>CM060084.1:18844635-19171047 GCA_030533445.1 Cyprinodon diabolis | reverse complement strand
TTACGTCCATTTTTGACAGTGGTACTGTAATTAGGGCTTTTAAGTTGCTTCTTAGAACTATTGAATTTTTTTTTTTTATTGCATTATTGCCTCCAACAGCAAAAAGTTTTTGCAATATGATTCCCCCAAACCTGTGCATAAGAGAGAGAGGTGCTAATCCTAGGCATGAAGGTGTCCCTCTTACTCATGACATGACATATGGCCGATAAAATTAGATTTTAGCATTTAGAAAATAAGATTATGATCCAGAGTTTTTATGTCATTTTTAAAATGATGCCTCTTAATCGTCAAGTGGTAGTTCCACCTATATCTTTTATGACTCATCCACATGTTTTATTTCCAGCTCAAACCAGTGTTTGTATTTTTGCTTTATGCAAGACCACACAACAAAACCCCTTCTTTGGTAAAAGCCTATAAGTGCATTTCAGACAGCGACATAAGCTTGTTCTACCTTCCAAAGGTTCTCCTAATCTGTCAGATTGTGTGGAATCTTAGTGAGCAACAGATTTGTAGGATTTTAAAACTTTGTCCAAACAGGAACTCCTATACTTGATCTGGATCTATGCTTGAATTCACTCTGATGCTTAAAATCGAAATCCTTCTTCGTCTTCAGCTTTCTTCACATGTGATTTGTGTCACAGGTGACCTCTGCTTAAAGCCCCTAAAGCAGTTCTGTGTGAAGAAAGACATTCCTAGAGGATAATTCTGCCGTCACTGTTTTATAGTCTGCACATGACCTTTCTTTTCTGTCCTCAACAAACCTTTTAGAATCGTTGTGTAAGTTTCATGTGGTTCCATAGGTCCAAGACACATTTTTTATGTTTTGTTAGTTTGTCTTTCAATCCGTCCTAGTTTAGACATATAAACGACAGAGGACAACCCAACCAGCTCCTCTTCAAAGCCTCCTGACCGCTTTACTGATTAATTTATGTCAAGTCCTTTTTTTAAACAGATTTCAGTAATGTAAGTGCTTTCTTCTATCACTGACAACGGCCATCGTGTAGATAACACTGTCAAACCTTTTTTTTACCCTTTTCCTTACTAGTAATTTTGTAAAGTAATATCAATTTATTTGATTGCTATGGCTCTAAAACTGTTGCTTTAGCTGTAGGAACCAAAATTGACTTGTCTGCAGAATATTAAACAAGATGATTTATATTTTATATTAATTAAAGTCAATATAATTCAGAGGAGATATGGTCCCAAGAGGACTGAATGCTGGAATTGATTTTCAGCTTAATTCCAAGTTATATGTGAAAGATGATTTATCATGGCCTTTTTCATCACAAAAACCATGACAGAGCTCCACTTTGAGGGCTTCTCCTTAACTGCTCTTAGCAGGTCTTTCTTTAGGGCAAAAATGATTGACAGCAATGTGCTAAGTTATTTTTTCAGCTTTAAAAACTTGCAATATTTCGGTAACCCTTCAAAATGCTCACCTGCTCTGACTAAATTTAAAAAAAAATTGCGAAATAGTTTCAGAAAATGACCAAAATTTTACCAGTTCTGATTTCCCTGCTCCATGCATTAATGCTATTGGGAGTCTGTGATTTCAGGCAGACAAATGAACACACTGTGAAGATCAGCGGTCGATCTGTGCAGCAGATCAGTCAGACCAAGCTACCCAGCAGACCTTGCAGCAGACCCTGCAGCAGCCCGCTGATGCTCCATGTGTTTATTTATTAGTTTTGGGGATCGCTCCATCTGCTGCTCTGCCACCCATAACATCATATCAGGAGCCAGTGAGAAGGGAGGGAGAGGGAAAAAAACGACTGGGAGGAGAACATGTAAAAGAGTCCACAGAGGGCAACGTAGTGATTTTATCTGTCGCACACGCATAGGTTGTCAGGGAGACACAGATTCACCAAATGACCTCAGGCTGTATGCAAAGCTGAATGCAAACACATCTCAAAGAGCTGCATGTTTATATCCTGGCTTGCCCAAACATGCTTCCTCTCCCAGAGAGAATATTCAACCCCACCAACCCTTCCTGTCACTGCTGCCGCCGACTGAGGTGACAGACAATTTAAGAGTTGTTTGAGTTTCCAGCATGGTTTCCAGGTGTGTCATCACTTGGTTCATCTCGGTGTCATCACCATTTGTCTTCTAGTTCAACAATACCTACTCTCATCAGCCCTCTTTCCCAGGGAATGCCAGGAAGGGCAGATACAGCAAACAGAGAGACAGAGGAGTGAAACTCAAACTCTGCATTTACTCTGCCTCAGTTCTCCTGATGCTTCTGCAGATTAAGATTTGATCAATAAAGGCTGCTTTAGTCAAAATAGTTGAGTCGAAAACACCAAAACAGGACATAAAGAAATATATGTTCTCACTATCTATGCAAGAATAATTAAAATAATCAAGCTATTGAGTTTCCAAAGAATCACAAAGGTTGGTAATCACATTAATATGACTATACCTTTTAATTCAATTTTTTCATTTGATTATCAATTTTCTCAATATAGGACATTAAAATTGACTATTAGGAGGCAAATTCCCAGTATTTGCTGGATATAATTTCTACAAATGGTCACTGTACTCTCCTTTATTTCAAATACCATTGCTGACATTTTCACCTGTGATGAGTTTTTACGTTTATTCTATTAATAAAGTGGTGTCTGTTAGAGCACTGAGCAGCTGCAGTGTAGGTCCAGACAAGTCTGCTACTCTTTCACACACTACAGTGTTTGACTGTTTTGAACCACTCTTCCTTTTGTTCCTCAGTCACAAATAACCTCATTACAAATAAAGGAAGTTTCAAAACTTCCTTGATCAACCTTTGGGGCATGCTGACATGTATTCATTTCAGTATTTGAATGAACATCACCTCAGTAGGAATCACAAAACATAAGTGGGAGCTTTAGTGATTTAGGAAAACACTTAAAACCATTCATTATCACTAACATGTAGGAGAGGAAACTTGTCCTTGCTAAAAACCTGTGAACAAGAGAAAGAAATTTCTTAAGACAAATCGTTGTGCGTTTGCTGAACTAGCCTCCAGACTACTGCTGCCTGTAGGCAAGTTATAAAATAATCTTTCAGAAAGCCTAAAACTGGAGGGTTATTTAGCAGGATGTGGTGGTCCAAACCGCCTTTCCTGTCAGTTATCATTTGATCCAAGAGTTCTCAGTTTTCCAAAGCATATTACCCACCACATCACAGCAGAGTATGATATAACAATGCTGTTTGCAAGAGTAAAGTCTGTCTGAAGCAATCTTCCACGGCAGTCATCACGGTTCCACTACAAATCAATATTGATCATTTCTCATATTGATGATGTGGTTTGTTTGTGTTTTCAGTTGTCCGTGTGTTTCAGAGCAGATAAACTGCCTGCTGGATTTATTTTCCTCCCGCCCCATTTTCCTTTTGATTTCTGACTCAACGGGAGCGCTGCTCTCCGACAAACAGATCCGATTTATTTGTTCCCGCTGCAGCTGTATCGAGAATCACACAAAACCTTTAGGGAAATATTCTGTTCTTTCCCTTAAACCAAATCAAGAAAAAGAAAGATTAAAAAGAAAAAATGTCACAGATGTTGAGCTCCGTGTTAACATCCGACCTCAATCCTCTAATTTAACCTCGAGAGATTAGGAGCACTAATCCAGAAACAGCCAAAAGAAGAGATATAGGAAGCAGAACAATGAGGATTTGTGTTGTATTAGTTATTTTTGCCTTCTTATTCAAATGCATATTTTTTTCAGAAGTGAAGTCGTCTGTTTCTACCATCAGAACAGGATGAGGTGAAATTAAAATAAAGATGAGATGAAATGGAGGACAAGTAGCTGAGGTCAGCGAGGGGATTAAAGGAGTGAAACAGCTGTTTGCCAAGCACACAAACAAACAGCCAAAAGCTGACTAAAGTCCTGTATTTGAAGATTGAACTCCCCTTAAATGCTTCAAGCACGAACTGAACTACATGCTGAACTCGCACATCCAATGCATGAAACATTCATGATGAAAAAATACATCCTTAATATTTCAAACTGCTGCAAAGGAGTGCATCACTTGAGCAGAGAAACAACGCTTTGCCTTGCAGAAGAATGTTTCAGCCCTTCTGCAGAGATGGGTTTTAACCTGGAAAATCAGCATGGTCTCATAGAAGCTCCTATAAACCTTGAAATGAAGCAAATAAGACAGGATTGCATCTACATCTGGAATTCAAGACAGTAGTCAGTTCTGACTGTTCGAGACTGAATAGGACTGATGCTTTTAAATGGCATCATCCTATGGAATATACCATCCATGTATTTAAATGAAATTATTAATATTTAATTTCTATTAAACTTTTAAAGAGTGCCTTAAATACCAGTGGGGCAGTTTTAACCACTAAGTGATTTTAAGTGCTTTGGAACAGGAAATTGTGGAATTACCATCTATAGGGATGACCCAAGGAAATGTCACTGAAAACTTTCATATCATTTCACAAAACATAATATTTTTTGACTTGTTTAGCATCTGACTCCATGAATGCATCTGAATTTATTTCCTTTCCTGTTTTGCACCTACCAATACACCTGAAATCAATCCAAATAGTGTAAGTCACTAAAGACACTTGGTGTCACACTTACTCTCGCTCAGCCCTAATTGCAAAATTGCTATAAATGCATCATTTGCATCCTTTTGCTTCTGAACCCACCTGTACAGAAGGATAACATGTAATCATTTATTGCTTCATTCACATTTTTGTCACTCATTCATCATTCATTACTTTGTTAGTTTGTTCCAGAAATTGTCCAACTCTTTTTTGACTGACAGGAACTGAGGGAAAATCTCTGATAAATCTACATTTTGCACATCAAATCCTTCGCTATTATTGAGTTTTGTTCACTCTCTACTTATATTAGGCAGGTATCCTTAGAAATCCCTTTTTTGGCCCATTCTGTTTAGAAATGGCCTGCAACTTATCTGTCAGATTTACTTTTATTACACTGACTCTGCAGAGACACGATGATAAAACCCGAAGTTAGAAGTAAAATCCACAGTGAGGCGTCTGTTATTACAGCCTAGGCCTCCATCTGAATCGAACCTTATCTCACATTTATTAAACTGCATTGGCTTTATTGTACCTTAGGTTTGGATTATGAATAAAGGAATACATTATAGGAGAGAGTTTAGTATTTTTATGTTTCTGTTTCATGTTAACAGTAGATGTATATTTATTTGTTTCTTAGGTTTTCTCTAGCAGGTGTTCTTCCAATATTGGCCCATTTACGTCCATATTTCCAGAAAATCAGGTCCTTTTTTTCTTATTGCCCAAAGCCTTCCCATGGCATAATTCTGCTGCAACTATGTTTTTTTGTTTTGTTTTTCTGTTTTTTTTTTTGTTTTGTTTTTTCCACTATACGCAGTTTTACAAGTAGGTTCGTCAACTGAATTCTGGTTCCCTAAGAATAAAAATCTTCTCTGCTGGGTTTGATGTGTCACATGCAGAAAATGAAACATGTTATAGTTTTCTTTTAACCATTGCTTAAATTTGTTTTGGGTACTAAAGTAAATAGGACTGATCTATTCAAATGTTATATTTTTCAGAAGATTACAAGAATAAATGTTGAGGGTTACAAAACATCAGAAGAGAGTGCTATTCTTTTCTTAACACAGGCACAACAATGACCTTCTTCCCTCGGATAAAGCACATCGATGAATAAAACCCTCAACCTTGGTCACATGTTGGTTTTACTGTCAGAAAAGGTCATATTTTCTCAGGTTATACCACTGTTTTCCCCAAAAATGTACCTATTGCTTTCCTTATCTCAGTTTTCTCTCTGGAGTCTAATAAGTTTAGAAGATTTAAAAGTGAAAAAAAAAAATATTCCACCAAGTTCTTATTATCCTGCTTATTCAAGCAAGAAGAGTAAGGAGAAATGAAAGAAATAAGAGGATATGAGGAGAAAGGTGGGTCGTGGAGATGATGGATGGAGATAGAAAGGAAGAAACAGGAGAGAGGAGACAAGTGCTTCCCATCCGAATGGACACTTTGGATAATACAGGGGAGAAAACACAGAAGAGGAGGAACGACAACATCTCCCTGCCTGCGTCCAGCGCTCTTATCTGCTCTCCACACTAAGCGGAGGAAGGGGAGGTGACTCAAGGTGAACTACGAGGAAGACATAATAAAAAAAAGCAGAGGGAGGAGATGGCAGGAACATGAATAACAGAGAGAGAGAGAGGGAAGGAATGAGGGAACACTGGAGAAAAAAGGGAAAAAGGAATGAAGAATGACAGGAAAGCGGAAAAAATACAGCTAACAAATTAAAACACACTGCAAGAAAGAAAAAAAATTATTGGAGTTAACAAGAGAAGTGGGAGAAAGAATATAGAGAACTAAAGAGAGGATGGATGAAAACTGAAAGAAATAAGTCAGATATGAAAAATGTGAGGTGCTACCCAAAAAAATGGAGAGAGGAAGTCCCCGTCTTAGTCCATAAAACCTCTCTGAGCTCAGCCGACCGCTGCGTCATTTTCTGCCTCAACGATGGAGAAGTTAACACACACATATCCCCACACACACTCAGTGGGATGCCCTCTGCCCTCGTCACGCTCTGTCCTGCAGGGTCCGGGGATTTTATGACTGGCAAGGATGTTAGTGTGTGCCTCTACAGCTCTATATGTGTATGTGTGTGTATGGGTGTGAGTGAGTGTGTAAGGCAGACAAATATAAAGTAGCAGCCTGAAGGTAAAAAACAGACTTTTATGGCCTGACTCTGCAGAGTGTGAAATGCTGCCGAAGAGACAAGAAGAGATTTAAACCATGAGGGCGCTCAAAGATGAGATGAAATGAATATATGCACAGGACAAGACGAAAAGCAAACTTTAACATTTGTTCCAGTTTTTTATTTTAAGTATGAAACTAAATGTATATTTTCTGGATCTACATTCCGGTTCTCTGACTCCATCTGTTTTTTTTTTTATCACTAGAGAATTTTTTTTACTACTAGTTAATCAGAGTTATTTTGTTTCTTCAACAGTAATGAGCACTTTTCTATCTGTTGGAGAACCAGCCCAAAATATGCTAATTAGTTCAGTTTATGAACAAAAGAAAAAGGAACTGAAGCATCTTTCAAGAAACTCCCAAGAAACTGACTTGCAGTTGGATACTTGGTAATAGCATTTTTCTTTGCACTTTTTTAAAACTACAATCCCCGAAACAAACATTAGTTTAGATCATTTTTGCACTATTACACTAAACAATTGCACATGAAAGAATAATCCCAAAATATTAAAGCTAATTCCTGACCATCTTTCCTTTATTTACATTCAGATAGGATCAATGAAAATGATGCTTTATCATCTTCCATTTTTTTAATTAATCAGGTGATCTGCCTAGAACTTCTTCCTGCCAGATGCTCTCTAAGCATCATAAAGGGACTCCTGAAAACAACCAACTTTGTATAAACACAAACAGGAAGCTGTGTGCTGCAGGTGATTATGTTCTTTATGTTCCTCTTCCTAAATGATTGAGTCATGTTTGCCTCTCACTCTCTTTCCGGTAGCTGTCACTTCGCTCGCCATCACCTGTCAGTCAGGAAGGAGATGGAGGCGGTTGCCGCGGTGACTGCCAGTGACTGTACACTTGGCAGAAGGTCCTCAAACACACTCCGTCTCCAAGACTCTCCAGAGACTCTGTGCTGACAGGCCCCACTGTCACTTAGCATCTGCTGCGAATTACTGCGCTCTGTTCCTGAAAACGCTGAGCTGCACTGATACTGATGCTGCTGCATCTGGGACTATAACCAGTAGTGTTTCTATACAGGGAGTGCAGAGTTATTGGGGAAATAAACATTATGAAACTATTGGTGTTATGAATACTTTCAGCTCTAATCTTATATTTGGGATGAAGAGCATCATCAACAGACTTTTTCTTCATTTGGACATATTTACATCTTTTTGTGAATATTTAAGTCTATTTAAGGTCCAAAATAGAATATGCTTAACATGATGTAGTGAAACAAACAACTAAAAACAAACAAACGAAAAAAATCTAGATTTTTTGGGCCCAAGTACTTTTAACAGAAAGAAGCAAATCAGCAGAAAAGAATTCTTTCTTCTTGATGATCCCAAGGATTTCTCCGACCCAGTTAATTGAAAATTCTTGGTCTGGGTGTCCATTTAGTCAGATTTACTCAGAGAAATGCTAATGGGAGACATGAATGAGTCGGGATGTTGGAGCTCTGTAAGGCAGAGCCCTGCTATCCAATAGAAGAAGGTATTCAGGTTATTCTATTAAAGATCTCATTCGTTCAGTCATTATTCACATACATAGCATGGCCACAGATTAGCGTTAAAATATAGATGAGGAAGTAGCTTTGCTTTTTGTTTGAGTTCCTTCCTCACCAAAGCAAACCAGAGCAACACCCACCTTAATGCAGTCAAAGCTTTTATCTATCTATTCATCTCCGGCTCTCCATTGCCATCACTCAGGCATAGCATACCATACTGCAACTCATCCAGTTCGAACCACAGTACTAATTTTAAGCAATGGAAACATAAGTTTAAAGAAGTTCACAACATTTTGGCAGATAAATTATGAAAAATATACATGGGTGTCCGTTTGTCATCATTGAACTTTTTTCTATTGGTTATATTACCGTAATTCCTCACCTGCAGCCTCTTCTGCTTCATTATTACAATGTGAGGTTCGGGAGTCCCAAAACAAGCCTCCCATCCTCTGTTATTTCTTTTGATTCAGCTGGAGTAAAATCAGACAACACCCTGAACATCAGCAATCTCAGTCAACATCTTACCCTTTTGATAAATCCCCTGTCAGCCGAGCGAAAGGAACCAAATCAGCAGGCATAAATCTGTGTAGCACCCGCTAAAATATCAGCATATTTTTAGATCTCACTGCAGCTTTGCTCTGGGATTCTTATATTATCTTTTATCATATTTTTATGTCTTCACAAGGGCCAGACTTGGAGGCCTTTTTTTTTTCTTCCTCATCTCCCCTTACAAAGGAAAGCAGAATCTTAGTATTTTAAAATGAATCTCATTCCAATTACATTTCATTAATAATATATATGTATATATATACATAAAAAAATGGCTGATCTTTTGCCAAGTGTTCAACTTTGAAATTCTTTTGAATATATCAAATACTTAACAGCTTTTTTATGTGTAATGTTCATGAATATCAATTCTAAAAACATTGATTCATCGCTAAAAGAGCTATTTATTAATTTCCTTCAGTTTATATTAAGCTTGCCACACTGTTCCCCCTTAGGAACATATACTTATTATGGAAAAACAATAAAGCAAATCAGTTTAATCTAACGGGAACTAGAATAAACTAAAGAAGATTGATTCAGTTAGCTAAATTGATTTTAAACAGATTTCTTTGATTTGAACTTAACTAAATCAAATTGAATTTCAATGGATTGATATACAGTTCATACAGCTTAACTCAGTTCTTATGAGGGTTATTTCTCTATGAACAGATTGGCTGTGTTAAATCACATGTGTGTCGTGTAATTTAATGTCAGTACTATAAAAGATGGGAGCTTTAATTAGATCATGTTATCAGCCATCCACAGAACCATAATCATGCTACACATCACCTGAGATTTAGGGACTGAGTGAACATTTTGAACTCAGCTTCCTCTTCTTTTCCTTACCTACTCAAAACGTGTCACAGTGAGAACATTGATGGCTGATCAGCGCCTGAACTGATAACCTGTCATCTTAGAGCCTGTCTGTGTTTTCCTGTACAGTGATGGAGTTCAGCAGCTTCCCGTACAGAACAGCTGTAGAACGCATGACCTCTGACCCTGCCTACAGGTATGTAAGTGTGTGGGGGGCTGCAGTCTCCTGCACTCTGCAGTTACACCACCTGCTCTCATGCACGACCAACATTCATGATAATAAGCTCTCTTGTTCATCATCTCCCCTTTGTTTCGTACTCTTTTCTGAACCCTGTCTCCATGTGTATGCTGTCGACTGGGTTGTTCATCCCTATGTGTTGCAGCCTGGGGCGGCTTTCCGTTCCAGTTCACTCATGTTTTTTGGAACAGGTGGCATTACAACAAAGACATGAAGAAATATATACACTGAGCACAATCGACCACAAAAAAAATCAGATTTCTTGATTTTTTTTGTTTGCTTTGCTCTGTATGACACAACCAGAAATGAGTTGATGGCCTCGTTGAATATTTTTCGCGGCTCAAAGGCACCCGGCGCCTCGGGGGAACAAGAACATAGACAGACGGGCGAGTGGAAGAAAAGGCTAGGATTCAGCTGCTTCAGGAAAATAGGCTCAAATAAAACCAAGATTATTCTCCTTCTTGACTTCTTCTCCCTTGCATGGTCTTTCTAGTACCACATATATGTTTTGAGGATGCACGTTAGAGAGCTGGGCCAGGAAGTGTTTATGGCCCCTTATTGCGTCAGCGACTGCAGTTAAATCAAACAAACACTTACTCCGCATCTCAGCTCGGCGGATTTTAAGCCTGTAAAATGAAGTGCGTCTATTCTTAGAATCTGTTGTTGGATTAGGAAGTAAGCCCCTTTTCACAAAGCTAGAAAAGCAGAGTAGTTACAAAATTATGTTCCATTACTGCCATCAATTATTCAATTTAGTGGGGCTTTAAATTCAGCTTGTAGGAAATTAATATTTATTTATAACAGAGATTTTGATTGCTTTTCTCTGTGGTGCTTTGTTGTGATATTTTAGACTATTGCTGTTTGTTCATAAAATGATTAGTAAGCCTAATTTTATCTGCTATGAGAGAGAAATTGACATTTTTGAACTTCCTTTGCCCATTGGACACAAAACAGCTCTTCAATGGAAGATAAACTAGTAGCGGTTATCAAAGTATTCATTTTGCACCATAAATTCCCAATTTTATCCTTCATCCTTTCTGTCGAAAAACACAACAAAACTAACACATATCCATCCAATAAGCTCATTTGTGTTTTTAAAGATTAATCACATGAGAGATTATATTATTAATGTTATATTACTCTATTTAATTGCATCATTGTTTATTAAGTTAAAGATTTCCATGAAACAATACACATCAGTATTCTTTTATTTTATTTATTTTACTAATCCCGGTGCGATTGATTAAGTATTTGTTTTTGCTTTTTAAGCAAATGTGAAGTATTTAAATCCTTTATTTTTATAAAATGGGGATTTCTGAAACCTATGATTTTCACCAGAAATGTAGATTTCTTACCAGCATTCATAACTGGTTAAATAATTTATTAAGATTGCCATATTTAAATTGAAGAATTATAAGGCTGGAAAAGATATAATACTCTGAAAAAAAGAAACAGCCCCCAAATTAAAAATGTTAAGTAATCAGTATATCAAAATTACTGCAAATAGATTATTCTTTTACTCACAACTCTTTTAAATGGAAACCAAACATAGACCAACGGCGAATTAAAGTAGTTCATACTGAGTGCCTTTTGTTATAAAGTAAATGAGGCACTCACTCTTTAACAAAAGTGTGAATTTCCTTCTTGCAGATATGTGGGAGGTATCCCAAAATAAAAACACATGTCAACAGGAAGGCTGATTTATCATTTTTGACTGACAGTACATTAACAAAAGTAACATGGAACTCAAATGTCTTCAGCTGTCAAAATTACATTTCAGAGGTTTGTTTGTGGCCTCTGCAGCTGACAGCATCCCCGCCTCAGACGTCTCAACAAACAGCGCTGCTCAACCTGCTCCTGCTAAACTAAAAGAGGTGAAGCAGCTGAGCTCATGTGAACTAAGTTTTAAAGTAACAGCTGGATTCATGCATTTACGTGTGTTTCATCTAAGTCTCCAGTGGAGGTGCTTCTCCAACTGTCAGACGTACATCAACTGTTCTTTTATATGAGCACAAACACACAGTCAGGGTTGAGAAGATCACATCGTGTTGAGTGATGGCCGAGTTTAGGAACATGTGCGATATAGGGAACATTATGTGGGTCTCTGATGGTGTGTGTGTGTCACAAAGGCTTCTTTGTTGTTTTCCACCCTCTTCCAATCTCCTTCATCACTGTGTGCACTCTGAGATGTATGTCCATCTTTTACCTGTTCTAACATGTGGAGAAAGTTGACATTCCTGAGTTGAAATTTCTATGAGTTTACATCCAACCAAGGCTGCTTCCAAACCTCTAATGACAATCCATTACTTTGTTAAAAAATGTGTATTCTTTGAAATGGTTTGAGTGGATCAAGGCTGACAAAATTATGTTGGCTAAAAGCTCTCTGGTTTTACATTTATTAGTCTAAAATGGGTCACAAAGGAATTTCTTCGGCTTTGGAATTTCATCAAACACATGAGAGCCATTATCCACAAATGGAGAAAACATGTGACAGTGGGAGCCTCGCCAGGAGTTACCAGACAAACTAACTGCAGGAGTGCAACAATGACTTAACTTGCCTCGGTTTATGTTGATGTCACAGATTTATTTCTTTTACTTTGGTGATCCCTGAAATAAAAACTTTAATAACACGGGACATCTTTATATAGATATTAAAACCACAAACTGCCTTACACATTACATTTCCGAGAAAGTAAATAGTTCATTTCAAATGTATTGATTTCTTTAAAATCTGCGATGGTGTGCAGGTTTGGAGACGTCAACCTGAGCAGCATATACTGTAACTGGATTAAGTAAACCTGATCTTTCCTTAAAGTTATTTATTAAGAGGTTATGTATAAAATCAGACTAGAATGGAACCATGAAATGCAGCATCCACTTAAACTAAAACTCAGCTCTCATTATCTCATTTAAAATAATTGTTGCAGATATCTATTGAAAACATATCTGCATGGTCGGTTTTCACAAAGGAGTGGTCTTTTAACCGCAAAGCCAGTAAAATAGAGTTATACCCATTACATGTATGTAACTCCAACCAATCAGAATATAGAATGACAAATGCAGGACATGCAATCTAAAGCACTTCTACTAAAGTCCAATGAACTCTTTGCTACAGGGTAAAATAAGGAAACTATTGCGGATGAAGGTGGTGGGGGAGACTTTGGCGGCATGGTGGTTTGGCTAACATAGCAGTGTCGCAGTGATTTAGAACATGGGTGGGGAGATCCATGTAAGCTTTATTTCATTATGCATTTCAAAAGCTGTTGATTATTCTACTATTTTATTTTGTTCTTGATTGAACGTCTAGAGATCTCCGCTTTCAGCAGATTTACTGGTTGGTTGTTTTTTCGAGCCACCTATAAGAGAGAGATTTGTAGTTTTGGGATCTTTTGGGGTGGGGGGGTTGTGTCTGTGGTTTCTTAACTTATGAATTCAAGTTCTTGTAGATTTGACTGTGCTTGAATGAAGAATTTAGCCAAGACTTTGGCATTTCTGTGGAAAGTACATTGGGTATATTTAAAAAAGTGATCTTACAGTAATGAACTTAGAAATGGAAAAGTCAAACTTGACAAAAATGTGTTTTATGAGTTTGCACCCTATTTAAAAAGTAAATTATACTTAATGTATTTCACAGTGGGATGTCTCTGATACACGCCTAAACATGAATATGTGACATTATCTTTTTTTTCTTTTACCATTTCCTTTCTGTCACGAGTGATGATAACTGGTAGCAGTCTATTCTTACTGCTGCTGTTAAATTACAGTGATTTTCTCAGAGGGGTAGGGGGCAAAGCTGCAAGTTGTCCGCCTGATGGGTGCCATTTCCAGTCCATATTCTGACAAAGGGCTGTGCAGCAAAGACAAACAGGAAGTCATCTGTCTGTCAAACTGCAGGGACACATGTTAATCATTAAAATTACCCTTTTTAAATCAGCTATCCACTAGTGTATTATAACTGCAATTTAACCAGCAAATTATAAAGTATTTAGGGTTGCAACAACTCATCAATCACAATGAAAACCAGATTTCCATCTGGTTTTTAAGGGTGTGTCAGGATCGTCATAATTGAAGCTGACTGGATCTACAGATTGAGGAAGGGGAGGGTTCTGTGGTTTTTGGAGGGTTTTTTTTCTCTCTCTCTTATGTCTACATGTCTCAAGGATAGGTAATTATTTTTAAGCCGTTGGCCAGCCAATGTGTCCCTGATTTTTTGGGTTTGGCTCCTTTAAGACATTAGCTGCTGTTCACATTAATTTACCATCCAAGGAATGTTTTCACCCACCAGGCACACTGTAAAAACGACAACTCAAAATTGTTCACCTTACTAAGATTTTTGCATTCACTGACGATAAAATTGCCAGTTGGAACTTGAACTGTCTTTTGTGAGCCAGTTGAACTCACTTTCATAAGTTTCTGATGAAAAGTTCATCTTATTCTAGAAATTAAGTTGAATTTACTTAGAAGTTGTAATTGACACCCAGTCCGAGCGAGGTCAACTTATCTGCGCATGCTCATTTCAAATTTGTCATGGAAACCGGCTGCTACAGGGTTTCCATGGATTTTCCCAGGAGCTGCCTTCTAAAGTTTGGTTCAGACATCTGGTCACTCTGCTGGCGGTAACTTTCCCTGAGGACTCGTCCAAGAGAAGACTAAGGCACTGGTTTCCTGTCATCTCTGGCAATATTGCATTATTTGTAAGGTTTTAACAGGAGTTGGAAAGTAAAAAACTATATGCTGAAACCTGATTTGCTTTAAGCATAAGATTACTTGTTTACATTGTGGAATTGTAAACCTGTTTTTGCCAAAGTGGTCCAAATAAACATGCAAAATTTAACAGGTTTACTGTCAGGGCTGCTCAGTGGCGCAGTGGGTAGCACTGCTGCCTTGCAGCAAGAAGGTTCTGGGTTCAATTCCTGGGCCGGGGTCTTTCTGCATGTGTTCTCTCTGGGTACTCCATCTTCCTCCCACAGTCCAAAAACATAACTGTTAGGTTGATTGGCTTCTCTAAATCCTCTTTAGGAGTGAGTGTGTGCATGAATGGTTGTTAGTCCTGTGTGTCTGGCGACCTGTCCAGGGTGTACCCTGTGCCACTTGGGACAAGCGTGTAAGAAAATGGATGGATGGTTTACTGTCAGTGGATGATTTAATGGGGGGGTGGATTTAAACTCAAAAATGTAAGTTATTACAGGGGATGGTAATCTGGATTTAAAATAACTTTTTACAGATAATCTGAACTTAAAATAATAAGTTTTTACAGACTTGAAAGTTCCAGTAACTTGAATAAAAAAAAAACTTAGTTGGCAGAACTTGAAAAACTTAGCTGACACAACTTAATAAGTGTAGTTCTACAAAACTTAAAAAAATAAGTTGATGCCTTCAACTCAAAAATTCTGTGCAGCCGGTTGCCTTGAAATTTTGAGTTGAACTAACTTTTTCGTTTTTTACAGTGTATATGTGTAGAAGTTACCAAAATTCTCGGCATGATTTATGAAAATCTTTACCAAGGAACCCAGACAGAAATATTTCCTTTATGGCAAACACTGAGTTTAGCTCTGCGCTTCTGAACCAATGGCGTGAGAAAAAATCTTTAGCGGTTGTGGTGTTAAATTGAAGGCAGCTGTTGTAGCGACTATGCAGATGAGCAATAAAAACAGTTCAGGAAGTTTGGTCTCTTAACAGATTTGGTGGGTTCAACTATTCATCCGAAGTAACTTTAGCTTTGCGAGTCACTTCAGAAGTACATAAAGCTGCAGAAAATTAAATGCTGCATGCACATTTTGTCACATCACAGTCACAAACATAAATGCACTTTATTGGATTTGTATGTGTCTGACATTGAGGTTGTGCATACTTATATGCTGGAATGAAAAGGTCACTCTGACTGATATCAGTTTCCATCTTTCCTCCACCTCCCACATGAAAAGTACTGAAAGTGTGAATGTTAAATGTAAGATGTTCAGTGTGGTGCTGAATACAGAGCATCTTGAAATACTAATATGAAGCTGTACATATATGCAGATATAGTACCAACAATGGAAAATCTGAAGTTTTGCTTTACATTTCTGTCTGTATTGACCTGCTCCACTGGCCCATCAGCTGAAATGTATTCCTAAGGCACCATGCTGTCATCACCATGCTTTAAAGTAGGGATTTCCTGAGCCAGATGTTTACTTAAAGTGTTTTTTGAAGCAGCACAGAATTTTAATGCCGACCTTATCTGCCTGCACTTCTTCAACATGCTTTGGTCTCTCCTATATTGGTCATTGAAAATTCCAGAGATGACATCTGGGTGACTTGTTTCAAGTGTTGAAAAGCATTTCTACTAAACAGATTCTGATACCTGAGCTATGTAATGTTAAGATCTTGACTTCTTGACCTGTTAATCCTTTCTTTATCTAGTCTGTTAGTTTAAGTGGAATGCCAGTTTCTCCGTAATTGTATGCCATATTCTTTTTTATTTTTGGATCATGGAATTTTAAAGATTTAAGGCAGATGTTCAAATCTGAACGGTATGACTGCTTTCATACTATGTTTCTTGGTCTTCATGTTGTCTAATTAACATCTGGGAAACTCACAAGACAGCTGGATTTAAACTGAGGATCATTGGTTCTACTGACATTTATTTAACGGTACTTAGTTAAACAGAGATTTTACTTTGGAAAAGGTTTTAAGAGCTGGGCATCATAGTGGTTTAAGCAGTGTGCTTGTGCTCTGAGAAGGTTGCAAGTACTCAGTTCGATCCCCAAAGCCTGCACTCTCGGTTCCTGAGCAAGACCATTAATCCCACACAGCTCTCCCTGGGCACCACAAAATGGCAGCCAACTGCTCCCCAAAGGGATGGGTCCCATTGTGGGACAACAAATGGACTAATATGTACATAATATTTCCTATTACTGATACATTTATTTATGATACGATATGATTATTTATGATTATTAATTTATGATACACTCAACTTAAGGTTGTTGAATCATTTTTTTTTCATAACAAAGACTATACTCAAAGTCCTCAAATCACATACTTATGCCACCCTTTAACCAGTCTGATTTTGGAGAAAAATGATCTCGCTCAGCAAGTTTTCCATTAAACAACAGATAAGAATGCAGATCTGGAAAAAAATTATTAGAAACAGCCGAAAGTCTCCTGTCCTTCTCCAAACAGCCGATTGTTGCCATGATACTAGAGATATGCTGGTTATACAAGAAAAGCAGATACTGGTTTCAAAGAATGTCCTTTGTCTTGATGAAGATGTTTACAGATACTTGTCATGTTTTAACTTTTCATGATCTGAAGTATTTGTTATCTGCACCCTCGACTGAGAATGTCTCTGTGAGGTTAATTTCAATCCCCAACTTTAGAACCTGCTATACCTACTCTATAAAAAAAAGGCATGTGGTGCATTGTATTGAATGCATTAATACAATGCAGAGAGTAAATGTAGAGTAAAAAAAAAATCCCAAGCTTAGAGTTAATATTAACTGAATGACAGGCAACAAACACACTCACACACACTCTTTTCGTCCAAAGGGCAGAGCTTACCATAGAAGCAGGTATTGTGTTAGATTGAGAGGAAAAAAGCAGCAGATGAACGGGAGTGAGGTCAGTCAGCGCGCACACACTGGCCATGTTGCCATAGAAACGGAAAATTGCAAAGTGTAAAAAGCAAGAATGATGCTGTCTGACTGTTAATGTGAAGTTCAGACTGAGGGAGGGGACATGGAGTGTGTTATTAACCTTTGACCTTCTCAATCCTGGCTGCTAAATAGCTCTTCTTGAGTGATATTTGACCCCAGTGACCTCCACCAGCAGGTCCGGCACCTGCTTGGGGGATGTTTTCATCTCAGATCGGTTTAAAGCCAAGCGAGGGCCTGGCGTTTAGAGTCTGAAGAGACAGCATGTGTGCCGGCAACATACCAGCAGGTAGGCAGGTGTGAGTTTACAGTGACAAACACAAAGGATTAACTGTGTGTCAATGGAGAGAAAACATACTTAACTGGTTTCAGGCAGTTTGTCAAAGATCAGTTGGTTGGCTTGCTTCTATCAACTGGCCATAGGGTCCAGTTTCGTCACGTCTCTCGGTCTTTTTTGTTTGCTTACCAGTTTACCTTGAACTGCTGTTACCTGAACAATAAATACTTGCTCACAGTAAGTACTGAATCGATATTGATGGGAATGTGTGAGATAATAAACTGATAAATGTGGGAGTTTGCATTCTGATGTGCTCATAACTCTTAGAAAACAAACATAAGATCTACAATTGAAAGAGCTGTTTTGTTAGAAATGGGTAGAAAAACAGCAAAAAGTTTGGGAGAAACTTGAAACTATCTCAACAGTTTGTTTAATGTTTCTAGATATTAATGGATTTATTTGACACTGTCTAAGAAATGACCAAATGTTGTGATTGTTTATTGAAATACATTGAGCTATGGCTTCCTATGCAATCCTTAATTGTTTATAAAGGAAGGTGATTTTCTATCTTTCCATATCAAGGCATGAAGCATGAAACAGAAAGAATATAAACCAGATTACGGCCTAGCTGATTATCTCCCCGATCTCAGCCTATATTCTACCTCTGTCACAACAACCCCTTGGATCCTTAAACTATGCATTGCGTAAATATACTTCTATTTATCCCAAAAGAGAAGTGGTTAATGAGATTATGTCAAAAACATAATCATGATCTTATGCTTATTTTACCAAGGGGAATATTCAACAATGATCTCATTGTTTTGAGATACCAATATCCTAGTCTTGTTTCTTTAGCACAAATCTCATTTATGCAACTTTTTGACTGGTTGGCTTTGCCAAGATAATAGATCAAAGGCATATCTATGATATATCTATATCTGAGACATATCCAACTAGTAATATTTAAAGTTTTATTTTTACATGATGATTTATTTCAGAAATGTTACCTAATGGCTAAGTAAAGCCATTGTGAAAATGATTCCAGTTGTGGGAACAAGCAGGCTTTTTCAGTCGATACCAGATTTAATTTCTAAAACACTATATTATAGAAAAAGAAGTCATTTTTAAATAGAGGTAGAGGTTTTAACATACACGAATCTACACATATTTTTCACAGTCTTTGTCATATTATTTCTCAAAAATGTCCTGCAAACCAAAAAGAAAGACTAATGAAAATTCTATCATTTAGCAACTTATTTTTAGTGCAAGCTAAAATAAAAAAATAAATGTAACAGATATCCATCAAATATATTTTCTCTCCATGTCTGAAGGATGGAGTGGAAAATGGGATACTGTACCTTTTTCAACCGTTTGGTCTCTGTTTCAACCAGCCCACCTCAAAAACCCAGTGAAAGCACAAAGAGCGTCATAATAGGGTTTTAGCAACATTTTTATTGAAATAAAATCTGCTTTTATCTGTAAAAAACATCATAAAACACTGTACAAAATGTGTAAAACTGCCAACACTGACCAACCAATAAACAGATCCGTGGCGTCGGCTTCATATATACTGAACTTGACTGTGAAATGGCAATGAAAATGAAAACGTGCCTATGGGTGTGTGTACACATGAGTCTTTGGTTTTGGGCTTCACACGGTGAACTTTTAAAAAAAGCAGGGATGAACAATGACATGCCCTGGTTAGGCTCACAAACATCACACAGTAATGATGCAACGAAAAACAAACAGCAGATGGAAAACCACAAATAAAATAAAAATTGAAACAAACAATTTGACACATCTTTCACATGTATGTACAGGCTGAACATGACTACGACAACATGAGATTGTCTCTGTGGGTTTTAAACAGTGCATGTCACAGTTTAGCATTCACAGCAGCCAAGTCCATCAAAGTAAAGTCACGTGACAGCAGTTTGTTACGAGTGCTTGTCACAGTCACGCAATTAGTGACCACCACTTCAGCCCTCGTTTTTTTTTTTTCCTTTTTTCTTTCTTACATTAAATAGAAAGGAGCAAGGCACTCTGGGTAAAAAAAAAAAAAGGCAAGAGCTCCCAGATAATTACCTGTCATTAATCTGTGCAAACAATTGGCTTTTCCCCCCCAGTGATTGGGAGCGCAGCAAAATTAAAAGTAGTATTTCAGCCAACTTGACAGGAAGTGCAAAGATTATGATACGGTTGCATTTAGTCTTAGTGTACCTCCTTCATACTGTAGGGGCTTTTTACAGCCCTGTATCTCTATTCCTATTCTTCTTGCTACCTTTTCTTTTTCTACCTGGCTCCCTGACAAAGCTAGAATTAACTTAAATTGGTCTAAACTGGATGGAAACACTCTGAAGTGCTCCTTAGCCAGTGAGGTTCCTGGCCAAAGAAAGCCTAGAAACAATTATAACCCCCCCCCCAAAAAATTATAGAATTCACTTTGTCTCTTTATCACACTTCAACAAGCTGATCTGGTGATAAAGAGCAGCTTTATACATTGAGAGTTTAACCATTAAGAGTAAACTCTCCAGAAATAAAAGGAAACGGAACAAAAATCAGACCTAATGAGGTTGTCAGTGTGAATGAAGCCTACAACAGCCACAGGAAGAACTCAAGATTTAAAATACAACAAATCAAGAAAAAAGGGCAACTTCCTTCATTTAACCATTTGCAAAAAAAAGAGAGATGCCAAACACAAGAAAAAATAAATTAAAACAAAAAGTATCCCAGCGTAAACCTGCATGGGATTTTCACAAATGAATACCTTTGATCTATTCTTAGATGTTAAAGTAAGATGTCAGGCCCCAACTACACTACTGTGGATATTTGTTTCAATCATAATTTTCCTCCTCCGTTTTTTTTTCCTGTGGCAATAACCCTTACATTACCTACAATACATTCAAACAGAGATTCTATTATCTTAAACAATGCTCTGCTAAATATATAAAAAAAACACTACATGTTTTTAAATGATGTATTTTATTTGCTCATTCACATGCTCTACTTGCTTAATATGTTCAGAAGTTTGAAGAAAAAACACCTAGCAATAAGAGAAACAGGAGTGAAAAAGAAAACACATTTGATTTTAATGCTGTTTAAATGTGTAAAGGGAGTTTTTTCATCAAGGCTCCAACAAAGATTTGGATATTAAGTTTGCACTATTTTCTTCTTACATATCTGATCTTTGGAAATTTCTGGTTATATAACCAAAGTTTAGCATGCATGAAGAAAAGCATAATTGGAGGAGAAACCTTTGAGCAATATATCCAATGTAGTATTGTAAGGGGCCTGAGACTAACAAATGTGGACTGCTTTCCTCATTTTAACATCTGTTTCAGAAAAAAAAGAAAACAAATACAAAAAAGAAACAACTTAAAAATCCTGTTTTATGTTCACTCTACAAATGTTTGGTCACCAGATTCCGAAACCCATATTTGGTCAATCCTTAACGTGATCCTTCATATTTTTGCACTGTCCATACTGAACAAAAAAGCAATAATGGAACAAAATGGACATAGTGAACAGAACAAACTTAAAATAACATGAAGAAAGCCATTTAAAAGAGGGATGCTCTGCAAGCGAATCAGTGAGGCTTTGGTGGAATAACACAGTGCCATGTAAGTCCAAGCATGTCTAACACAACTGGCTGGTCCAATAGATGTTTTCCCTGTGGTACATTGTCATGTTTGCATATTCTCCTACCTGTTTGTTGTTGTATTTGGGTGGGTTGCCCTTGTAGCTGTAATCCGAATATTGATCCGATCCTGTGGAGTTGTTGTCGCCTGTCCCAACGAAGGTGTTGGTTGCAGGGAGGTCCTGAACAGCTTGGTGTTTCTTGGAGGCAGAGGGTGATTGTGGTTGTAGCTGAATAGATGGCAAAGGAGAGTTGGACCTGTAGTGACGGCCCAGGTCAGGGCTTCCAGGTGGGTAGTTAAGAGGCAGATGAATTCTGGGGCTGTCGGTGACTTCATCAATGAGGTTAAACTTTAGACCTTTCTGCAGACTGGCCTCCTCATCCTCTTCCAATGGTTTGGTGGGTTTTGGAGCTTTTGGCTTTTTGCTCTTTTTTCCCTTCCCATTTTTTGGACCCTGCTTGGGCGTATAAAGATCCTTACTCTCCTTCTTGCCAGCTTGGTAACCACTCTTAGTATCTTTCTGCAGATGGTATCTAATGAACACCACTGCTACAATGACCAGAATTACGACAGCAACACCTGCAAGAATGCCATACATTATGTTGGTATGCTGACTGTATGCGTAGTTCGGGTCTCCTGCTATGTCTCTGTCCAGGGGTGTGTAAAGACTGTGACCAACCAGTGCCTCAATGAGAGACACATTGGATTTGGTTTCATTCACAAACACATGGACTAATGCTGTTGTGTGGCGAGGAGGTTTGCCACGATCACTGACCCTCACAACAAGTCGGTGAAGCCCATTGTGCTTGCCAGAGAATTCCTTTGCCAGTGTGATCTCACCACTTGTGGGTGAGATTTGGAAAAGGCCGTAAGGGTTTCCTCCTGTGATCGAATAGTACAGCTCAGCATTAGGTCCAGCATCAATGTCCTCTGCTTCAACCACTTCTACGCGTGTTTCTGGAGGTGTGACAGGTGTCAGGTAGGTGTAGGATGAGTTGGATGGTTTGGTAACATAGGGGGCATTGTCATTCTCATCCAGAACATTAATAGTCACTCCAACGTAGGAGGACCGTGGTGGTTCTCCACCGTCCACAGCCTTCAAACGAAAGCTGTAGGTGCTTTCTTTTTCACGGTCAAATGAAATGCTTGAGAGGATAGTTCCTGTGCCATTTTGGATCACAAATTTGCCATTATCTGGATCTACAAACAGTGTCACTCTGGAATTCTCTCCTTTATCGGCATCAGTAACAGTCACTACACCAACAGGATTTAGTGGAAGCATGTTCTCAATGACAGAAAAGCTATAGCCATTAAGCATGAATTTGGGTTCATTGTCATTACGGTCTAAAACATTTACTACCACTGTTGCAGTTCCAGTTTTACTCGGAAGCCCCTTATCAGCAGCTGCAATGTGGAACTCATACCGCTCAACCTCCTCTCGATCCAGTGTATTTTTCACACGGACCTCCCCAGAGTGGGCATCAACTTCAAAAAGCCGGGTAGCTGAGGGCTCAATTATGCTATAAATCATCTCTGCATTGATACCACTATCTGCATCAGTGGCCACAACATCTAGCACCTTGTCCCCTGGCTGGTTACCCTCTGCAAAGTCAACTTCAAGCAATGGCGGTGAAAATGTTGGGGTGTTGTCATTCACGTCTGTGACCTGAACTTTAAGAGAATTGGTGCTTGACAGAGCTGGGTTACCAGAATCCACAGCAACTATTTCAATTCTGTAATCCTTAATACGTTCATAATCCAAGAGAGTAGTTGTTTTTAGGAAGTATTTTCTCTTCCGATCATTGGCTGACTCACTAGCAGGTTGGAGTTCGAATGGGACATCACCAGCAACCACACATGTCACCACAGCATTTTCCCCCTCGTCACTGTCTGACACCTGCACCAGTGCTACTGGCGTACCAACTGGCATGTCTTCTGAGATATTAGCCACACTGTCCTGGTGAATTAGCAACCCAATACCCCGGATCTCTATTGCTGGCGCATTGTCATTTTGGTCCTTGAAAATAATAGTCACTAAGACTTTGGAACTCTTGGTATTAGGTCCACGATCTCTGGCAACAACAAAGAACTTGAGAAAGCTAGTGTCTTCTCTGTCCACCATTCCTTTGACGTAAATGATACCAGTTGAGCGGTCGATTCGCAGAAGCCTCTGGACAGTCTCAGATACTTGATAGAAGCTGTAGTCTATCTCTCCATTTGTTCCAGTGTCAGCATCATTGGCTCTGACCTGCAAACACAAAAACGTATATTTTTCACCAAAACAAATCAAACATCTTCAGATAAAATAAATAAATTTAAACTGAAAATAAACATTAATACAATGAGAAAAAAAAAACCTTTGCCGTATGTTGGGTCTATTTGGCGTGACATGTCACTATGACCCTAAACACCCTGCATTCTTAATACTAGCTCAGTTACAGTTTTATGAATATTTGGCTTGACTTACAAAGAATCAAAACCATTAGCCATGTACAAAGCCCAGTGTTGAGGGGGCGGAAGTTTCTGCTGTGTGGAACCATAATACATTATCAAAGCTGAGTGCACACACCCACACAAAAACATCTAACGCTTGTGCAGCATGTCACTGGAATCTAATGAGCAGATGAGTGAATGTTAATGTTTCTCTCATTATGAGAAAAGCCCCGTCTCCTCTGGGCCAATCAGGAGAACAGGGTGAACATACCAACATCAGCCACAACCCTGCTTCCCATATCCAAACCTAAGGTAAATTGAGGTAATTAGTCAATTAGAGCGTGGGAGTAGTCAGCAAAATATCACTTAGGTTAAGTTTGTTAGGAAGGCTCTCTGACAACACATCTAATGCTGTTTAATTGTATGTGTTCAATTCCATGGCTGCTATTAAGGGGTGTAGCTTGTTGTAAGGTGAAATACATCAGACAAGTTTTATAAACATCTAAGGGAATGCTAACTCAGCAGTCCTTCAGCCTTTACCTGGAACCTACAGTGATGTAATTAAGATTTTAAAATCCTTAGATCAATTAATTACTTTAAAGCATTGGTGAATATGAGCCAAAGTTGCACTCACCTAAAATAATATTTTAAAAAGTCCTTAAAAGGAAAAGAAATGTGCCAATGGGATAGGATTAGAGGATTGTAACATTGATAATAAAATTCGAATTTGGGCCAAGGACACAAAAATCAATTTATAATTCCAACAGCAAGAGGAACATTTTCATGGGCCTTTCAGTTTGAGAGGAAACCACTGCCTTATCTAAAGGATAATCACAACTTTGAATTTAGAAGATTAATAAAGACAGGAAGGCAGGCTTTGGGCAAGGTTATTAGAATCCTTCCATCATCTCAACTTTGTTTATAAGAAAAAAAACATATTTTTTTCTAGTTCAAATCATACTAAATAAAAGTTTCTTCTTTATGGATGTTGATCTGCCTTAATTAATTATTTTTGAGTAGAAATCTAAATATAAAAAATATATTTATATTTATGTTCATGTTGTGACCTGATTTTTTAGATGTTGGTATAAAACTAAACTGTAAAAGTATTTTCTTATAAAAGTAATTTACATTGTGATCAGGTGAGTACTTCTTTATTAAGTGAATCAGCTAATATATGTATTACAATTTCTTAAACTTTGACATTTTTCATAGTGTTCCTCATTAGTTCATTAAAGTCTTGATTTTATGTACTGGAATGGTATTATGATTTAAGTTAAACTATCTGAAAAAGTCTGAGTAGAACTCATGAATTGCTAAACTATTTTTGCAACAGCTTGCCACATAAAAAATATAACTTTCCTCTTCAATAGTATCAAACACTTGGATATTATAGCTGACATTGAGCGACAGTGAAAGTTCCCAATCCAAGTTAAGGTAGGTAATTTAAGGTAAAAGAAAGCCTAAAACTCAAATCATAATTTTGCCTGCTGATGTTTTTTTTTCCACCGCCAGTGTGCCTTTAAACAGCAGATATCGCCAAACATCAATAAATTATTGACAGCTTTTGAGAGTTGTGTATTTAAAGGGGGCGTTGGAAGAGAACAGGGTCTCTCTGATGAAGCAAGAGTCCTTTTGGCTGCTCTCCAAGGCCACTCTGTCCAAGCACACCGCAAGTATAAACACTCTTTATGTCTCGGTTAACAATTATCCAGCAAGGTTAACTGATGTGCTTAAATAAGCCAACCAGAATCTCTGCACGTTTTAGGAGATTAGTAATTATCAATAGTATGCTGTTTTTGAAATTAAACTGTCTTAGACCAGTGGCTCTCATACTGGGAAACAATCTAAAGATAATCCTTCAAAGTTCACATTCTATCTGTTTCATTGTTGAGTAAATAACACTATAATTACATGGAAAATCAATACAGACTCTTTAAATTGTTCTGGCTTGCATTCTCTACATTATTAATCAGCACATTCCTAAAGTAATACAGTTGTTTATTGGTCCTTCATGGGATTTCAACTTTTAAACATTAGATTTCTTTGTCAATATACTCAGGAGGATTTGGTCCTTAATAAGATCAAGATTTGCACTCTTGATTCTAAGGAGGGAGTGTTTAAGCTAGTTAATTATAAGTGTTAGGACTTGACAAATAAATTTTGATAATCTTGAATGCCTCCTGTTTAATTTTGGCTTTTTTATTACACTTTTTTAATTAGTTTAAAGTATGTGAGGCATTGTCAATGAACGTAATAAGTTTAAACATGCCAATCAGGTAATAGTGCAAAGTTCGATTTAAAAAGAGGCTCTTGATGGTACCACAACTGACCTGATATGGCATTTAAGGTGATCTTTTTTAGATTTATTAATAAGGTAAACTGACTGAAATACCTATTTTCTTAGTTTCACATTAAAGAAACCATGTTAAAAGTTGGCTCAACCTATGCTATGCTCATTTTGAAGACTGAGACGAAGCTTGGGATATGTATGTCCGCATAGCCAGTGGACATTTTGAGCAGGTCAGGGTCGTCTATCATCATTGTCCCGCTGCCTCTATAGACCATCACTTCTCAAATGCACACTAAGTGAAATGAATTCTGGGGCTCTCTAAAATGCAATGAGCCACATCCAGAGCAATAATACCAATAAGCCCCGTGGATAATCTCATGACTGACTCAGATTAAGTCATGCACATCGAGCTGGATGGCTGGCTGGTCGGCCTGTGCTGCAGTCATATGGAAACAGGGAGAGCGCAGGATGACACGGTGAGCTGGGTTTGTCAGGTTTTGTGGAGTTGCCCAACCGGACAGCGGCTTCCTGTTCTGCCAACTGACGCCAACATTACTGACCAGCGCCAGGCCCAGGGCTCAAAGGTGAAGTTGAATCGGTGGTTAATATGTGACTACACACACGATCCCACGCCCTGTTTCACCTCCACTCCACCATCTGTCTGTACGGATAATTGAGCAGGATATTATGTGCAGTCAGTGTGCCGAGTTGTCCTGCAGCTTTCAGACTTTATCACCAACAAGGCCAAAGGTTTAACTGAAATGTTTGGTGACTGTAGGGAATGCTGGATTGCTGAGCAACAGCAGTAATGCATAGTCACAACTTTACTTAGTATGAAAAAGTCTGCTAAAGTTTGGTTAAATATAATTCATGGATATTGGTATTTCAGTAAAAAAAAACACTGTATGCCTGTTACCACACTACCTTCTCAACTATTTCGTCCCACAGTTCTTTAATTGTTTCTATGATAAAAAAAGAAAAAAAAAAAAAAAAAAAAAAAAAAACTAAACAAAATTTTAATCCAATTATCTGAACCACTGACCTGGAGGAGAAATCCCAGCTGATCCGGGAGCTGCAGTATTTACACCAACAGACATCAGGGCCATGATTTATTATTAACAACATATAAAAAGATGACATATTGGGGAGGTGTTTGAGTCAGTGTGGTGTCTTGAATATTTCAAGCTTTAGACAGTAAGGGAATTCAGGACAGTGTTACCCAAACATATTCATGTTTTCTCTCCCTTTCCACTTTTTGTAAAACTACGGAAATAAAACCTTCCAAATTAGATTTTTGTTGTATACAACTCGGTCTCAATATATATATATTTTTTCTTTCTGTGATTATAATTTAATATTACTTATTTTACTGTTATATATCAATTGACACAGTCACATATTTCAGGTATTTATGTACAAAATGCTTAGTGATTATGGCCAACAGCTAATGTAATGTACAAAAAAAAATTTCCAGAGAAGGTAATCTGTATGTACCAGTGGTTGGATTCATTTTTGAAAAGACCAGAAACAAGTTATCTTAGAGTTTTGTAAGTTGTGCCATGTAATATCTTTCTGAGATTCTCAATTAACAGAAAGGAGATGTCTAAAATAATTTTCATTCACTGACCTGCAACACAGAATGTCCCAGTGGACTGTTCTCCGGAAGTTCAGCCTCATAGTGATTTCTCTCAAACTTTGGGACATTGTCGTTCTGATCAGTCACTGTGATTCGCAGTAGAGCACTGCTCGCCCTGGGTGGCTTCCCTCCATCCACGACACGAATATTCAGATCATACGAGTCCTTTTTCTCACGATCAAGGTTCCCTAGGACCACCAGCTGTGGCTGCTTTTCCTCCGGGTCAACTTGAAGGTTGAAGAGCCGATCAGCATCCGGTCCATGTGTCAGGGAGTATTCGGCCACCCCGTTTGAACCAGAGTCCTTGTCTGTTGCCATTGGGATGGGAAAGTAAGCGCCAGCGTAGGTGTTCTCTGGAATAGCCAGGGTAAGGATGGGAGAGGAGAACTGTGGTGTGTTGTCATTGATATCCAGGACCTCAATTAGACCTTCGATCAGCCGCGGTCCAGAGCCGATCCCTTTCACCATGTCAGTGATCGACACCTCAAACTCCAGGAAGCATTTTTCACCAAACAGGTTTTGGCATTCTCTCAGGTGCTCACGGTCGATAGGGACTTCAGTGGTGTAGATTTCCCCGGTTTTGCCGTCCACTCTCAGATATGGGGCACCCACCTCCAGCTTGTATAGATGTCCAGTGTCAGGAAGGCCTTTATCTGCTGCCAGGCTGCCGATCAACGTGTTAGGCGGCTGCTCCTCAGGAACCCGATACAGAACATCGGTAGGCACAGCAATGCAGGAGACCATCAGCATGGAGGCCAGGAGCCACAAAACTTCCCACTTGAGGATCATCATTTCTCTGCCAGACCGCATCACTCTGAAAAAGATAAAGAAAGTAAAAACATCTGTCATCAAAAAATATCAGATAAAATAAATGCAGCAAAATAAGGTTTTTTATTTAAAAGGGATTGTAGGAGTTCTCTATGGAGTTGAGCAGAATGAAAAATATTGTGACCTTGTTTATAACAAATGAGTGAAAACTTTTCTTAGCCTCCTGAGACCCTGCATCCACTCCCAGCATCTTCTAATAGTAACATGACAATACTACACTCATTTGAATGAAAGCAAGATGGCGGGGATCCAAGTAAAAAGCTTCCACAACAACTCTATTAAGAAAAATGGCCAAGTAAAAATCCCAATAATCTTTATGCATCTTAAGCTTCAAAAGAAAAACATTTTTGCAAAACATAATGTCGGTAAACATAAATTACACATTTGTGGACATCAGGGCTATATTTCGCTATTGATTGTGTCATGTGGTTGGATAAATGTGGGAATATTTAGAAGTTTACAGATATAAATGTTTATTTGATCAGATCTTTTGATAAGATGAATATAGAAATATTTAAAACTATTCACAAGTGTAAATTGTACTTGCAAGAGGTACATTTTTCAACCAAAAATTTGCTTGCAAGGTACATTAGCCACCTAGATGTGGTATAGATTTAAATCTGAATTTATGAATAATTTTGTAATTACAGGGAACAATTGCAGATGGGAATTTTAGACAACTCTAAGGTTGAATATCTATCAGATGGAGAAGAAAATAATCCAATTGTGGAGAACATATTATTGATATGGACCTCTTACATTTGGAACAACCATTGGAAGACTCTGAAGATTAATATTTTCATCCAGATTCACCTGAGGAGGATTCTGATGATTATTCACTGCCTGATGCAACAGAAGCTGATATCTACAGCACTGATGATACTGTCAGTGGGAATAGGGGTGAACTACCACAATCAGAAGTATGTTAACACAGGCCTAAACAAAGACATGGTGAGCCAGAACCCAAGCCCAGTGAAGAACTTTGAAAAGCTAAACGTGATTATCACTGGAAGTCTGCTTCTTTGGCCCCTAGCCTAGCTCAGTTTCACGGTACAGATGATGACCTTAAAGATGAGCAATAGATTGGTGCCACAGGATTATGTGGAGCTGTACATAGACTTGGAGCCGATTAAACTACTTGCCGACTACAGAAACACAATGTCACAGGGGACAGGGAGATCTCTCAATACGATTAATGAAGGACTTTTATAGATTTAAAGATCAATCTGAAGTTCTTCACCAGTTTGAAACACTAGCAGGTAAAATTAGCTGTAAATGAATGGGTAATTTTCCAGACTAAGATGAAGGAATAAAAAGAACTATGACTAAAATAATATGAAATAAACAATAAGAATCTATTCCTTTTAGTCTGTTTTCGATGCTTTCCTCTCATGTAATAAATGCACAACAAAAAATGTAATGCGACCACGTTTTTTAGGATGCAGTCCTATTGCAGATCTCAATATTACTAGAAATTAGATTGATATGGTAATATCAATATTAACTCTGGAGCAGTGGAAAACCACACTTACCACACAATTTAAACCATTTGGAAAAATCTCCATCAAATGTGAAATATGCCAAGAAGATGCTCTGTCCCCCCTGCTGTTCAGCATAGGCCTGAAGCCCACAGCCAAATAATCAACAAGACTGGCTATGGATACTGTCTCAGGGCAGTAAGCCCCCACACTCGAGAAGTGGCTCCGACAGATACACAGAGTCCAGAAATGGAGAAAAAGGTACAGAGCTCCTTTAGTTGATATGTTCCATTACGGGCTCCGGCTACTTTTCTTTATTTCTCACCCTTTAACTTTTTCCTATCATGGAAAACTTGTAGGAAAAATTAAATCTCTGAACAATTTAATCTCTTGAAGAAATGTAAGATCTCCTACTCAACTTTGTTTCATTAGAACTGTGTGTGATAAGCTTAAGCCTTAAAATAATAAGGTTTTATTTACAGTCAATTTTAGACTGTCTGACCTAGAAGGTCTGTCAGAAAGAAGCAGTCTGAGCCGCTAAATGCAAATGTTTTTGCTTAGAAGTTGACTTCCTCACCCAATGTTCAGTCTGCTACATCTATGCCAGACACTTTTTGATATGAGCTCTTTCTTCCTCTACTTCATCTCCGCACCTTTTTTTTTTCTTGGCAGTAAATCATCAGAGACTTTTTCACAGTGGGAGTATCTTGGCGACGGAGGTTAAGCTTTATTTTTAAAAGTTTTTTTATCACTGTGTCCTTGATTTGGAAACAGACACATCAATGTTGAGTGCAGAACAGAAATTCACCAACTAATGCCAACAGGTGGTGTCTACGTGGGAAGGAGGGCTTGTGTTTTTCTCTTTGCATTAAGGCTCCTATTGGCAGACTGACATTAAGAGAAGATGTGTTTGTGTGAAGTCATTTTGAGATTACATAAATAAATCAACTCAGTGTTTCAACCAATTCCTTTTTGCAAAAACATAACCGCAAAACTAAAACATTAGAGCATTTCCCAACAAACATCCAACATGACAAGAAATATGTAGATAATGCCACACGCCATGAATATGTAGAAACCTGAATAGGTCGCAGTGTAATGAATAAAATAACAAAGTGACCTAAACCAGCATGTAAAAAAAATATGGAAATTAGTTTGGAATGAAAAACCTTTTATTATATAAAGACCAGCATATCTTAAAATTCTAGCACCACATTTTTTAATTCAACACACCACATATGAACACATGTGGAGCTCTGTGTGTGCCTCTCTAAGGCGAATACATAGACAAAACTTTAATAAACTGAATAAAAAGCTGACTAACCATGGCCCATCCTTTTTCCATACTACGATATAAGACTCCTATCAATATTTAGCAGCTTCTGACAAATATCAAACAAATTAAATAAAAGGATTTACAAATAAATCACACAATGTAGTTGAAACGCTTGGTTCTAATTTTACAAAATTGATTGCTGATTGATTGTTGATTGCTTTATATTTTGACAAAGAGCCTAAATGTTATTTTTTATAATCATGTTTTTAATAAGATAGAAAAATGTTGGATTTTATTTGATCTTATGAGTAATGTTTTTTTTTTTTACTTCAACTTCTCAGTTATAGACAAGATGTGGGCATCATTACGTTTTTTTATTTTTGTGTATAATCTGACTTTTGTCTGGGGTTTTGTTTTTCAACTGAGAGCCTGTGGACAGACGCCAACAATTTGTTTACACATCAAACAAGGCGCTTACTCACTAAAAAACTATGACACAGACTGTTAGTAATATCTACATCGAGCTACAAGTGTGTTCAGTTTGAATCTTCTTTCATGTTAAAGCAAACCTGAAACGTTAGACATTGGGGCATGATAAGTGTAAAACCAGCCTTTGGCAAACGGAGAGAAAGATCATGTTAAAAAGGCTTTCTGCATACAAACAGTCACAAAAGGTAATAAAACATTAGCTGTGAAGCTGAAAGCAACAAATGTTCGGGGCGTTGTTCCTGTGGGTCCAGCTCAATTGATGCCCAGCTCACTGCTGTGACACACAGATGCCTAATTACCCCTGAAAGACTGTAAATGTGAGCTTTACAGAGCGAAGTATGTGTGTTTGTTTTCTCACATTTTCCTCCAGAGCTGCAAAAATACCAGAAACCAATGACCCCCCCAACCCTTGACCCTGCGGCATTTTACATGTTTCCGTGGAAACGATGCCGAAACAACCGCATGCACTACCATAGAGCTTATTTGCTGTAATTCATATGCAATAGATTTCTTTGAATTTCTACATGAAAGAACAACCTGCTGCTTATTCTCCAAGGCAGTTTATTTAAAGATGACCTCATGTTTTGCCAGCATGTGCATATAAACCAGGTTCAGAAGGAGTGATGATGCTCTATATAAAAACAAATCATGAAATTCAACTTTCAGAATAGACAACTTTACTGGCATCTGTAATGATTCAGATGACTTTTTTTTTTTCCGTATGGTGTCACATGTTCTCAATATTTATTTTTTCTACAGGTTAAGCCTGGGAAAACCAAAATGTTTCACATCTTAGAAACCTCTCATAAACCTGAGGAGTAGCTAACACTCAGGATTTTGTAATAAGGACTGGTTTAACTGATTTTAGCTGTTCTGGTTTCAAAACCAGACGTGTTGCAACACACACCATCTTCAGATATGGCAGTGTTGTCTGACCAGAAAAAACAGTTTAATTGTGTTAAAAAAACGTTCAGTCACCTTTAACTGAAAAGAGAGAAAATGCATTTAAAAAATGACAAATGCTCACACAAGAAAAATCTTTAAATTAAAACTAAATTTATTGGAATTATTAAAATTAAAATTTTGATTTTATTTTATCTTTTGCTATTGTTGACCAGAAGAAATGGGTCTAATGGTTAAGAAAGTTGGCCAAGGCAGATTTTAAATAAGCCTAGTAAAATTTATTAAATTGCGCAAATCTATAATTATGTCAATGAATTTCAGTTTAATAATATTAAGGCCGGCAAACTCGTTCAAATCCAGGACAGAGATTGGAAAGCGACAAGATCTAGATTTAAAAAGTAGTTAACTCAAATCCTCAAGTAAAAACACTGATAAATCAGTCCACTGCCCAGAAGAAACAAAAAGATTTCAACTTTTATGTAGGAATAACTTTTTAATGTATATTTTCTCATAAAACCCTGCTTTTCAGCTGAATCTTACCATACCCTCAGAAACGAATGCCAAACAAGTCCACTACTATAAATCCTACATGTTAGTATTTAATCAAGCACTTATTAAAGAGGGTATGTAGATACCTAACCAAATGCTGATGGTAAAGTCTGACATCAACAGCTGAACGTGTAAACAGAAAAACCTGGAGCTGCTGCTATTGTCCGTCACCTTCAAACAAAGCTAAAAAACATAAATAACTAAAAAATAAATAAATAAAAACATCTACTGCATTACAAATCAAAATCAGGTGTGTTTTTTCAAGCAAACCTTGAGAAACCTAACCTGTAAAAGTCAAAAACTAAAATAAAATAGGCCAAAACCAGCAACTTTAAACCTTGAGAAAGACAGGCTATATGTTATAATGCACTTCTGCTATAACCATCAGCTTTCTGAATCATTGTTTATTTTTTGACCCCGAGTCGACTGTTTTCATATTCAGCTGCTCTGAAAATGCAAGGCAGTAAACTACAAACAACAGATTCAGTCTGCGGAATTTCAGAACTGTTGCGCGCTCCTGTGAAGTTTTATACATATTTAGAAAGCTGTGTTTCTACACCTTCTCCTGTGCAGGCTGACTCTAGACACGTTTCGGTAGCATCTAAATTAAGGTTTTTGTCCAGCCAATGTCCCAGGGGGCTTTCGTAGAAAGCAAATATTACTTTGGGGCATGAGAAAATCTTTTGGTTGAAATGTCAAGAGAATTGAAAGCAAGTTCCTGTTTATGCGTAGAATTTCATGTTAACATGTTTGTTCAAATGTTGTAAAGGCAGACTTCTCCTCAGGGGACAGGACAGGGGTTAGTCAGGGATCATCCAGCTTGTCTTTTTCCCACAGAAAAAGTCAGAAAGCCGCCTCCATGTGTGTTTTTGTATAAGTGGGAGGCCCCCCCGTTTAGATGTTGGGAGTAACATTACCATAAATGAGGACTGTTTGACTCTCGCAGTTGTTTTATCTGCTGCTGAACCCAGTGGAGAGACAAAGACTAACAATAGAAGAGCCAGAGGGACAGAGAGAGGAAAAGGGTGTGTCAGGACGGCAATCATCTGTACATTACAAAGCAGTCAAACGACCCTGATGGCCCCCAGCGGAGTGTGGATCTACAAGTCTAAGGCCCCGTCCACACGAAGCCAAACCCTGGCCTAAACGCACAAATTTTTCACCAAACCAGCCTCTCATCCATACGAAGCCGGCGTTTCGGGGGTCTGTAAACGATCTTTTTTTTATTCAGCCTTCAGAGTGGGAAGATTTTGAAACGCCGTTTTCGCGTTTCCATCTTTAAGCTCTAACCGCATTTTTTTTATTACACGCATGCGTCATAGCGTCGCCTCTAAACACGCATGCGCGACACAGTATCACAACAACAATGGCGCCGTACTGTGTTGAATGGTTGGTGCTAATGCTACTCACCCTGCTGTCGGGCTTACAACAGAATCTTCTTCTTCTGGAATATCTCCAGGAAGAACAGAGCAATATCGACGACATAGTTCAGCACCTGAATTTGACTGAACCACGAAAATGGACCCGCAGGGCAACCATGTTTAAATATTAGTGCGCATGCCCAACATTTCGTCGCCTATTTTTGCTTTGGCACCACAGCGCCACTTACAGGCCTGGCATACATTTTGCAGAATACAAAACCTAAGACGAAACTATTTTAAAAAATTTTGTGGTGCTACATGGAGTAGAGGAGGGGGTCTAAACCCCAACGTAGTAGCAGTGCTTTTCTTGATCAGCGCAGACAGATTCAACACTCCACCTGAAACAATCAGTTGCTTAATGTCGCATTTGAACCGATCTAAAAAAAAAACTCGCAACAGAAAACCAGGTGAGCCGAAGATGTGAACTTCCCCGCTGTTACTGTTCCTGGAACCGACCCCTGGACCAGACCACCAGTGTAAACACAACCTTCATCTAGTCATTTTTAACATGTTCCAGAAGGCTAAAGGGACTCAGGTAGCATTTCAAAACAAGAGCATGAAATCTATAAATAAAAAACAGAAACAAAAACTTTTACCGTCTAAATCGATTTAAATTCTGTATATTGATAAAACTGTAGAGCAGCTATTTTTCAGTAGAAGATGCAAAATCTTAGAGATGAGTCAATAAACGATAATGCAAGGAACAACAATACCAATGTTAAGTCATCCAGGAAATCTCTGTTAATCAACCTGATCAAGTAAATTCTACTGATAAAGGTATAACAAAAATATTTAACCTGAGTACATGGAATTGTAAAACAGTTGCTTCTTCCAGTCAATCCACACTGCTATGCATGCAGCAATTGTCTAAATAAAGATAAAAACAGAGGAAATAAACTCTACAACACCTGATGCTCAGCTAGTGAATCAGCCAGCGTTCCTTCTGGATTGTTCACCAGTTCTGGATGGTTGACAGAAATCTTCTAACACAAACTGGTTAACTCTGCAGCCCAAACTGGACCTGCAACAATCTCAGTGAGTACAAACTAAAGAATCCATCCTGTAATTGTCCCGCCTGTAGGACCGTCCCATTAAGCCAAACCTACCTCATCTACATAACAAGAAATCCCACAATTGACTTTAAACATGCCCCACGGCATGCAAAAGCTTTGAACAACTTTTTCTTCCAAAGAAAGACAAAGAGGAGGTTTCAGCATTAGATCTTTTTTTGGAATAAATGAAAAATAACTTGTTTTAAATGTTAACGTCCTTGGAAGGAAAAAAAATCTGCTTTACAGGAAATTAACTAGCTGAAAAAGCTATAAATAAATCCCATCCTTTTTCATATAGGGTTATAAGTTAGTTTCTGTTTATTTTAGCTAATTAATGAAGCATTTTTTCCCCTGCAGAAAATCACTTTAAAGTGAAGCTGCGTGAGCGTGACAGAAAGTCATCTGTGTTACACAAAAGCCTGAATAATCCCCGGTGTCGTTTTTAATTGCACTAATGTGCTCGGCAACACTGTGAGACCAATTACACACCATGAAACTGTGACAACTATTATGGAAGACAATCTGTCACCTCGAAGCAGGTGGCCCCCGGCCAAACTGGAAACCAGTTTTGAAAAAAAAAAAAGAAAAATCTCAAAGGTGAGTGTTTTAAAACCAGGTTATGAACGTCTGTCTCTTTGTGCTGCCAACCTGGATTAAACATCTTTCTTTCACACACACACACACACATGTGGATAATCAAAAGATTCTTTGATGTTTTCAGATCTCAGATGGACAGAATAAGCACTGCGGATGAGATGAGTGTGTGTGGTCCCCTCGCTGTTCAACACAAAGGGTTTCACTCTAATGACTCCATTCAAGACCATTGTTTGATCCAGATTAACACGCGCACACAGGGACAGGGCTGCTGGTGTCTTTCTGACCAAATTTAATTCATCAGGGGTGGAAATCTTTGGAAATGTCACGCTTTGATTTCTAAATTATTCCTGATTCAATGAAAAGGAGTAGAGGCATGAGGAAAAAATCTGTTACTTTTTTCTCCTATACGAAACAATAGAACTAGACTTTAATTACTATTCACAGGTTGCTATGGGGTAATGCAAAGTAATAACATGTATTTATCTTCTACATTTGAAAGCCTTAATTTGTTGACAAAACCTTCAGATTTGATTAAATGACAAAACCCATAAATCTAAGCAGCATTAAACTCTGTTCATCACCTGACCGCTTTTGCCGAGGGAAGTTTACATATAACCATACCTTAAGAGGGTGTCAAATAGATGGAATATTTAAATAATTGTTTTGGAGCTTAGTATATAAAGACTGCAGTTAAATATATTACAGATATGTAAACTGAAGTTATATTTATCAGATGTAACAATAGTGAGTGTTGTGCTGCAGACAGAAAGCAAAAAAAAACACACTTGTTCACGCCTTTAATCCGGATGTAAAGAGGTAAAGAATGCGAGCAATAAAGGCATTGAGTGTCCTCCTGCCATCGCATGACGCCTGTGTCACCGTCTGCAGGAAATTAACACGCTCTGACTCACTGGTTTTAATTGGTTGAATGGTTTCGGTATTTTATTGTCCTCTATCTGTCTAGCTGAAAGTCCTGCTCCAGGGCGCGGCAGCACAAACGACTTGTACCAGGATCAAATGTGCATCCCTTTACTGACAGGAGATTTTAGCCATTGGTCTAACAAATACACTGGCAGAGGCTGAAGAAGAGAACACAACCAAAGCATATAACACACATATGGAACAAAGTGTAGAAAATGTTTTCATGTTAAGTGTTTCAACCTGGATATCATTTGGAGTCCTAATTCCACCTGTTTCCATAACATATTAATGAACTAGAGTGTCTAAGATAATTAGAATGGAAATGAAACACAGAGCCATAACACCAGGCTCATACTAAACACAGAATAAATTATTCAAAGGTGGTTTCAACCATGATGTAACGTATATAATATTGTATGTAGACTTTCAAAATATGATAAAACAGGTTAAACACTATTCGATATATATGACAGAATAAACAGTTTGAGTCAACATTTATGAACAAAGCAAAATCTAGTTTTCAAAACCCTCTGCTGTCGCATAACAGCAGCTATAGTTAATAAAAACATTTGTTGTTTCCAAACACTGATCTTAAAAGTAAGCACAAATAGTTGCGTAAATTGATTATGGAAACGGTACGATAGAATACTAAACCAGGGAGAGGTTCTATTATTTGGTTAAAAGCTCATTTTATTTTTCTCAAAACTTGACATGACTACTTGACATGATCGAGAAAAAATTCAAAATGTTTATTGACGTGTAGTAAGGAAGTAGCTCTCCATTTTTCAAAATAAAAGCAAAGTTAAAATTCTTCTTCTAAATAGAAAACTCTGTGAGAACTCATTTCAAAATCAAACAGAGCTAATATTTAACACCAACAAAACATGGTGAAAACCCAAAATATTCTTCAAGGTGTACAGATTGACTGGGATAGGGTACCAAATATACTTTGGTTCCTGTACTTACTGGTTTTAGGGGAAGACTTGAAAGCAACGAGAAAATAACTCTTTTGAAGTTAAGAGTCTTTGAAAAATTGTCTGTTATGCCCTTTTTTTTTTGGTATGCTGTCTAAGAACTGATTTTATGCTGTCAACAAATTGTAGAAAAAAAAAATCCTGTTTTGGATGTAATTGAGGAAATGAGTACAAGCCTGAACCTGCTAATGAACCTGAAGACTCAATGAATGCCATTAAAACATTCTTTTATATGTAACTGTATTATTAATCTTTACGAATAATTGCATACAGTAATAAAAAATGTATATATTAAAGAAAGAGATTATTACTAAGGGAGATGTGAGTTTTTCTTTATTTCTTATGGGATTTTCTCTACTTTTTATCTACAGCATACACTATGCTGCCGAAACTAGGACTGAAAAAACATGAAAAGTAAGTTAGAGTAAGAGCAGTCAAAGAGCTTTGAATTCAATTAGAATTCAATTAGTAAAAACAAAACTTTTTCTAATTATTATTATTTATTTTTTTACTTAACTAAGGAGGACACTGGTCCTTATCCTTTCTCACATGTTTTTCTTCTACATGCGTCAATGATTCATACTGCAGCTGAGTCATGTAATATAAACATGCAGTGATGTGTGACAGTGGGAAATGACACCTGGTGCTCAGTGCGCGAGCAGGCCCTGGGTTTGCACTGCCTTTAACCAAGAGGAAAAAAATAATCAATCGAGCCTTGACGGCCAGGCTTTCAGCTCCATTTACAGCCGGAAGCTCAGACGTGTATCCATCAGTTCAACGGCGAAGCATCTCTGCAGGGGGGGTTGCATCAGATCAGTAGCATGTTTAGTATTCCTGCTTCTAACAAGAGCAAAAGCAATGATGACATCCGATTTTACAAATGTGCATGATTATGTGTTTGCACATGGAGAGGAGAAAACAAATTGTTGGATGGAGTTTTTCTAGCCCCACCATCAGGTAACATTCCCACTGCGACTCTCTGCTTTATTTCAGAGGAAACGGAGGAGGTGCAGCGTATTTCAGGGCTGACATAAAACCTTAGTGACGTGAACCCACAGCGTTTTTACCCACTGATGCGAGCTGGAAGGGTTGCAGCGGGAGTAATGTGCAGACTGTGGCAGGGGGCATATCTGCGATTTTTATAATAAAAACACACAGAGAAAAACCCAAATGGAGCTGTCGCCTCCACACTCTTCATCCTAATGGACTCAAAATGAAGCTGAATATGAAGAGTCTCATATGAAACGAGCATCTTTACAGCCACAGCGGAGGCAGTTTTCTCTCAGGAGGAAGCGACGATAAGGCTGCATTTTAAGGCATTTCACGCTCTGGTTGCGGCTTTCGGCTTTGTCTTTCCCAATGACTCCTGAACAGCTCAGTTATTTGCTGCTTTAAGGGAGAAAGTATGGATAGTTTAGACGGCTTCTGACTCTGCTTTTTGATTAGTCTGAACTTTGAATGCGTCTGATTAAAAAAAAAAAAAACACAGAACATGACAATTATAATAGAAGAAGATGAAAAAGTATTAAAATTTCAATAAATATCCAGAAATAGGCCTCAAATGGTGAAAGTTTGCAAAAGGGATTAACATATTTTTCATCAAAGGATTTTATAGTAGGTGCTGGAAAACACTAAATTTCTGCCAATCATCCGGCTAATATACTGTAAACCAGAGTGGATGGAGAGACTATAATGAATATATGTATATACTTTCAGGTCTGGCACGACATAACAGCAAGAAACTGATGCTTGAGATGATTCAGAAGTGCTTTAGTCAAAAGAAAAGAAAATATTTCTAGATTTGCAAACAGTATTTCTTCACATAGAGTAAGATTTATGCTTTTCAATGATATTCTCCATCAGCAGCAGGAGTTTGCATACTTTATAACAGGATGTTTTTTCTTTCTTATGTCTAAACATTGATCTGAAATGTAAGAGTTTCGGTTGGAAAACGGACCAGATGCTTTTCCTCACTCCTTCCATTTCAAATGAAATTCACTCATTGTTATGAGATATTTCCCCAAATATCTTCTCTAACTGGATTTTGAGATGCCAGAAACATTACTGATGGTTTACACATCCTCTGTCGACACCAGACCAGTCCAACCGGTTGTTTCGGTTAAATGTAACCCAAACAGAACAACTTCTGGTTTCTGAGATTGATTTTATTTAGAGTTTTCTTGTTTTGTTTTTTTCCCCCCGAACCGGAAAAAAGGCAAACCTGCCGTGACATCTCTGTAATCTAAAGCGTGATAGCTTCTATTTGCTGTCAATCAGAAAAAAAGGGTTTGTGCGTTTGTGTTTTTGTTTTTTTTCCCCCAGAGCTTTTATCTGACAGACCAAACCAATTTCCACACATCAAGCTCCCAGTTTAATGGCACCCATTAACCACAAGGCTCCCTTAAATCTACAATTTTCATGCAAACATGTAGAGAACGGACTGCTCAACCTGTTTCTGCATTACTCTTTCTCCTCGATCCAACTTGCAGAGCCAAAGGAATCAGCATGACGCTGTTTAAGTGGACAGAATAGGAACAGCCCACCTCCAAATTAGAGCTTGCTATCCTAACCTTAAACCTCACCCTGCCACAAGACAGTGGCGCGTCGGGAGGAGCTCAAATGATGGCAGGACCATCGTCCAAAACAGCCGCAAACCTAACTGAGAGTATCTTCACATTCACCACGGCTCCAAAGGATTAAATATCAGTTTGCAGCGGCGAATATGGGAAACACAACACAAAGATTGCGGCTTTTTCTGAACCTCAGAGGTTTGTGTGGACCTTCTGTCTCTGTTTTGACAGTTTGCTGGAAGCAGCTAAGGCTGTGTGCATAACTAAAAACATCACTAAGATGTCCAGGTCAGACACACTGTGCTCAATACTTTAAGAAAAAGCCATCAAATGTTTATTTCTTTAACAGAAGAGCTACAAAAGATGTCAAATAACAATAGCCCTGTGCAATATGGCACACCGTTACATTTTTAACTGCAGTGCATTCACTTGATTCAGGAGTTAATACCCACGCCTAATACAGAATTTAGTTGCCGAGATGGGGACAATGATGGAGAGAAGAAGAAGAGCGGGGAAAATGTGATGCAATCACAATAATGGACAAAATGATTGCAATTTTCTTTTTCTAAATAGTTCCTGATTGAGGAACCCCCACCCCTTTAGCAGCTCCACACTCTCCTGATCTTCATGCACACAGCCCTGCTGGACCAGCTCTACCCCTGCCTGGCCTTGGAGCTGAATCTGAGGATGTTTAAGGATGTGGAGAGAAGCGCAGGAAGCCTGTGTGAAAGATGAAAAAAGGGGGGCTAAGATGAAGGAGGAAACGGGGTCAAAGGTCATGCACAGGAAGGCATAACATCCATGTGAAGGGGTGGGTACCTGGGCAATTTCAAAGGCAACCAGCTGACGGTAGAGTTCGCTGCCTCTGCTCTGTGTGTGCCAGGCAGATGCGCTTTGCATGTAAATATACGACCCCCCCCCCCCCCCCCCTCTCTCTCTCTCTTTCTCTCTCTATCAGCAATACATACGCCCACCCTCTTTCTTTCTCTCCCTCCAACACAGCAGAGGAGGGAAAAAAGGCTGAAGAGACTGAAAACTGGACGCACAGGATGGACCAGATTCCCAGCAGATGACACACAGCATGTTTCATTGCTTCTCCTCCTCGTCGGTGAAACTGGCCGCCTCTCTTTGCAGAGCAGTAATACAGGTTGGTAAATGTGATGCCACAGGTGCTCTGGGGGGCCCCCTCGGATTTTACAGAGATGTGAGCTTCGGTTGGAGTTTATGAGCACCTCTGGCTCTATGGATTATTCAGTTACATTAAATGAAAAAACATAAAGCTCCACAGACACAAATGCTTGATTTAAAAAAAAAAAAAGAAAACAAACAAAAAAAAAAAACATTTTTTTCTCATTTTTCTTTCTTTTCACTATAGATTTCCTCCAGTTTGAGAAACGTTAAAGCTTGAGGAAGTTGTGCTTTATTACTGAGAGACATGGAGGTAATCCTCAGGACGCAGATCGATACGGATCAATGAGCTCTGCAGTGTAACACACGTAAAATAGCCATCAGAGGAAATTACACGGAGAACATTGAAGCTTTTTTTTTTCTTTTTTAACAACAAGTGTTTGGGGGGAAAAAATAAAAACAGATCGGTTCCCTGCTGAGTGTCTGTTCTTTAATTAAGGCACAAGTGCGCATTCGGGCTAAATGGAACAGAAAGTGAGAGCGCGCGGACCGGTGCTGGTAAGTAACGCGTCTTGGACGCACGAGTGGAATTTTGAGAGGTTTATTTGCACCAGAGAACAGGTGAATTATTCAGACTGTAGAGAAGTTCCTACCTGGAAGTGGTAAAGCCCTCAGCTCTGAGCGCTCCCATGTCGGGAACAAACGCGCTCTTCCGCTGTACCCAGACGCAGACGTTCCAGGAAAGAGAAAAAATACTTCATAAAAATAAGAAAAAATCCACGAGCTTGTAATAAAACAACAAAATAACTTTTAAAAGGGGGAGGAAACAACCATGACAGACAAGCGATATAAAAGGAAAAGATTCAGATGTGAATCAAAGAATCCAATAGTTATTCCTCCAGTTTCTCTCAGTTTGTGTCAGTCGTGACCAGCGCTCCTCTGAGGCGCAGCCGGACTCACTGACTGACCCCTGAAGGCTGCATCCTCCGCTCACTGAGGGATGATGGATGTGGACGCACCACCGGGACGGGAGAAGAATCCCACCCGTTTCTCTCCTCCAAACACTTCAAAAAAAGTGTAAAAAAAAAAAAAAAAAAAAGGTCCGAGTTGATGGTGCGTGTAGCGCAGGTTCGGTCCGGTTCCCTCAGGTCTGGTTCGGGTCCTCACGCGGTCCAGCACGGTGCGGGTCGTGCGGCTGCACCGTGAGTGATGAGAGAGTGGAGTGAATCCAAAGCAGTGCGCTCGCGCTTCTCTCTCTCTCTCTCTAACGCTCTTACTCCCCCCCCCCCTCCCTCACCCATACACTCATTATACACTCCCCCCCCATCACAGAGGAGGAGGAGGCGGAGCGTGCATTCTCTTCATCAACTTCATGGATTTCCCAAAATCTCTTTCTTTTTTTTCCCCTCTCCCTTTTTTATTTTGTATGATTTGAGGTATATTACCTTCAACTTTACAGTTTATAAACTTTGATATTGAACACACGCGCTGCCTCAGAGATGGTACCGGACCATCACCTGCCCTGCAACCGCTTTGCCTACATCTCTGTCCGACTGAAGAGAGGAAAGCGAGCCACCGACTCCTGCGCTCTGAGCGCCACCTACAGGCGAGAAGTGGCAGAGTCTCCTCCTCCGCTGATGCTCCTGTGGCTTTCAGACGGAGGAGAGAGAGAGAGACAGCAATATAGAGTGTAAAAAAACATAATCTGGATATTCTGATGGTCGTACCATGAGGCCGAAAGAGGCTGCGCACCAAAGCTGCTTTACTGTGCCGTTGATATCACAAACAACACATATAGATTACTATTATTATTTTTTTTTTCATATGCGCGGGGCCACAGCGTATCTGCTCACAGACTTAATCCAAATGGAGCTTTCAGCTGGAATAAAAACCCTATTATTTAGAATGTAGCCATTCTACCTTTATGGCCTCTCTGACATATTTGCCACTCTCAGGGAATCCCAATAATATAGATTAGAAAATATTTAAAACTAGAACACATGGGTAGTTTTATCCAAATGTAAATAAATTAACTAATTGTTCTGAGGTGAAATAAATGTGCCCCTCTTTCTGTTTCTGATATATGAAAAAAGCAAGGTGTGCTAAGATTTTCTCCTAAATCCAATTTAGTTTTTTTCTGACAGGGACACTACCACCTCGAAATGAGTCTTTCATGTTACAATGAAATAAGTTTGGGCTCTTCTATAAATGCTTTTATTCAGCCAAATTGGGTTTTTATTCTAGCATAATCAGTCTGTTTAAGACCATACCATTACATCTTCAACTCTGCACATTCACTAAGCCACATGTTCTTTTTTAATGGGGTTGTTTAATATTGTATGCACTCTGTGGTTTAGTGAACACGGTTGCTGCGTAACCACAGCAAACCGGAAATAAGTTTATGAAGAGATAGCTGAATATTTTGCTAAATGTCATGGGAATGATCAAGATGTTTGTTTGCAAATGTAAAACTATTATCAGTTTGCCCCTGGTCCCCAGTGGTTTCTAGCCCTCCATGGATGTCTTTTTTCCCCCCAGACTCTGTCTTAGTGTTAAATAATGACCACTGTCTTAAATAAGGTAAGTTAGCATAACATTGCTTTACCAACCTGTGGTTCTAGAGTTCACATAATGAATATGCTGGTTGATGTCCAAGTCTTGGATGTCTTTATGTGTAATAGCTATTGAAACTCCAACTGCAGTCCACGTGAATTTCTTAAACAAAATAAGGTTGGATTTTTATTCTTATAACTTCTGAGACAGAGTTATCACTTTTACTTGTGAAACTTTATTAACCACACATTTCCCCTGACCATCCATTATTTTAAGTACTATGTTAAGTCAATGATTGGGGCTGTAGAAATAACAGTTATAAGCTGTTAAAAGTTGTTGATTCTACAAAAGATGATCATTTGGAAAATCAGTTCTTTCCATTCAATTTTACATTAATACGCTTATATGAAGTTCCCTATTTTATCAGTTAGCTTTTTACACAGCAAAGATGGGTAAAGAAATAAGACTTTTTTCTTACATACAGCTAAATATTGGGAAAAAACCTCAAAAACTGAAAAAAAAAACTGATGCTAAATGTTGAAAAACTAACCTCTTAATCATGTCACATTCTCTGCATCAAAATTGCCATATCAATGCTATTTTGTGCACCAATGTTTTTTTTTTTTCTCCCCATGTTTACATTTGATCACTGTTGCACTTTAAGAAATGGAAATGTCATGAGACCTGTACAAAATTAAAGTTTGTCTAAGTTAATTAAGTAGCACTACTTTAACATATTTCTAGACAAGTAAAAAAGTAACCATCTAAGAGATTTCGCTTGGTAAGGTTAACAAGTATTTGTTAAAAAAGCTACTGTGTTTTACTATTTAAAATGATGTAAACAGAAAAATTATATAATATGTATTTTTCACATTTCTTCTGTTTTAAAGACTGAAGGGAAGTGATACAAATTTGAAACATGACCCCAGGCCAAAATAAATACTTTTTCCCAATCCTTTTTTATATAAAACATATCAAACCATTTATTACAGTTTTCCATTGATTTATGATATAACAGGGTGAACAAATTTTTTACTGTATATTACATTGAACTCACACATGTTATAGAAGTCTTAGCAGATCAAATTAACATTCAAACAAAAAAGATTATGTACAGCAAAAATAAAATAAAAAAACTAACTCTAGTGAGACTTGAGCTGTCTGTGTCTGCTGCATTTTAGGGTAAAATATTTTTATTCTTTATCCTGTACAGGTACTCACAGTCGTTGGAGTAGCCAATTATTTTGCTCAAATAAGAGTAATGATATTTTGTAGTAATATTACCAAAGTAAAAGTAAAAAGCACTAGCAAGAGAATAAAAGTAAAATAAAACAAATAAAAGTACATTTTAGTCAAGAAAAATATTAGACAAATGCAGCTGAGTAAATGTAGCTAATTACTAATTTTCAGGTTGAGGGGAGGTTTTGGAGGACCCTAATGCAGAGAAGGGAAGGAGGCAGAGATGAGTTTTTGCTGATTTAATGCAATTCCAAAGATATCAAAAACAAAGTACAAAAATAAAACACAGAAAACAAAAAAAAAACAAACAAGAAATGTCATGAAAAACACAACCGAGGAGTAAAGAAACGACAAGGAAGTGACAAAGAGTAATTGTTAAATCATGTGGATTTATGTATGGGTTTTAGCTGAATCAACTGCGTTACTGTTGTCTCATGTTTACTGCGTGCAAATGAGTATTGTGCTCATACAGTTTGTGGTTAGTGTGGTGTGGAGTTTAAATTTTCCTGATTTTCAGTTCTTACTTTATTGTACTTTGTTTATGCCTGGTTTAGTTCAATTTCTATTCTTTAGTAATGCTTAGTACCAGTTTTAATTTCTATTAGTATCAGTTTTAATTTTAGACTTTTATGTGTATCACTTGCATACCAGGGGATCTTAGAAAAACAAATAATGTGATTATAGTATCTGCCTTCTGGTTACCTATGATGGGGCTCTTAGTCTTTATTCATCTCTGCTTTAAGTATCACCTCGCGTGCATCACAGCACGGCCATTATGGCAGGTCTATGCCTACAACCCATCACTGCAGTAATCACCAAAGGACATCTTTTAGGTTACTAATACTATAAATCTTCGGCGCATATTGTTCCAACTTAGTGCTCTGCCAGCTCTCTTCCCATCAGCACATTTCACCACTCAGCGCTTCTTCAGCGCAACTCTTCTGCAATCGTCACCTGAGCCTCTTTTGAGAGAAGACTACTCTATTCCTCCCCTCAGGTATGTGTCAGTCTAGTCTTCTGTGCTGTCACAGTCTCTCCATCAGTAAGGTCACCACAACATCTCCATCATCAGTTCAGTCTTTATTCATCGGTCAGCCTAATCACACTCAAACATTTACCTTCACTGTCGCCAACCTTTTAATCCTTAGCATCAGAGTCTTCTGCCAGGGCCCCAGCACCACTGAACTTATTTAATTCATGTCAATATATATGAGACTGGTTTCCGCTTGAGATTCCTTTCTGTCCACTGTTGCTGCATGCATGCTTGGTATGAGGGACTGCAGAGTCAATGAGTCCCTGCAATCAGCTGGTTTTCCTCAGATAAAAAACTTTTGACCAGTCCAACTATGAACCACTTGGGCGTTCTGTGTGGAGTGCCTTGGGGTGGCACTTGTTGTGGATTGCCAATGAATAAATGAACTGAATTGTATAAAATGTTTAAATAAAAAACAACATGTGATGAAGTAAAATCAGAAAATATCACTCATTCTGAGAAGAATGCAAAATTAAACAAGAGACAAAACAAAGCCTTTTTTTTATTTTTTTGTATTTTATTCACTGCATACTCAGTGTGCCATCATTATCTTAACCTTTTGCCCAAGAAGTCTACGGGTAATCATTAAATTATGTTTTGAAGTGTGTCTGTGTCTCTATGTTAAGCATTTTTTACTTCTGAATAGTCCAGAGCTCGCATATAGTCACCCACCCCTCATTCAACCACAGCCCTTGTTTGTTAATTCCAAAACAGAAACAGCCTTGAAGTGGCATTGAGATTCTGCAGCTGTCTCTTATTATTTAATTTCATGCAAAGTTTTCTGAAAATTGTAGTTTCTTCAGTTCTGTTCTTTAAAATGTTCTTTTCTTTTGCTCATTCTGTAAAGGTCTATTGTGTAATGTATTTCTGTGTCACCCTTTTTACTGCAGGAAACTTTTCTTTTACATTATTTGATTCAACGTTTCTATTTTCTAAAGCTTTCCAATAACTCCATCAACTCCCTTTTTTATGTTAATAGATCTTTATTATTTAATAAAAGTAATGAAACATATTTTATTATAAAGAACTATTCAGTCTCAAATACACCTACACTTAAGTCAGATACAATTACACGAGAGAGTTCTTAGAATTAGAAAATCAAGATACTCTGAAAAAATAAACCCACAGATTCCAATTTAAAGACAGTGGTCTGAAGGTCCTATGAAAAATAAAAGCTAAAGAAAACAATAACATGTGAAACAAATTCCCATTAAATTAATTAAACAATTAATAAGGTCAAAGGCTCACAAATTGAAACAGCTGGCTTTTAAATATTTATTTACAAATGAGAAACCAAGTGGGTAGATTCTCTGGAAGCCTTGTTTGCATAAATTACAGTAAGAGAACTGTTCATCATAAAATATATGTTTGTCTCAAAATTACAATACTGGAAACTAGATGAATAAAGTGTAGCTGTCAGGTTGTGTGGATGTTTCTAGAGGACCCAAATGCAGAGATGGAAGATCCAAAGCAAACAGAATCCAAGTCCAAAACAGAATACAGAAAAACCAAAAACAAGGAGATGTCAGGGAAAACACTTTTGATGTTATAAGATGAGCAGAGGCATTGAGGCGTGTGAGTAGTGGAGGGGGTGTTTCCACGATGCGTGTATCGAGTCTGGCCTCATTTAGGGGAGGAGCCAAAATCGATGACAGCCGAAGCCTCGATACCCCCCCATATCACGTCACCACTTCAGTTCAGCTCGCTCAAGGACTTTGACAGGCACCTAAACAGCCTCAGTATTCAGTCAAGATGTGGTAGTTTGTAGGAGAGTTGCGGACAGTTGGATAGAGTTGGATATATATAAAAAAATAGATTGGTTGGAAAAACAACTAATCTAGTTGGTTAAAACTATTTTGGTTAGATTAACCAATTCAATCATCAAAATCTGAATAAGGCCCTGGTTACAGCTGTAACATTACTATTAAGTAGTAGTGCTTTCTACAGTACAGTTATCGTTGCTAGTGGTGTCAGCTCTAAGACTTGGACTCACAATCCTTAGGTTGTTGTTTCGTCACTCAGCTAAGTCTTTTGAAAGTTACTATAATACTTTACAAGTATTCTGTCCAATAGAATAGAGTTCAACTTTATTGTCATTACATTGTCAAAAGTACAAAGCAATGAAATTCACTTCTGCATTTAACCCATCCCTTTTGGGGAGCAGTGGGCTGCCATTGTGCGACGCCCGGGGAGCAGTGTGGGGGTTAAGGGTCTTGCTCAGGGAGCCAGAATGGCAGGCTGTAGGAGTGGGGCTTGAACAATTCCCTAGCCACTAGGACACCACTCCACCAGCCACTACTCCAATGTGACCTATTTGTATTGTTTTTTTCTTGTACAAATATAGATTGAGTAGGTTTTGCCACACTGCCAAAAGATTGGTTGACCACATAACTTCCAACCTGATTAAAACCAAAAACTGAAAAAAACTATTATTTTTGTATAAAAATGAATAACACCTTTCATTTTGCTCATCATTACCCAATTTGCACAAGCCCTTTCACGGTCTGCTTGAGCTTATTTCATTAAAATGGCAGGGTAACATAATGATTGTTCTCTTCTAAGACATTTTACATAGAAAAAAACTTACAAAAGATTTCATTATACACACCAATCATTACCAATTTCAAAATACCTTAAATGGTAAGAAAAAACAAGAAAACAATTGGAAAAAAATCACAGATTATATTGCTAACTGTTGTTATGCAAATGCCAAAGAACCAGCAAGCAGTAACTGAAGAGGAAGAGCATAAATGGGAGACTGAACAAAGACTAGGGTAATCAGCAGATTGGGAGCAGGTGTGGACAGAAGAATCAAGAAGGGAGCTAGGAAAAGGAGAGTGACACAGGAGAGCAAAAGAGGGTAAACAAGCATTACATAAGAGCACAACAAAAAAACAACTAGAAATAACACAAAATGGAAATAAAACCAATGAAAAGTCAAAAAGAAAACGTAAACAGAACCAAAACCATGGCAGTAGCTCTTTCCATGTAGAATCAATGTTTTACGTATATATCCAATAATCCAGGTGGGGTCACAGGGGTGTATCCAACAGTTCATAAACTCTGCACACACAATCTAATACTTAATGGAAATTTATAGACACAAATGAAACCGATGTTCATGTTTATAGGAGCAAGCAAAGGTGTCCCATTTAGAAGTCACGATTATATGGTACTGCAAATAATTACCTAAAGACACCAATGAGTGAGTGATTGAGCATTTGGGAAATAACCTTCAGCTGTTGGCTTATACGCTACCGTCTCTGTTGTTGCCACTACCCACACAGTTATTCAGCTGGAAAGAAAAACCTCAGAATTATCTTTTGTCTCCCGACACCCAAGGTTCCTCACCTGAACTTAGAACTTGAATGTACTCAACCATCTTGGGCTGTGTTTTGAATAATCTTTACGTGGCACACATAGATTTTACTGCTCTTAATTACATTTAGGAGAAAATTGAGTTCCGAAACCAATGTTGATACGATATCACAGGCTGAAGTTTCAGTCTAATTGAGAATCCCAAAGTGTTTTCATTAAGAAGAGAACTTTTCATAGGCTTTCTAGGTTCTCAACATGCAGAAGATGAGAATTACTTTACCACTATTAGAAATGTCTTGCCATGCTTAACAAAAGTTTTTTTCTTATACAGCAGCAGTTTGTTGTCAAAAGGGGCAACATTAAAACTAAGGGGGGGGGGGGGGGGGGGAACAAGCAACGAAAAGTGTAGTTATATGTAAACTGAGTTTTAAAACCCTATTGTTACTCAGCTCATTTATGTAAAATCAATGGCAAGTTGACACCCCTGCTTGTGGCTCATATATGTAGTCTTGTTTAAGCGCTTTGTGGGTGATTGTAAAATATTTTTAACTGCTCCATGAAGTTAAAAGCTTTTGGGTGGGAGGCAACATGCAAAACCTCACTTCCAGGAAAAAAAACAAAACAAAAATAAAAACAAAACCCAAAAATGGTTTCAGTTTAAGGTTTAGAAATCAACAGACATGTGGGATGATGAGTTGTTTCAAATCAGTTTAAAATCATGATAAAATTTGATTGCAAAGATCTTGCTCAGCATGATGTATTTAAATGTATGCATTGTACTATATTCATATGTAAACATCAGCTCTTTGAGGCTGCTTAGTACTTAACATTCACATTAACTCAAATCAGCTAACATCTCTTTAATTATGAGCCTGTGTTAAAAAAAATCTAAAATATATCTAGGCAAAAGAAAACAGGGAACTAGAATTGACAAAGCAGCAGTACTACATATGACAAAAAACAAGAACAAAGCATTTTTTTCCTCTAGTCTCCTTCCTCAGTTTGTTTTCCCTCCTAAACTTTAGACATTCGTCTCTGGAGGAGTTTAAACCTCAGCGGTCAACTCCGTTTCCCAGCATGCATGTCAGAAATTAACCCAGCAATCTATGTGGAGCCCACCTGATCAGCTGTAATATGACATCAGTATTCTGTGTTCCTCCTCTGTTGCGCTCAAACTAATCATACACATGGAGTTAGTTAACAGAGTGGAAAGTTCACTTTGTTCAGCTGCAGAAATGATTTCAGGTTACTCTTAAATTGCTGTTGTTGTTTTGTTTTTTCTTCTCCAGTTGGTGTGATAAAAGACACAGCAAAATTAAAATGATCAAAAAGTATTTTTTGTATTTTCAACATGCTTATGTAGTGGATATTGGATTATTTATATTTTAGCTTTTTTATTTTTTTTAAATCATATATCAAAAAAGGAAAAACATTTTAAAACAGTCCATAATTTCCCCATTGAGGGACAGTAAAAAAAATGTTCTATTCTATTCAAAAAGAGAAAAAAAGTAAGACTTTTAGAAATATTTGTTTTATTTTATTCTCTGTTTTGTTTTTGAAAGGACACTTTTAGGGTTACCTTTAAAATCCAACCAAAGATATTTTATGCATTGAACCTAAACAAGCAGAAACCACGTTTACAACTGCTGGAAGATTCCAGTATTAGCCCAGCTATAGTTACTGTACTGGAATTCCAGTACTGGAATAGAAATAGACAGTTTAGTTGAGATATGATTTAAATAGTGACTACCTGGCATTTTTTTTTTTTTTTTTTTAGATTCTCTTCATGCATGTCTTTTTTCGTAAGCAGTATTTTATTTCTATATAAACTCTCTGTATTGTCGACGCATTTCAGTAGAGGTACATTTACCCCAAGAATTGCAGCAGTTTTATCAACTACCGTATACATAGATAAAAAGTGAAGGTTTTCTGTTCATTGAATTACACATCCAAACATTCTGTTACCACATTCTCTTAGCAGTGAACTAACAGTAATATAATGACAAAATCTAAGAAAGAACTAAAAGAATAAATAAAAAAAAATAGAACGTTTTCTTTTTATTATATATTTCTTTGCCACCTGTAAAATCTTTTTTTATCTTATTTTTTATAGTTGTTGATCAATAGCAGTCTTAAAAAATCTGATGAAATAATAGTCCAGCAAGGTTTTCAGTACAGTAAATGTCCTGTTATTAGCTGTTTACATCAAAGATGGACACACTGATTGTTGTGACATGATATTGCATTCAATCACTGTCAGCGAAAGCTGCTTTAGCTGTTTTGTAAAGGAAGCAAATTTCTAAAATACTAACTATATTTCCTAAATGAAAGTAGAAAAAAAGGGTAATTACATTCCTTTTGCCATACACATCTTCTGCCGTCAGCTTGCAGCTAAAGCTAGAATAAGACATCATAGAAAGACGGAGATCATAGAAAGTCGTTTGATATAAGATTTAGATTATATGTTCTAATCAAAATTAGTATATAATAATGTAGGGCAATTTGATGCCATCTAGATTATGTGACTGACTAAACTTGCTTGCACATTGCTCTTAAATGTTATTAAGTTGTGGGGCATAAAGAATAAACTCAAATATTTTATTTTCCGCATACTGCATCATTCCTTTGTTTCCTTTAAAAAAAACAGGAAGTGCTATGCAGTTTAATTCCTTTTAGTTCCAGTTTATTTAATGTTTTGTTCCAATTAAAATGAGAACAGACAGACAGACAGAGTCCCTGTGAATAGTGTATAAATTGTCTCTGTTAAATGCACTCACCAGCTTCCTTTAAACAGGGGCTGTGGGAAAAGTTGATTCCAGGCCTACTGAAGGACACGTGATCAGAAAACCCACAGACAGGCTTTAACTGTTTAGGAAATGGATTTAATTATTCTGGCAGAAGAACAACAAGATTCATTATAACTCCACAGTCCTCTGCAGATAATCATCATTAATTATCAAAGTAAGAGAAACTGCGCTGTAAAAAAAGTTTCTACTTCACTGATTTTTAAGAAGTCAACTATGAGGCCCTGAGAGAACTGATGTTAGAAACAGCCATTCAGAGTTTCAGCAAAGTTGAACTGCATTAATCCAAGAGTTTCAAAGTGGGGGTATCAGGGGGGCATGGACAATTGGAAAGCAGCTGATAAGGATATTAATTATTAAACTGAATTGTTGAATTATTATTTCTCAACAATGGATGGAGTAGTTCAATGGTACAATATACAAAAGCTAGGCGCCAAAATAGGCGACCCCGAATGAGAAATTTAAGAAATGATTTGTAATTTCAGCTCACAAATGAGTCATTTGACGGCAGGACTATTAAAAGTTTCCCTCCGGACGTCGGCAGGCCTAACGGTTTAACCATTCGAATGTGTACTCTTGACCCATTTCAGTGCACAATGGACTTCCTAATAGTTCAATCATTTATTATATAACTTTTCCATCAGTGCAAAGTCACTCTGGAAATAAAAGTGTTTTTTTTTTTTTTTTTTTTTTTTTTTCATGAACTATGGTTGTTTAATCAATTGCAAGTTAATTTACCTTATCTATTTATTTTTTTTTCATTTTGTTTCTCTGTTTGTCATTGTTTATAAGTTTCCATATCAATTAACTCTTTTATGTCTCATTTCAATGTTCATTGTGTTTTTTGTCTTTATATAGCTAGAATGACGAAAATGTTTTCATGAAGATAGGTAAGAATTGAGGGATGCCACTTTGAAAATAAAATCTGGGTTTTAAGATAAAAAAAACAAACAGTGTTTGTACAGATAACTATGGAGAAGACTTAAAGCATCTTTGACTTACAACTCTCACACAGGCCAGCTGAAATATATGAAGGGCCAGGTGAATACCAGGTCATAGCTAATTAAGAAATGAAAATTAATTTCACCTATAACTTGTTTTTATTAGAGCTAAAATAACTAATAATAAGTAAAATTTTCACCCTTTCCCCCAGGAAAAGGCTAATGATTATATCTGTAATCTGCAGTGGCTACCTGCTGCTAACGAGACAAATTAATTAGACAATGACGGCAAACATCTATTGATATAGATCAGATGGAACTTTATTGATCCCAGAGGGTAAACCGGCATGTTGTCGTGACAACAGCAACAGGAATAAAGGGATGAGCAGAGTGAGGGAGCCACAGTGGGGATTCAAACAAAAAACATAAGGCAAGAAAAAAAGCAAACCAGCAGCAGAGTAAGAGAGGAACAAAAGCATAAAAAAGGTAAAGCTTTTACAATAACAGGAATATCTCAAATTGTGAAACAACGACGCAACCAGAATTAGCTTAGTTGTGAAAATAGATTAACCTCTGAAGTTTGATTGTTTCAAAAATATAGTTTTTTCTACTGAAAAATGAAGTGTGAACACATAAGCTGTCACTTTATAACTGACTGTTGTGGTATTTCTGTTCTAACCATGATGGCCTTTTCTTAACTTTCTTGGAGGGTGGAAAAGATAATGAGATGAAGCTCGCAAGGATATTTATGGTGCTTACTAGACAGGTAGGAAATGTTGCTGGGAGTTTTTTTCTTCTATTTAGCTGGTCTTTATGTTTTCTGATGAAAGTTTTGTCACGCAACTAGAGCTTTTAGGAGCACTGGGGAATTTACCAAGTGAAATACAAAACAGTTTTGCAACCCCCCTGCACCTTTGGTTACTATTTCCTTAAAATCCTTTCATAAGATTATAAATAAGGCACAGCATGTGTCTGCTGCCTCTGGTTTCTGCTCTCACCTTCTTCATTCTCTCTGCACTCTGCGTTTCTTGTTTGATAAGCAGATTGAGACTTTGAGATATGCATGGCTCACCTTTGTTGTGTTTTTCTCTTCACTATAATACTTCTTGACTTTTTCGAGTCTGCTGTTGAAGCTGTCAATACTCACTGCTGCAACTCTCTGGTTTACAGAAGAACTGCTTGTTCCTTCAAATAATGTGAAAGAATCCTATAAACCCTATTCAAGTTATCCTGCACACAGACGGACAGACAGACAAACAAAAACACATAAACTCAGCTAAAAACATAACGTCCTTGGTGGGGGTTACTTATTCCATACTTTCTTTAAAACATGTGCAACTTTTTATGTATAGCAGAGATCAAGGATCAGATGCATGGCAAAAACACTGAGGAGGACAATTATCGTTTGACAGATTCCACAATTGATTTTGTAGCTGTTTAATTGGATTGTCAAACTTTCCCCCCTGAAGAATATAACTCTTATGAAAAAGGAATACATCAAGAATAACACAGAGATAGAAATTGATTTGTTAATTTTTTAATGTTTGTCTATGATGTTCCCCTTGCTGAAATGGACATTGCCACAGATAAGGAACTAATGTGTTACATACCTAAACTGGGACAAACTATTTTAATGCCTTCCAAAAATATTCATGCATTTACTTTCTTGCATTCTGTTGCTAATTATGTGAAATACTAATGTTATCTAATACTAACACAATTTAGAGCATTATTGTGATAAAAAAATACTACAATTACATACTGCAATTACAACTGCTATAAAAGGTAATTGAAAAAGTAAACATAAAATGACTTATATATAATAATAGCTTGAAGTACACTGCCTCACATTTAAACACAGACCTTTTTATTCATTTCTTTACAAAATAGCTTGACGCTTGGATAGACACTTGCATGCCAAATATTTAACAGATTTTCAGACCTTAAAAAAAGATGTCTACATTATCTTGGGGTTCATGAAATCCACTGTTCTTCTTTTAAACAGTGGATAACTCTACTTATAAAATCTACATATATTCATCAGATGCAAGCAGAAAAAAAGTATCTATTGAGGTATATTTATGAAACAGAACTCTAATTTCATAGTTTGATTGCATCAGTTATTAAGTTATTCATATCCACTTGTGCAGTTTATATAACATATTCAAAATAAATCTTCCTTCAGGCTGAATTTCAACCTTGTATAGGCTTAAAAAAAGGATAAAAATGACTGCCTTTGTTGATGCCCTGTCCTGGGTGTTAAGTGTCATTCAGGACAGAAGTAGGTCTGCTGGGAGGAAGGATCTGTGACAACGCTCCCTGGTGCATTTCGGGTGCACCTACTTGCAGCAGTCTGTCACTGAAGGAGCTCACCAGTTTTGCAACAGCTTCATGCATGGAGTGGGAAACATTATACACCAGAGACATTAATTTAGTCAGGATCCTTTTGTTTCTCACCTCCTGCACTGAGTCCAGAGGGCGTCCAATCACAGAGCTGGCCTTCCTGATCAGCTTATCCAGCTGCTTTCTCTCAGCTACAGATAAGCCACAGCTCCAACCGAAAGCTCCATAGAAGATGTTCAATGCCACAACAGAGTCATAGAAGGTCTTTAGAAGCGCCCCTGCACTCTAAAGGCCTCAGTCTCCTCAGCAGGAAGAGCCTGCTCTGACCTTTCTTATACAGAGCCTCAGTGTTCTGAGTCCTGTCCAGTTTGTTATTCAGATGAACACCTAGGTACTTATAGGAGACCACTTCTTATTGTCCATTCCCTGGGTGTCAGCGGGGTAGATCTCCTTCTTCAAAAGTCCTGCATTTATCAGAAGGTGGTTCTGCCCGCACCAGACCAACTATGACCGAATCGTCAGAGGACTTCTGAAAGTGGCAGCATGGGGAGTTGATAGAGAAGTCGGTAGTGTAAAGGGTGAAGAGGAACGGTGCCAGCACTGTTTCCTGTGGGACTGCAAACCAACCTACAGTATCTGAGACACAGCCATGTGCCCTCACATACTGTGGGCAGCCAGTGAGGTAGTCCAGAATCCACTTGGAAATGTGCTGGTCAATTCATGACAGCTCTAGCTTGTCCCTTAGGAGTCCAGGCTGGATGGTATTGAAAGCACTGGAGAAATCAAAGACCATGATCCTCAAAATGCTTTCAGATTTCTCTAGGTGAGTCAGAGCTTGGTGCAGGAATAAGATTATGGTATCATCTGTGCCAATCCCAGGATGGTAGGCAAATTGCAGTGGATCCAATGAAGTCTTCACATTGAGGTGTAGATCGCGTAAAGCCGGGCGTACTCTGTGCGATTTTTTTCAATCGTAGCACGCATCTGCTGCTCACACTGTACGGCTAAAAACCACGTTGGACTGAGCTCTGCAGTGAGATGGAGCTGCTCTGTAGCTCTGTATCCTGAAGCCAAACAAATAGAAGGGGAATATTAAGCACACTATAGTGAACTGTGCTGCCTTGGCAATTTGTGCAATTTTGTGCTGAGGGTCCTAGAAAGAAAGGGTGACAACGTATTTGGAAAAAGGACGTGGTTGAGTAGGGGCGCTGTTGCGGTCCGTCAATTTTGCAGACAGAGCTGCATTTCACTCATTTAATCCCTGCCATGCTGCTGTGTTTACATCTGAGAGGAGGAATAAAAAGAAGAATCCTTATTTGCGCATGCGCCCTGAGCGATTTTTCCACGACAGGAAAATCTGAGAAAATCAAACATGTTTGATATTCTCCCGACATCCCACTTCCTAATCAGGAGGTGGTCATGAGAGGCTGATCGCTCCTCGTTACCCCCTGTACACTACACGCCTCATGACGCACGATCAGGCTGAAAGTTGGCCCGATCAAAAGATTCTCGCAGTACTGGAAAATCGCCCCGAAAATCGCACCGTGTACGCCGGGCTGTACACTGTGCTGTACACTGTTTGAGAGCCTTCATCAGGTGTGAAGTCAATGCTACAGGCCTGTAGCTGAAGATGTCCTTTGGATGTTTTATCTTTGGCACTGGTACCACACAAGAGTTCTTCCACAGCTGTTGTACTTCTCCTAGCCTCAGGCTTAAGTTGAACATGCAGCACAAGATGCCACAGTTCATCAGAAGCCTGGAGCTGATGCTATCTGGACCCCCAGCCCTTTGCACCTTGATCTTTTGCAACTCATTCCTCACCTGTTTTGTTGAAAACTACAAGATGGCAGGGGAGGGGTTGGCTGTGTGATTGAATTCTTTGGAGTAGGGGGTGTTGGATGATGGTTTGGACCTGGGAGGTGTGAGGTAGCCAGTCGTTTAAGAAGGCCAATGTAACAGTAGAGGGTTCTTTGCTGGGAGAGGAGTGGGTGGCTAATCAAACCTGTTAAAAAACTGGTGCAGATCGTTAACCCACTTCAAGTCTCCAACAGCCTGGGTTTTCTGATTTTGGCGTGAAATTGTCTTCAGGCTTTTTCAGATCCCTCTAATGTTGTTCTCCTGCAGCTGATCCTCCATCTTCTTCTTGTAGCTGTTCTTCCCATCCCTGATTTTCTTCCTCAGTTCTTTCTGCACTGCTCTCAGCTCCTCCTTGTCCCCTGATCCAAAGGATCTCCTCTTTTCTTTCAGAAGTGCCTTTATCTCATTGTTGATCCATGGTTTGTTATTGGAGAAGTGACAAATCTTTCTGATATGCACAGTGTTGTCCACACAACAGTTAATGTAATCGGTGATGCAGCCTGTGATACTATTGATGTCCTGTTGATTTGGAGCACAGAGCTCTTCCCACACAGTATTGGAGAAACAGTCCCTGAGAGCTTCTTCTGCTTCCACAGACCATCTCATCGCTGTACATTTCATAGCTGATGTTTCTGCACACAAGGGTTGTTTTTTTTTTACACAGGCTGGAGATAAAATTGATTGTGGTCAGAGTTCCCCAGGGGAGGGTGAGGTGATGAGCTGTATGCTTCCTTGGTGTTGGCATTCGGTAGATCCAGTGTTTTATTGTCTCCGGTCTGGCAGTTAACATAATTGGGATTGAGATAGCAATGCTATCTTTTTTCCTATATGTCTACATAAAAAAATAAATATCTTTGCTCTCATATGGAAGTGTGACCAACCTGCTGCAGCTCCACTGATGTTTCTCATTTGCACTAATTGAGTACAGTTCAAAGACAAGCAGGAAGACATCAGAGTGTTAACTTTAATTGTGTTGTAACCTTTGTCTTAAATACTATTAATCTTGCTTCATTTTTAATTTATTCTGATTCACTTGGGCATTTATGCTACTCCTCATCCAGCTACAGTCATCGGTGATAAGTTTCCTGGATAAATATAAAGCTTTACCAAGTGCTACTCCTGTCTGGAACATACCTGTCCGACCAACCGTCATCCTTCCCCCATGTTACTGCACCTACACAAACAAAGATAAAGATAGAGATTAAGTTCACTCAGACTCAACCCTTGTCAACCTCCGCTCCCTGTGGGCAAACTCACTTTTCCCCTCGGACTCAGTCTCCACCAGCAGTTACGTCCTTCCCTGTGGCTTAAATTTTAAGCCATAGCTGCTACCACCTATTAATCTCACCTTGAATTCTCAATGCTTGACCAGAATCCCTCTTCCTTCCTGACCCACGCACCTTCTCCTGACTCCATTAAACTCTTTTATTGACCATGTATTTATTAGACTTGGTAAATCTTTATTTGTGTCAGTTATCCATTTAATGATATGCTATGAACAATAAGACCACACTGCCTTTTAACATGAGCTTTGTTGTTTCCACCACACCTCAGTACTTCATATTTTTTTTATGAGAAAAACCTACATGAGTCATATTCAAATGTTTAAACCGAAAAGGGTCCAATAACTAAACTGCCTAACTTTTTCCTCCCTTAATGTGTTCTTCTTGCTAACAAGTGTTAGTGTGTTCACCACATAAAGACAATTTCCATCTTACTCTACACTCAGCAGGAGAGTTGCTTTTGTCTGTGATTATTCTTTTCAGGCAGACTTGAAAACCACATATTCCAGCCCATGAAGTGCTAATGTTTACGATTAGACTGTATTATTTTAAAACCAAGTTAATGTGCCATTGTAACAGCTCCTTTCCCCATGCTGTTCATTTAAAATTACGACTTGTCGGAACACAACACACAATCCTCCGTATTAAGTTCAATCAGCTCCCCACTGCTGCCCGTGACGTCACCTTCGTTTGATCCACATCAATAGAGAATGAGGCTGATTGCTGCTGCTCAAGCTTTACTGCTCCCTTGTAATGGGACTCATTGGAGGCCTTTTCAACATTTTCTTTTTCAGAACAAATGCTGATTGGGGCTTTTTATAATACACAGAGCAAATCACACAGTTGTGCATAACTCTGGCTGCTTCAAAACTAAGAAAAAACTGGCTTAAAAAATTTAGGAAATCATGACTTTTAGTTGATTATTGGTCGGGGAAATAAGCTACATTACATTTCTGTTGAGCTCTTCCATTTTAGGGGTATCTTGAGTTACCATAGAGTATTTCACAATATCCTGGTTAATGCGTAAACATTTCTGATACAGGCCAATCCAAAAAACTCCACCATTGCTGCTTTCATATAGCTTAAAAAGTTAGCTGCAGTAAAGCCCTGATGATAAAACCAATTGATCATCTCTATATTCAGAAACTTTAGCAGTTTGCTGCACTGGAGCATACAGTTGTGTGTCAGTACTATGTCAAAAGGGAAGAACATCAGTGATGACTTTGAATAGCAACTGTTGCGGCCTATGTTTTATGGGAATGTTTATATGGTGCTATTCCACCTACTTTAAGACAGCTGCCAGTTTTCCCATATGTGCATGTGTGGCACCCGAGAGGCGCGATCATCTAAAAAAACCATAAAACAAAACAGACTGTGGCGATTGTGAGCAGAGCTTTAAAAATTTTTATTAGATCTAAAAGTTCAATAATTTATTTTAAAAGAGGAGCTCGCTAAAAGGGTTTGCTAAAAAAATAAGTTAAAAGGAAGGGATTCAAAAAATAAAAATAAAAATGCAGGGCATCAGGAGCAGCAGAGTCAATGGAATAGTCCTAAGATACGCTCTAGCTGGCACGATGGAGGGTGCAGTCCTTTCTCCAACGCACGCTCCTCCCCAGCGTGTGGGCCTCGCCAGCATAGCTGGCACCAGTGAGGTCACCTCCAACACGCGGTCCTCTCGCCAGCGTGCCTCTGCGCCGCTCCCCAATGTGCCGGTCTCCATTGCGCCGCTCTCCATTGCGGCAGTCTCCATTGCGCCGGTCTCCATCCTGTCTCGCTCCAGCGCGCCTCAGCGCGCCTCAGCGCCCCGCTCCAGTGCGCCCCGCTCCCAGGCGGCTCAGCGCCTCGCTCCAGTACGCCCGCTCCAGTGCGCCTGCGGCAACCGGTCTCTAGAAATCTCCTGCTGCTTCTCCCTCACCCACTCTGTTTGGCTCTTCTCAAAGTCCGGCTTCGGCTTTCCATGTCCAGTCTCTGTCTTCCCATGTCCAGTGTCTCTCTCCTCCAACCAAACAGCTGCCTTTTTATCAGTGTCCGCTGTTTGGCTGATAAGGAACACCTGTGCCGCTGCTGTGGGCGTGTCCAGGTGTGAGTGGTAATGTGACCTCCAAACAAAATCAGAAAAAACACATGCAACACACAAAAATGAAAACAAGTAAATCAGTTCAAAAATAAAGAAAATCCAAAATTAGAAAACAACATGCAATGAACTTGACAAAAAGGCCACATTACCACACATGTCCTGAAAAAATGACCAAAACCCATGACCTCCGTCATAGATCATTTTTATCTAAAAGTAGCCAAAAGAGCTTAATTTAGGATTAAAAAGTTACATGTAAATGAGTCAAAATACCACTAAATAATCTTTATATATAAACTCCTACATTACATCTTAAAAGCAGAGTAATGTAGGTGTGGCAGTCTGGGCTTTTTTGCAGCCACAGCAGCTGGGAGTTTAGCAGTCATTATGTTACCTGAGACTTCCTAAGATTAGCAATGTACTTAAGGTACATTGTGTTAGAGTCCTGCAACGGGTCGGGTACCCACGGGTCCCCGACGGGTCACCCGCTAAAATGCTCTTTTGCGGGTGAAAAATACATAAATAAAAATAAACGGGTCGGGGGTCGGGCGGATATTTTTTTAGTGCGGGCGGGTTGTTGGTGATTTTTTTTTTATGCGTGTGTGTTGTTATGGACATCAGAAATGTTATATTAATCAGGCAATGGGGTCACCCTTGTTGTAGCTTAAAGCCCTGCCGGAAGTTTGGGCTTGCCTCCAAAAAGGCCACAGTCAGTGCATACACGTCTGCTGCAGTGTTAATGGCGCTGCACTGCAGCGCAGCATACTATAGCCTATTACTTGATGTGTTAACGGGTCGGGTTGCGGGTTAAATATCAACGGGTCGGGTCGGGTTCGGATTTGAATTGAAGACATCCACGGGTGACGGGTCGGGTTCGGTAGTCATCCTAACGGGTTCGGGCGGGTGCGGGTTGGTAAAACTCGACCCGTGCAGGACTCTACATTGTGTTTTTAAAGCCACATAAACATTAATTATAGTTATCAGGCAATTCCATAAAAAATGTTCTACTGGATGTAATACAAATAAAGTAAATGTGGAAGCAGTTTTGAAATGGTCCTCAGAAAGTATTTTATTGCCTGAAATGCTACCTGAACAGCAGATTATATTGATAGGGTGAGGCGTTCCTTGATTGAATACCTGTGTAACCAGGAGTAAAGGCCCTGGCTCAGTCCAAATACCTCAAATTGTATTTCTTGGCTCCTATCCTATACCCTTTCATTGGTCAACGGTAAGACCACTCTCCAGGGTAAGAAAGGAGCTCCTGTGTGCTGTGAGGAATCTGGAAAGCCTTCAATGGGCATCATTAGGCAGCAGATACAGACACATGAATGATGCTTTGTAAATCTGGTAGAACAGTCTTCCATAAAATATATACAAAAAACAGTTATACAAATATAACAAACAGATAAAGCTCTCCTTGAAAAAATCCAAAGCTTATGAAGGCGCGTACGTTAGAATGTGTCATACAGAGTACAAGTGAAGAAATAACAGATTTTTGAAACTGTGAGGAGAGCTTCGCCTATACGTCCTGTCATGCATGAATAAGGATTGTGGGCAGCCGTATAAAAACTGCATAGCTCCTACAAACATAAGGAGGCCTCAATGCTAACTCCATTGGCACTTGGAAGCCCCCTGCTCAGTCCTACCTCCTTCCTACTTTCCAGAACATTCACTTACTTAAGTGTCCTTACAAACTTGAGGTATTTGGATTGATCCCTTTCAGCACTAGGCCTTTCAGCCTCAGCAAACCATCTTGGAGGTCTGTGAGGTCTAGGTCAGCTGTGGCCTACGGTCTGCCAACTGAGGAGCTGTTCTCTGGTAGGTGATTTTGAAATTAAGCATCTATTGCTCCAGACTAAGCTACCATTTAGAGATTTTAGAATCTTTATAGTGTTTTCACAATATTAAGATTTTCTAAAACATACTATGACATTTTAGCTTTGATTATCTGTAAGCTATATTAATAACAATTATATATACATACACACAAACTTGTTTCACTATCTTTGTGGGGCCTTTCCCTAGACTTCCATTCAATTCTACTGTGGACCCCCAATGCATTAAAAACAAGAGCACACACCCACACCCCTCCACACACATATATAATTTTCTCTGTGTGTATATAACATATAAGTGGATTATTGGATGTCTTTACAGTGCTGTCAGTGGATCAGCTGTTTCCTGACTGAGTAGCAGGTGAGACTGGGTAGACTTGGTAGATATCTTCTCCAAGAGAACCATCAGCACTAGCATTCCCAGGGGTTTTCTCTCTCCCCAATAGTCTTATAATATGAACCCAACTATAAAACTCTTGGTTTGCAGATGCCACCACTTCCAAGACAGTGTGTTTATAAATACATAATAATCCTGTGTAGTTTGTTCTTGTTTGGACTTGTTTTAATTTTGTTAGTCACCTGTCTTTTTCCTTCAAATAATTAGCTTTACAGTTTCAGATTAACATTCGGCACACAATAGTTAAACGTTAAGTAAAAAAACAACAACTAAAAAGAAAAAAAAAAAGCAGATAGAGGGTTAGCAAAAAATACAGGAAATAAACGGAAGACAATGTTTTAGGGATTGATAATCAAGGTTAGGTGTTGAAAAAGTTTAGAACAATATAGTGTAAATAACCATGTACATTCTGTGGTTAAAATATTGACATTTGCCCTTAGGAAACATTACAACTAGACAGTACACATTTCTAATCAGTTTTTTTGGAGACCATCATTTTCTGGGAAATGATGGAGGTCACTTTAGCTGGAAAACTGTGGAAATCAATTATTCCTTAAGATAATGGCAATGACTGTATTAGATCCCTATTCTGCTTTCTTTATGCAACTTTCCGAGAGTGGAAAAAAAAAAAAAAAAAAACTCTCAAACTGGCAATGCTTTGCCTCATTATGGAAATCTAATTTTTTCCGTGTGTAGAAGGTTTTCCATGGAGCAGAACTTATGAAAAAGTTACTTTCTGCTTTTATTTTAAAGTCTAGATACAGATGTGAAGGCAATAAATATGGTGTGCTCTCCAAGGGAAAAGCATCTGGAAATGATGTTGAAGCAATGAACGGTTACGTTTAAATTTTATATTTTCTTAAAAAAAAATAGATATATTAAAAAACAGCTGAAGAGTGTAATCCATGTACCAGTCATTATTTCATTTCATAAAAAAAAAAATACCATTTCACCTTCCATTCTTGGTGAGAAAAGGGTAATCAGTTTTCTTTCTTGTTTCTTTTTTTATTAACTACTACAAAAACACATATTGCCAATAATCTCCACCAAAAACATAAAATCCTGAAAACCCAAACCAACATTCAAAATTTACACAAAACTCTTTACATCATGAGAAATATATTTCTTGCTGAAACCATAAATACGGCAGACCGTAATGGTTTAAGCACTCAAGCTTGAGGGACGCAATGCTTAGTGTGAACTGCAATCTGTAATATAAATGTAGCTTTCACCTACCTAGCATGTTGCTTTAATCTCTGCATTATTTTTGGAAAATGCTCCCCTCAATTTTATTAAATGCAGAGGTAAAATCTCACAGGACAGTAGAAACAGATCTTAAATAACAGAATGACAGGAATGAGAAAGAAAATGATACTATGATCCCTTATCCTCATCTCAGTCACTTCCAACAAAAAAAGTACAAAGATTTAATATTTAGCTAGTGTATTTGAGTTCCTTCTCTATGCTTCTCTGCACAAGTTGATGCAAATGCAGCGTAACACCGGGGAAAGAGGGGGGATGAGAGCGGGTCTGAAAGTAAAATCATGCTTTATTAAAATTACTTATGCTTTAATGATTATTCTGTGTTGCTTCAGCCATGTCAGATTTAATTACAAAATATGGTAAACACAAATATTTATTTTTTCTAAGACGATAAAGTAATTTCATTGGCTGTAAATGTAAATCAGGTCAATCATTTGATGGAGTGGGTGATTATTTTTAGTGGCATGTTGAAAAACAAGACCAAAAGATGAAGCTTTGGGCTGTTTCTACAACATTTTTCTTTGCTTCGATCAGCAAGTGGAGATTTGAAAGTGTAAAAGACACTAGCTTGGTGTGAACATAAAACACTCTCCTCAGAACATCTGTTACCATGGCGCCCTTACAAAAAGTATTGTCCACTAATCACGTGTCCCACCTTTAACATACATCCACAGCATATAATCTGTATAAATTGAGCCTCCCTGAGCATTTTGTGAGACTTGTGTGTGTGTATGTGTCATCAACCTCTCTCATTAATGCAGAGACACTAATGTGCTGCCAGCTACAGAAGCTTCTCTTGTCTCAGATGAAATAAAACACACACTCAGAACTACTTAGCATCCGCTGTTGTTGTGTTTCTGAGCTGCTGTTACCATAGTGAAAGCAGGGTCAACCACCAACAGAGGCCTGATTAGCATTAATTAATATTTCTAATTATTCAAGAAGGTTGCAATCACTGCTCTGGTCTGTTTAGCTGTTTAAATTAACTAATTATATTCCCAGATGTCATAGAAAGACTGAACAAACATGAAATTTATCAAACAAAGAGGTTTTTACATAAGGGAAAAGTTACATGAAGATTACTGTAGAAGGCAAAGTGATAATATACATTTGTCATAAAAACAATGGTTACACAACAGATGACTAACTCCTATGTGTATAATATGACTGAAACAAACAGAAAACATGTAAGCTATGTTTTCTGTCTGTCTGTCTGTCTGTCTGTCATATGCCTGTTATTTAAACATCTTAGTTATAGATTTATATTTAATATTTCCTGTGCACAAATAAGCATTTCATTGCCACAAAGTACTTTTTTCAGGGCACCGTATGTCTCTTTTCCTATGGATTCAGTTCTTGAGCTCTGTACTTCCGTCCTTCTTATCTGAATCCACTTGATGCATTTGTGGTGAAACAATTCTGGCACATTTTACTACATCCACTTGTAAACTTTTTCATATCCTCAACCCCACCTTGCAATTTTTCTGGTATATTATAGCAGCTGGTCATGCAAAGAACTTTTTCAGCTCTATTTACCTTGAAAAGCCAAATCTGATCATCTCTAACCATAATGAGGGGTGGGGAGGGCCAAGGAGGGGGATGACTGCATATGCTTTTGCATGTGTATTTGTATGGCATGTCATTTAGGAAGTTATTATTATGAAGCTTAAGTGAGAATTCAATCTGGAAGACTCTTATCAGGTTCAACTGAACCACCTGTGATGTCCCTTGTTAAGCTTCAGCCAATCATTGTGGGGCCACACCCCCGAAGCCAATCATCTTTCAAGATTCCCTTGATTTCGCTCTTGGCCTAGCTTCTCTCTCCCCCACGCAAGAGAATTTGATCCCACCTCTGCCCTCCTACCTCACTCAGAGTTTTCAATGTTCCACTCACCCTCTGGCTTTTTCCACCACCAGTGTCAAGGCCATGGGGCAAAATTTCTCTAATTTATTTCCATGGTTATTTATTCAAGCAAATTTTAATTATTCTTCTGTGGGGGGATGAGCATCAAATCATTTCTTTTATTTATACCAATATCTGCATATCTGCTTCTGTTTCCTTGATCTCCATTGGGCCTAGGCAGATGGCCGCTTACACTGAGCCTGGTTCTGCTGGATTTTTATTCCTGTTAAAAGGGAGTTTTCCCTCTCCACTATTACCATATGCATGCTTGGTGTAAGGGGATTGCTGAGAATCTGAGAGTCCATGCAAACAGCTAGATTTCCTTCGATAGAAAATGTTTGACTAATCTTTCTGTGTTACCTGTATAAATAAATTGAACTGTGTAAGACTTATTAATTACAGCTTCTCTCAGTGTGAGTCTCTCCGGGTTAATATATAATATAATATATTTTCACATTATTTAATTTGATTCAAACTATAATAAATGTATTCTCTCTCTCTCTCTCTCTCGCTCCAAAATATACCAGAAAAAGTGCAGGTAGTGTGGTAATTGTTCAACAGGTACATTTACATGAGAAGTCTGTGAGTTTGGTGAAAAACAGACATGAATGCCACATAACACTCATTTGTGCACAGGAATTATAAATTTGTGCCCGCAAAAAAAAAAAAAAAAAAAAAAAAAAAAAAAAATATATATATATATATATATATATATTTTTTTTTTTTGCGGGCACAAATTTATAATTCCTGTATTATTATAGGAATTTATAATTCCTATAATATGCACATCAAATATTAATTTCTGCTCCATATTATGATAAACAATACAAAAAACACAAAAACAGGACATTATTCATTTATTTGAAGCTATATGGGCATAATGCATTTCATTCTCAATTCCAAGCTTTATATTAAGGGGCGTTATATATCGCCCCTGACCAATCTCAAGGCCCTAATTACTCATACATAAGAACTAAGTACATGTTTTATGTAATTTAGGATGCAGATTTCATAGGAGATGCTTGGAGATGCTCTACATTAGTTTAATGCATGCTGAACATTTCAATGCATTTTAACTTCTGTATTATGGTTTTCTGTAAAATCATAGACCTCATGGATAGAAAAAGTCCCATCGGTCTCTCTTCACTTGTTAGAGTGAATAAAGTAATTTGAAATGGCCAACTTCAGGGATATATATATATATATATATATATATATATATATACACTATATTGCCAAAAGTATTTGCTCACCCATCCAAATTATTGGAATCAGGTGTTCCAATCACTTCCATGGCCACAGGTGTATAAATTCAAGCACCTAGGCATGCAGACTGTTTTTACAAACATTTGTGAAAGAATGGGTCGCTCTCAGGAGCTCAGTGAATTCCAGCGTGGAACTGTGATAGGATGCCACCTGTGCAACAAATCCAGTCGTGAAATTTCCTCGCTCCTAAATATTCCACAGTCAACTGTCAGCTGTATTATAAGAAAATGGAAGTGTTTGGGAACGACAGCAACTCAGCCACGAAGTGGTAGGCCACGTAAACTGACGGAGCGGGGTCAGCGGATGCTGAAGCGCATAGTGCGAAGAGGTCGCCAACTTTCTGCAGAGTCAATCACTACAGACCTCCAAACTTCATGTGGCCTTCAGATTAGCTCAAGAACAGTGCGCAGAGAGCTTCATGGAATGGGTTTCCATGGTCGAGCAGCTGCATCCAAGCCATACATAACCAAGTGCAATGCAAAGCGTCGGATGCGGTGGTGTAAAGCACGCCGCCACTGGACTCTAGAGCAGTGGAGACGCGTTCTCTGGAGTGACGAATCGCGCTTCTCCATCTGGCAATCTGATGGACGGGTCTGGGTTTGGCGGTTGCCAGGAGAACGGTACTTGTCTGACTGCATTGTGCCAAGTGTAAAGTTTGGTGGAGGGGGGATTATGGTGTGGGGTTGTTTTTCAGGAGCTGGGCTTGGCCCCTTAGTTCCAGTGAAAGGAACTCTGAATGCTTCAGCATACCAAGACATTTTGGACAATTCCATGCTCCCAACTTTGTGGGAACAGTTTGGAGCTGGCCCCTTCCTCTTCCAACATGACTGTGCACCAGTGCACAAAGCAAGGTCCATAAAGACATGGATGACAGAGTCTGGTGTGGATGAACTTGACTGGCCTGCACAGAGTCCTGACCTCAACCCGATAGAACACCTTTGGGATGAATTAGAGCGGAGACTGAGAGCCAGGCCTTCTCGTCCAACATCAGTGTGCGACCTCACAAATGCGCTTCTGGAAGAATGGTCAAAAATTCCCATAAACACACTCCTAAACCTTGTGGACAGCCTTCCCAGAAGAGTTGAAGCTGTTCTAGCTGCAAAGGGTGGACCGACGTCATATTGAACCCTATGGATTAGGAACGGGATGTCACTTAAGCTCATATGTGAGTCAAGGCAGGTGAGCAAATACTTTTGGCAATATAGTGTATATATACAAGAGTCTTATAGGCTATATTAAGGGGATGGGGTGGGGGGGATTCCACAAAATATGAATACCATGTGTGGGGACCCATATCTCATTATCTTGTCCCCTGCCCAGCCAAGGCAGTCAGCTTGCTTGCCCACATATATAAATATAAACGCACACACAACCAAAACGTAAAGCTACTGGTTGACTGACAGTTCTCTGAGGTGACTTGAGTCATCATATGAAACTGTCAAATTGACAGTGCGCGCTTCTATGCACCAGAGATCCTTGGCAAATATAATTGTTCAGAGTCGGCATGTCAAGATGCTCTGACAGCCTGACACAGGGGTGTGGGCAGGCCACTAGTTTAATCAGGAACCAGAATTTTTGGTGAAAAATATGTGGCACTCTGCATCTGAAGAGAAGGGTCATCTGCTACCTTTCAAAAGTCTAAACTGCTTATTTACATAGCTCCAAATGTATAAGTATAAAGACCCTTCTAGATTCCTTAAAATCACACATTTTTGTTATCTAAGGTGTTATAAGATGATTTATTTATGTATATTTTCAAATAGAGGAGCACATATGCTTTTTTTTTTTTTTACCAGGGGCAAAAGTGCTCCCAAAGAATAGAATAATAGGGAACACAGAAAAAATTAGACACACCATGAATTTTCTAAAATAGCACCATTTTCTTTTCATTAAAATAAACCCTTGTAATAATTCATGTTTACAACTCTGTTTTTTTCTCAATTATGTGCCTGCTTCTGCCCTTTGCTCCTCAAACTCAAGCCAAGGGGAGGAGTTGGATCCAATCTGATTTAAACTTGTAAATCCTGTTAGCAGTGTCATTAAATATCATCAAAACATGAAATAATGAAGCCATGTCTTGTTTCTTAACATCTCCCATAAAAAGTTACAAAATTAAGACCACTTATGTTCATAATTAATGCAGATTTTTCAGTCAGTTTTTCTTTTTTCAAAAAAATATAAAAAAGCCTTTTACTTGAAGTTAATCTTTTTTCTTAATTTTGTAAAGATTTATGGTTTTGCTATCTCTTCATCAGAAATACAAACCCTCTTTTGCTATTACTGAAAACTGCAGCCTATTGGGTGCATTAGTGCTCCAACGGTTCAGCTGTTTAAACTAGACTTTTCAAATTGCTGACCTGCCACAATGGCTTGTTGATCCATAATTTTATCTGCTACATAAAAATAAAAAAAATAAAAAATTACATTTGAACAATGGCAGGTGCTAATTTCTACTTTATGTGTCTATTGAAGTAAGACATCAAATCAAATACTTAGTAAAAAGTCACGTTTTGACATAATTAAGCTCTTATTTGAGTGAGCATGATTCAGTTTCACTAAAATATACCTACTCTAAGGTTTTATGTAATAAACCTTCAATCTCTGTCTCGTCTAGAAACAATGGTTTTGTTTGTTTGGTTTCTATAACACAGGATAATACCATATTGCTCCAGTAAAACAAATGTGGGCATTTGCTAAAAGGTGTTTCATGGAGAGAAAGTTAGCTTTTACTAAGACTCCCAAATGTCTTAAATGCAGCCTGAGCCACAGCTGGTTGAGGTGTGAGGGGGCATGATGGGAGATGAAGGCCTTTATTGCCTGCAGCCATGTTAGAGACATGTCTGTAGTCCAATTCCCAGGGGCTCTCATTAGAGAAACGCCACTCAGAAAAACCCACCTGCTAACAACCAATGAAATGCTGCCACACAACCCACACAGTTCCTGCCTACACGATTTGGCGATAACCTGCTCGCTAACAGAGCTCATGCATACAAACACCGTTAGAGCTGTGAGGAAGGTTTATTCAGTGTTTTTGCTTGAAGGAGCTAATCCAGTTGGTCAGCAATGAAAAGAAATAAAATTAGACAATTACACTTAGACTGGGGCAGCTCTCCATCACTTATTGTGGTGGGTTTTCTTCACTCTATGTATTCACACAAATACAATTGTATTATATATGTAGTATGCTAAAGGCAAAAATAGAGAAGCAGCACCAATAAGATGCTATTCTCAGGAACTCAATTACTCTTAAGCTACTTTTCCTGTTATTAGAGGTTTTACTTGTAACAATCAATATTTGATATGTAGTCGGGAAGAGAGAGTGAGGGAAAATCAGCACCACAAACCACTCCTGACTCGCTGATGCCTGGAATCTTGATTCCGTCTCAGTGCAAGTAGAACACTGTATTATTGGTATTTTGGGTGATTGATTGAGTGAGCACTACAGCGAAGTTAGACAAACTTTACTGTCATTTTGTAAACACAGAGTGTATACAAAAGGACATTTCATTGAGTACAGTTCTATAGACAGTTCCATTTCTTTAAGTGCAGCATTGATAAAATGTAAACATGGTGATTAAAAGTGAACATAAGACTGAGATATGATTTGCAGTTTTTCCAATATTCAGTGCCTTTTTTTCTCCCTGTTTTATTCAACATTAAGCAGTCTAATGGCAGCTGGGAAGAAGCTGATGTGGAATCTAATGGACCTGCATCAAATGCTTCGATAGCCTCTTCATAGAGGGCAGCAGGGAGAACAGTCCATAGTTGGGTTGTGAAGGGTCATTTATAATGTTACGGCCTCGGGACACACAGTGCTGGGATGAAAAGTCCTTTTTGGAGGGAAGAGGAGCCCGATAATCCTCTCTGCTGTTCTCACTACTCTCCTCACTTTCTTCCACTTTAAGGTGCTGCAGCCTCCACACCACAAAGTGAGACAGCTGGTCAGAATTATCTCTATTGTGCTTCTGTAGAAGGTGGTGAGGATGATTGGGGGTAGGTGAGCTCTCCTCATCCTCCTTAGGAAGTACACGCACTTTTGTACCCTTTTAACCAGTGCGGTGGTGTTTACAATCCAGGTGGGGGTGTCTATGATGTGCACCCCCAGGAATTTGGTGCTGTTGACCACCTCCACAGCTGAGCTGTTGATGAGCAGTGGAGCGTGGTTGAGACGGTTCTTCCTGAAGTCAATGATGATCTCCTTTGTCTTTTCCACGTTCGCGTTCAGGTTGTTGTCTCAGGACCAGCCCACCAGCTGCTCCACCTCCTCTCTCTAGTCCTGGTTTTTGTTCTCTCTGATGAGGCCCACCACTGAGGTGTTGTCTGCAAACTTCACAATGTGATTGGTGGTGAACCTGGGGACACAGTCATGTGTCATCAGGGTGAACAGCAGGCTCAGGACACAGCCCTAAGAGAAGCCTATGCTTAGGGTGAGGACATCAGAGGCGTTCTGTCCGACCCAGACTGATCGAGGTCTGTGTGTGAGGAAGTCTAGCAGACGGTTGCAGAGGGTGTATTGAAGCCCAGCTGTTCCAGTTTGCCCATCAGATGCTGTGAGATGATGGTGTTGAAAGCTGAACTGAAGTCCAGGAATAGCATCTGCATGTGGGTGTTCTTCTCCTCCAGGTGTGTCAGGCTCAGGTGAAGAGCGGAGGAGACAGCGTCCTCAGGAACTTTGTCGCCATGTTTAGGAACTTTTTAGACCAATCCAGTGACTTCCTTTCAAAAGAAACTTTTTTTTTGTGTTGGAAACTTTGGAGACACAGTAAAAGTATCAATCAAAAGGAGTCTGCAATGAGCCACTTCCACTTATCCACCTAGATTAAAAATTGTGATGTAAAAATATTATTTAATTACACACATAATGTTGTTTCTTTTTTTAACTGTTGAACTCAAATAGATCCCTCTCTTTGTGTCTCTGCTCTTCAGGCTGAATTTTATAACATACAAGGTTTAATGGAATACTTGAAATTATTACAGGGTTTATTTTTAGTTTTAAAGAAGTGTTTTGAATCTGTTTCTATCTTACCTGTGTTGATATTACTCTCTCTTACAGGCTGAATCGAAGAATTACCAAATATGCAAACTAGGTGATAATGCCATCTAGCGAATTATAGGATAGCCAATAGCGACTTTCCATGCCGTATGTAGGCAACAGGATGACTTAATTAGTGAACCATTGCTATCAGTAGATTAGCTTGGAGATGCTAACTTCCACTGAGTAATGGATGTATTAATTTGCACAAATCATTCTAGACAAACCAAACCCAATTTTGCACCCGTGATTAAAGCTACAGTGTGTAATTTTTAGCGACAACTAACGTCCAGACTGCAGACCGGAGCAACACGAACATCTCCCCCCCACCGCTTCTCCCCCCCAACAGTACGGCGAGCGTTACGGGACAAAATGTCTTCCACGACGTCCGCATCACCTACCTTCTCAAGTGTTGAGGTTTGTTTACATAGATAATTTTATAGATAGTATTCTCAGGCATAATACTGCCATCTATTGTTCAGTACCGTCTCAGTTCATCTCTCTCAACTTGCCGTGGTTACTTTCGAGCGTAATGGGCGATCTCGCAATCGCTAGTTTGTTGGCTCTGCGCTGCCGTAGCGCAAAGATGTCTGCCTCCATGGCTGCGAGACCCGCTCCTATGTAATTATAAATAACGAATTCTAAGGCAACGCAAATATTAAGGTTAAGAGGCTGAGCTCGTAGATGATGATAAATAAAATAGTTATGTATAATATATTACATTTCTGACTGTATATCCCTGTAATTATTACACACTGTAGCTTTAAGTAACAATTATTTGTGGTTGATTCTAGAGTTGGAACTTCCAGTAAGCAGCTAAGAGTAGAAGCCCTCCTCAGTGCTGAGGATGTTTTGACAATGGTTAAAGATCCAGAAATTGCTGAAGGACAAACTGTGTAAAGGCTACCTCTGTACTCTGTTATCAAATAACAGCCACATGTCAAACAGTAGTTACTTTATTGAAGTCATGAAGTATTAAGTGAATAATTCTAAATGGCCGATTTTTAGCATATCAATAGTTGTTATTACATTTGGTCTAAACTGAAATGTGCAAATAAGATCTAGAGTCCAGTTAGTTTCTGGTTTTAAAAAGGACATTATGTAAGTAATGAAGACTGGAGAACAACAATTTTGAGTTGAACGAAAGTATGCAACAATTTTCCGATAAAATGTCATATTCTGAATAAAAAAAAATATACATTCATAAATGACATATGCTTTAAAATATAGAACATTTCCAAGGTTTTGTTTGGCTTCATACCCAATAGAGTGAGGGTGTTTTATCCACCCAATGTCGGTATTTTCCTGTATTTGATACCCCCTCAAAATATTTTTCCCAAAAAATATTTCATACAAGACAAGATATTCATCTTTTACAATTAGAATATTTATTTTCCTTTTGATCAAACAATTTAATTTTTTTTTACAGAAAAATCTAACTTCAATCATCCAACAACTTCTATTCAAAATTTAACTTGGATGCATTAAGATATTGCAGTCATAGTTTATTTCAAATATATATATAAGAACTATTTAACTGAAATTAATATTCCTAACCCAAAACATTTAACAGTTTTCATTACTTTAAAATTGATTTTAGCTAGCCTGGTAAAATGTTTGGACAGCCCTGGGCAAGAGCTATTGTACCATGTAAATAAAGAAGTCACAGCACAAAATATATGTTGGACCAAAACCAACATAATTAAGAATAAATGCAGAAAGAACTTAATGTTTAATAAATACTAATTATTGGATAGTTATTTGATAGTTTCCTTTATTAATTTACTGTACTTATTCATTTGTATCTTCATTCATATATTTGTATTTCTTTATTCATTCACTGGTGCTTCACTTCATTCATTCAGTTTTACATTTCTGTATGCATGCTTTAGTCATTATGCAAATGAGCGTGGTGTCTGTAGGTTTTCACTTTTACCTACAGACATGTTTCATGGGTATTTAAGGTTCACTTCTGCCACCAAGCTATGTCTACTACCTATTGAATAATGGATAGCTACCATTTGAATAAGGACAACATTTAATTATATTTGAGAGCGATGGGTCTAAAACTAATATATATTTTCATTTATTTCTCATAAAAGATGGTAGTTTATCACTTCCCTTTCCTGCTACAATATTAAGTTGGGAGGATACAACAACAAAATGTATGAAAAGTAGAAATGTTGCACTTTGTTGAGTCCATGCTAGTAGCTGGGAACACCAGCTCATGCAGGTGTAGACAATATGACTCTTTTATGAATTTATTTAACCCAATACAGAGTTTCCATCTTATGAGCCACTTATACTGTAATCTTTTAGATGTCCAGCTCTCCCTCCTGCATGCCTCCGAGTGCTTTCCAGAATGCTCCAGTGAATTCTTAACAGAAACAAACACAAAAAGTGACCCCTATTGTGCTCCAAACTTGTGCTAACTTACTTTAAAAAAAATGGAAAGAAAGTAATGGAGAGTTGATGGATACAGTTACCTAACAATATATAAATAAACTGTATTAAACAAGAAAAAAACAACAAAAATGTATGAATCAGAATTTACAGATAATTTGGGTATTTTCAGAATTACACAGAACTGCATTTAATGAACCTACAGTAAAATCATTGCAATGCAGTTCTTCATAAGAAGTAGGCATAATTTTTATCCTGATATTTTAAGATGTGAACTATAAAATATAGAAATGAAAAATACATTTTTAGACTCTGCAACATATGTGTTAATCTGAAAGCTGAAGTTTGTCTTTTCAGGGACATAGTAAAAGAAGGAGCATATGTTTCTACAGCCTTTTAAACTCCACTTATTAATCTTTTTCTTTAACAAATAGTCTTATAGAAAATGACTGCAATTAAATAAAAAGGCCAGCACGGATATAGCGAATCTAATATAAAAATAGGAAAATATGTATAAATTGAAAGGGCTATTCATTTCCCCAGCCATTATTTTGAAATCTTCAAAAGTCTTCAGCCCTGCTGACCAGCCAGTTAATATATCTCTCAGTGTAATGATTGACTACTATGTTGTTGCAAAAACTATTTCTTCCAGCTCTAGCTGGCAAGAAGCGGAGTAGCCAAGCCTTATTGTGGGAGGAAAAATGATCATATCTTGCTAGAAGAGGAAAATTGCAGGTCTGATGAGGGAAGGGAAGTAAAAATGAGTGAAATGGCGTAGAAGAATAGGGAGGAGGTGATGGAGGGTGGAGAGGTCAGAACTCCTTTCATGTCCATCTTAACTTCAAAGGAGAGATTGATGCTACTTTGATTCCATCAGAAACTCTGCACTGTGAGATGGAGGAAAAGATGCAAAAAGTCCAAACACTGATCATCAATGTACGTGTCAAAGGATTGTTTTGCTCTTTATCTGTGTTTTACTTTTGTTTATCAGAAGAAATCTGTTTAAAAAACACTGATTGATCATTGAATATCCGTTGATAGTAGTTATTCACTAAGTAAAAACTATAAAAAAGTAAAATCTAGATGCAGACTTAAAGTGTTTGAGAAAAGACTTTAAAGTACTTCTGTTAGTTTATAAATCTCAAAACAACCTTTTTGTCTTAGTATCTTTACAGGCCACTATGGTTGCTGGTCTTCTCTGCATCCCTAAGATCAGAGCAGAACTTGGAGAAGCAGTATTCAGTTTTTATGTTTCAACTAATCTGGAACAAACTTCCAGAAACTGCAAATGCGTATAGTGTTCAAACTTAAATCCCTGTCTGCTTAGAGCGTGTTTTGCTGCTTAAGGTAAACTTCTAACTGAAAGATAATTCATTTCAGTCTGGAGTTCAACTTTTGTCTACTTTCCTTCATCATACCACTGCATTCTACCATCATTGTAATCATGTAAAGAACTTTGAATTTTCTTGTTGCTGAAATGTGCTATACAAATTAACTTCCTTTGTCTTTCCTTATGTTTCTGTTTTCTCTTATACAGAACTTCACATTTTAGCAGATAACCAAGGCTACCTTTTCAGAAGCCGTAATAACTCCTACCTGCTTTTTGTTGTATTCCTTTCTTACATTTAATCAAAACAAGTTTCACTGCCAGAAATCAAAGCAAGGACACAGAGAACTTCATTTAGTCGTTATTTCATACAAACACAGCTCTTGATGAGCAGCTCATTCTTTACAACCTTAATCACATTCAGCAGATACCATTTGCAAAAGCCGGAGATAAATAATCTGTAAAAAAGTTAGAAACATTTCTCTAAAATCCATCCAGCATGCACACATGATGATGTCAACTTTATCTGTAGTGAATAAAGTTTATTTTAATCAGAGTACGTCAAATTGTTAAGGACTCCTAAATCCTAAAATGTTTGCGTGACGTATGAGCAAAGCCCACCTTACAGGTGTTGGGTATTTTCAGAACTAAACACTTTGAGGTGTTTGATACACCTCAATGTGTTAAGGATTTTATAAAGCTTCAGCCATCGCCTGCTTTTCTGTAGCTCACATTCTTTTTAGTTCGTTTTCTGAAGGCTGTAAGAACAATTTAACTGGCACCATCTATGTGTGTTTCCATCACATAATGATGTCTAGAAGGGTAAATACTGTAATACAACACAGTAGTGCAGACTTGCTTTCTCACACAGAAGCTAAGGGCTGCAATTTGAAGCACGGTATTTGGATTGATCTATAAACTTAAAAATAAAAAATTTCAAACAGCAGATTTTTCTCTTTGTTAAGTTTTCCTTTCATCTTTGAAAATTAAGATTTTGAGTTTTTATGACTTATCATTATCCTAATATTTACCTTTGCTCACCTGTCCCTGGAGGGCTTGAAACCACATCCAGTTTAACATATATCATTTGTCCAAGAAAAAGAAAAAAAAAAAACATCAGTGCAGCCTATTAAGGTTACATCAATCTGTCCAGTAGGCTCCAGCAACAAATAAAGCTTGTTTACATAACCTTCCTTAGAACCAGTGGCGGCCGGCCCATAGGGGGCGCTGGGGCACCGCCCTCCCTGATAAGAAGAGAGAAACGTAAAATATATTTTTAGAAATTAACTCATAAATGTCACTTTTACTCTCTAGAGTGTGTACCTATAAGCAAAACAAATTATATAAACTACATTTCCCTATCTACTGTCATTCATTTGTTGATTTCCACAGACAGACTTGTCTCTGTCTTGGGGCGCTGATCAGACTGCGCCACATTTGCAGAGAATCTGTCAATCATGTACTATTGCTAGGTGAATTTATTGGCCAATCAGCGTCTCAAAAATTTATGGTCTTGGGGCTCTGAAAATACTGCACTTTAACAGGCTTCTGCACCCAATGCGCAGGTGCAGACAATTAGAGGGACAATGGCGATTGTAACGAACGAGATGCAGCTTCCACCAAATTAGGTGAGATTCTTATTTATCTACCCGTTTGCCAGAAGAACATCCCTGTTGTAGGATATGAAAATTTCCTGTCATGGTTATTGTGACTGTGAAAAATCCACCTCGTCACTTAAAACAATCTCTAACTTTGCGCGCCACACACATTCCTGTTATACTGTGTTTGTGAGGACCAATACACTCGCACTGAGCCCAGTAGCTCCATTAACTTAAAACACACCAGCTGTTCCTGGTTACCTGCTGGCCTATTGAGGGTGCACACTTAATATTTCAGTGGGGTTAGCCGTGTGTGTGTGTGTGTGTGTGTGTGGGTGGGTGCGTGTGTGAGTGTGTGTGTGTGTTTGTGTGTGTACGTGTTTATGCTACGGGGACTGGTCATCTTCAGTCTGGCGGCGTTTTTGCTGGGTTCAAACCCTGTATGGTGTAATTGAATAAGTCAATGAATCTGTGTAAAGGAATTAAGTTGTAAAAAATATTTGTTTTTGTACATCAATTGTTTGTGGAGGTAATATATGGACAAAACTGATTTATGAGAAGAAATCAGAAATAAGAGAGCCTGAGGTGAGGGGCTTAAACTATTCAATGAGGGCTGTGGGAATAAGAGCGGCAATTTCTGTTTTCTGTTTCTTTGTTACATTGCTGGTAACTGGAGGGAGGCTGAGGCCCAGATTATCTTGTACATGTTTAGTTTCTTTTGCACCCTGTTTTGAGTTTTTGAGCACAATAAATCACCAACACCGGTAACCCGACTGAGCCTGGATTCTTGGAGGCCAAAGAACGCCGTCACAGTGACCAAAATCATCACTGTTACTGTTATTATATAGTAAATTAAATCATTACTGTTAAATTGTATTTCATTTCCAATTGTTTATTTGAATTCTTATTCTGGATTAGTTGGAGACATACACTAGGCTATATCAGCCCCACCAAAAATATTTTTCACCAGCCGCCACTGCTTAGAACCTAAATATCCAGAACCTCCAACCTTCTCTCCTCTTCTTGTACAGCTGTTTCAACGGAAAAGTAGAGCATGTCATGTTGGCAACAAAATGTGGTGATTTGCTTCTCAGCACTTCATATTTCACTATTCAGATACATAGTTAAACTCTGAAGTCCCATTAACATTTAAGCTTAATTCCTATATATAACATATTTTTAAATGCCTTAACATTTTTTTCATTCTATTTACTGTATTAGTAACTGTGATAGTGACTAGGTTTGAATATTGTTAGAGAAGTAAAGAAAAAACAAACAAAAAAACTCAAGTTAGAGACAAATTCTAAGCTGTAAATCTGTTTTAAACTTAGACATTACTGAAAGGTTATTCAAGGAGCAACAAACTAGTCAGAAATGATCAGTTTTTGCCATGGTAACCAAACAATTGTTTTCTTAAAAGAGATAACAAGAGTAAAACTTTAAATCCTAGAACTATGCTGCCCTATGAAAATGTTTCCACAATCCTAAAAAATACCTTAATATTAGTTGGTTAAAAATTCACAACTGAAAACTATAAATAAGTAACGTAAAAATAGAACATTTTTACTGTTATGTGTTTGTTATATATTTAGGTCTCTGATAAGATTAAAATGCATACTTGTATATGAGGATTAATCAGATTAAAGAGAGGAATTACAAATTAAATCCTTTCAATGATGAAAAAAAAATGAATTCACATTAAGCCGTACAGTATGAAGTGTTTTGATAAAGATGCTCTGTTTATGTCTGTTTGTGCACATTGATTTAACAATATTACGTCTAATAACCCAAACAATATGCCAATGTAATTTTCTTTGTCTTTATTCAGTAGATGATTAAAGTTTACAGACAATAGAGCAGAAAAAAAAATCCTTATTTCTCTTTTGATTTTTCTATGCTGGACCAACACATTTATTAAATCAACAGGGCAGGCAGCGTATAGTAATAGATTTCCTTTAATAACTAAGCCATTCATCACAAATACATAGCGCCTGAATATGTGTAATTTCCAATTAATTTCAAGGAAACATTCATGAAGTGGAAAGAGATGACAAGCGTTCACACATGAAAACGCACCAAGAAAAGTTGTCATTTGTCACATTTTATACCATTTTATTCATTTTTGTTTGTCTCTTTCCTTTTATCTTTCATCTAGTGAAATGTGGTAATGATCATTGTATTGATGCTTTCCTACCTGTTTATGCTCACAAACATCATATCTACCTAATCATTATAATTACATTAGCAAGTGAATTGATAGTAATTCTTACTGTTATGGATATTTAATTAAAAACCCATAAAGAAAGAACTGTGATGTTTAATAAAAGCATACAAAGAGTACTTGGAAATTAATTACAACAGGTAGAAAATATTATTAAAAAGAGCAGCTTTGTTATTCTAAACTCATTAAGACAAGTTTTTAGCCTAAAAATGCAGCGGAGGGAGAATAGTATATTAGTGTTGTTCTCTTTAACATACTTAGGATATCCAGTCCTCTCCACACTTATACAGAGCTCTTGTTAAGAAACATTTCCCATTAAGAAATAATAATGCAACCTTCATTATTACACTTAATTTTTATATATGAAAATATGCAAATTACACTTCTTTATATGTGAAACTTCAGCTTTAAAATTTGGCTTTTATCAAGGAACTGATAACATTTTAGCAATAATTAATAGCAGGGGTCAATTTCTTTTTTACTGAAAGCTATTCCAATAAAATGGCTACAAAAAACTGTTCCACACTAATGTGTAGTAAAAGCCAAAAAATAAATAAATTAAAACAACTGAAAGGGAGAAAAAGGGAAGTTTGCTATAGTTAAAAAATAAAGGAATAAAAAGAAACGCCTAGCTCACCTTTATAGAACCGTAACAAGGAGTGGCATCTTAGTGTCACAACTACACTGTTAGACTATTTCTGTGAGACAACAAACGTTTAGTGATTCAATAATCTGAAAATAAAGAACCTAGAAATAATCTGACAGAACACAAATCTGATCTACAAAAAATAAATAAATATAAGCTCATCTTTAAATGTCAAATATTTAGGTTAACAACAGTATTAATGTAAGCATGGTAATGTGATAGAGAGGAATAATCTAATGGGGGGTTTTCAGGGTTAATAATCCACCAGTTTATGAATCAGTTCATGTTCCCTCTAAGGGTCAGGCTCGTGAATCTAGAGGCTGCCTCAAAAGAAAACTTTACTTTGGATAAAATCCATCTTATTTTAAAAGTGATGATAAAATCTTTTGTACAATGTCATGACATTAAATTAATTTGTTTAGGCAAGAAAAGGTTAGCCAAGTCTATATATTGGAACCAAGCAGGAAGACAATTCAAAGGGTTTGATTCCTAGCCTGGGGCCTTTCTGCATGGAGTTTCCATGTTCTCCCTCGTGCATGGGTGGGTACTCTCCGGGGACTCTGGCATCCTCCCACAGCCCAAAAACATGACTGTTAGGTTAACTGCCTTCTCTAAATTCCACTTAGGTGTGAGTGTGTGTGTGGATGGTCGTTTGGCCTGTTTGTCTGTCTCTGTTGCCCTGCGATAGACTGGCGACCTGTTCAGGGTGTACCTGCCAGCATATACAGTATATATATATATATATATATATATATATATATATATATATATATATATATACAGTATATATATATATATATATATATATATATATATATACAGTATATATATATATATATATATATATATATATATATATATATATATATATATATATATATATATATATATATATATATATGCTGACAGTTTAGATTGGTTTAAAAGAAATGAGCAAACAGCTGCAGAGAGATTACCAGTTTTATCCTCCAGCATATTTGTGTAAAACTAAGCAGACTTTGCAGGTTGCTCTCTAGGAGGATTACAATTGTAAATTTGTAGATATAAAGTCATAAAGTTTTCTGGACTCTAATCATGTATTTTTAACACTACCTTAAACCTCAACACTTGCAGCCTGTAAAGCGGTTTTGATGGATTTTTGATCAAAATCTAAGTAAAAGTGGAGTTTCAACTGTTTGATTTACTTTGGTTGGTACAATTAAAATACATACAACTTTAACTCTAATCTATAATGAATTTTTCCTATAAAAAAGAAAGGCTCCCCAATTATTCAATTTTTATTTTAGCTTTTTTTTTTTCTAGACAGTTGCTAAAACGTATGCACATTTTACAACTTCAATAAACTAGTTAATGATAAATACACTATATAGTATATATGTATTTAGTATTGGGGAGCTAGGCCTGTTATCCTCTGTGCTATATCCCTGGTGTCTGTGTGCTCCTCGTGTTCTCTGATTGCAGGCTTCTTCAATGCATTCAGGAGGGGCACTCAGAGCAGTGGATCTCCTAAGGGCAGATGTCAGATTGTTCTCAATCTCAGAGAGGTAATCAGGCCTCCTTGTTCCTCATCGCTTTCTAACCTGTGTTCCTCAGCTTACTTTCTCCCCTTGAATGAAGCAACATGTTCTACAGATCTAAGTCCTCACTCTGATTCTTAGTCCCCTGCTTGGTGAACTCATCTTCAGATGCCAATCGAAGAATCTCTTTGCTGCTCTTCTTGCTGGTCGCCAGTGGAACCGCTGCTTTAATGGAAAAACAATCTAAAAATAAGTAAACGTTTCTTAAATTAAGTGTATTTACCCTTAATTTGAGTAGGTAAATGAAATAGTTTGCCAATGGAATGATTATTTGTACTCTTAAAATAAGACAATTAGATAATATGCACTTTAAATAAGAAAATACAATTGTGCTTTCTTATTTTAAGTGTAAATTGTCATTTTTGTCTTTAATCCGAGAACAAATGCACTTATTTTAAGAAAAAAATTATTTATCTACATTTTGATTTTTTCCAGTGTTGAACCCTTCTGCAAAACCAGAGCCACAACCATCTGCCTGTTCATCCTAAAATGTTTGACCACTTAGGATTTCTGTCGTGGAACAAAGACACAATACTCTTCTGCAAACTGATCCACACACCACTATCCGTTGACCTAACACCCTGTGGATATACTAACCTCTCTCCTTGGATCTTCCTTCCTCCACATTTCCCAACATATTCAGCCTGGATCTACTCAGAACAAAAAAGCTGGTATTTATTCCCTTTTAGTCCAATAGCACAAATTAAAAGCCACACTGACAACTGACCTACCAAGACACAACTAGTCAGTAAAACAAGTTAAAACTAAATGTTATATAGCTTGAGATGTTTATTAGAGAAGATCAAAAAACAACTGAACAATTTATTAATCATTTATATAGTAAAAATTGAAAGTCCAGAGTTTTGAAAAACAAATCTAAAAAACTTACATTAGTTTTACAGGTTTGTCTCTACAGTATTTGAAAACAATGAGAGAGCATAATGTCCGTATTAGTGTGTTTTCCTAGAAAGCACAAGATAGAGGTTCTTCTATGCATGAAGAGTTACTGGAAAGGTGAGATCCTGTTTGGCGAATGAACATTTCATCCTGACCTCAAGCCTCTGGGCCCTATGAGCTGCTGGCTGAATTTGTTCTCTTTCATCGTAATGAGAGCCGCCGTCATTGAGGTGATCTGTTCGCATTCTGTGGGTCGGCAGGAAAAAAAAAACCTTCAACATTAGTCCTGGTAATGGGTTCAGTGGGACATCATGCTCAGATTTACAATGTTTGACCTCTGAACAAGACTGAAAATCATCTGCTGGAGGTTTTTAGAGATTAAGCTTTCAGTTCGGGCTTCATTACTGAACTGACCCGGAGGCCGGGACTGAGGAGGCACGCTACATCTCCCTCCATCTTTCTTCAGAATACTAAATAATTAGCTGTGCTTCCTTTCCTCTTCCTCCCACACAGGGTTAAAGTCTCAGCTCGCTCAGGAAGGCTTGGAGATTGCCGCGCTGCTAATGCTGATGCCCCTTCTTCTCATCCTCCTCCTTCACAGCTGACCCTCATTGCGAATGGACAAACTGGGATTTATAGAAACACGGCAGCAGCACTGGCAGGTGGATGCACTATAGCAGCAGATGATGAATCAGGAGATTTGACCCATATGTAGAGGGAATTTGTTGCTCACCAAAATGCCCCAATCACTAACCACAGATTGGTGCTGAAACCCTGAAGCTTTTCCCATACTATCAGAATCTGTGGAGTTACGGCTGTAAAGTTATTATTGTTATATTATGTAAGAAAACTACAATTTTCTTCTTAAAAAGAAGAAGAGAAAATACAAAGTTTGAATTTCACTATATAATACTTGACTTATTTTCATTCAAAGCTTAGTGTGAATTTGACCAGGTGATGTGATCAGGCCATCCTTGTCCCAAATAAGAAAAGACAGCTTCAATTCAAAATCCAAGTCTGCCCATATTCAATTGCTTTTCCACAGGGTGAGTCATACCACAGATCAATACACAAATGTAACAAAGAGTGAGGATGACTTGCTTTCATTTAAATACCGCCAAAGCATTTGTGCATATTTTTGGCGATGGATGATTTAATTATGCCATTGACCATAGAAATAAGAGAATTAGGGGAAAAGGTGTCTTTAGGGATTACCAACATTTCCTGACCCACTATGATGAACGGTTATAAGCTGATCGAACTCCATAGAGCAAGTGGGAAATGTTATCCATTTCAGAAATGGAAAAAGTCAACAGTAAAGCAAGTAGGTTAACAAAAAGTCACTTTATTTTGGGCCTCTTGGCATTACACAAGTAGCTTTTGAACCCTTTTAATTTTCATTAAACTATTCACTTTACATTTACTCTAAAGTGGACTCACCGGATTGCTCAAAATGCACAGAACATGTTCATATAGGTCAGCTCAGTCACAGCATCTTTATAGCATTAATATAAAAGACCCAGCTAAATTTGCTGGATTTTCTTATACATTTCACAGCATCAGTGACCCCTGCTCTATAATATCCCATTTTCACCATGTATTTGCAAACAAGAGTTTTCTCAGACCTTTTATAAATCACAAGCAGCAATGCTGATATCTCACAAAGTTGTGCATAAAGGATACTGCTTAGTTGGAACTGCAGGACCAGGAGGTGTTGTATGGCAGTGAAATCATCACTTAGTATAAAGTTGTTACATGGTTAGTCTCTCTTGTCATCCATTTAAAATTATGGTAACAGTATGAACATACTTCTGCCTGTAGCCTATGCTACGTAGCCTAGCTGCACAGTGCTGACTTTCATGATAAGCTATCTTTAGATATTCACCAGAACTGTAAGGAAATGTGTCTAAGCTTTGCTGTTTAACCTGAACATAAGTTAAGTAAGGAACATGGTATTTTTTAATCAAAATTCACAATTCCTCTTCCTGCTGGTTCCACTCTGATAAGAGGAGGTGGTCTAATCCAACACAGGTATACAATCTGGCTGAAATCGATATATTCAGAAAGCCACAAAAGCATGATGTTCTTCTGTCAATATTTAATCAGAAAGAGCAGCAGTGGCAGTGAGTGAACATTTCATAGAGCACATTAGCATTGATTCACGAGAGGCGGTAGATTAAAGTGGATAAACAGGAGGATGGTAGGAGTCGATTATTCGGCACTGTCTGTGCAGGTAATGGTATGGCAACTTCACAACGAGTGTAAAAAGCTGACTGAAGACGGTACGTCACTTTCCATCTTTTGAATTAAAAAAAGACAAAGAAACAAAAGTGATGTCTAAACTTCTGTATGCAAGGAACAGATCATTAATGCTATTAGTGACACCTGCCCTTTTCTAAGATGAGATGTTCCTTCTTTTTATTCATAAACAGGAAAAGGTATTCAAAAAAAAAAGAAATCTCTCCTGCTGATCCAGCTGGGACTGACACAAGAGCTGCAGGTGGGGAATAATTGCAGAAATTAAAGAAAAGCAGCTCTAATTAATAGCTGTGGGTGAGTCCAATAATAAGTCAAATTCTGCTCAGAAGTTGGAGCTGATGCCTTGATGTAGTGGAACTCAAACTGCCTCATACAGCAGGCGAGGAAAAGAAGAATCAGCTGCTAATTAGTAAACTCTGCAGGAAGAAATATGAGGAATATTACTAAAACGAAAAAACTTTGAACCCTGCATGGAAGACTCACGAGTCCCCTGGTTGTAGTCATTGGTTACAGCAATAGGATGGATCTATGGCATATTCGTTATTTATGATGCACTTTATCTGATGATGCCAGATGGCCGAAAGATGAGTTCAAACCCTGCATACTTAACTTTCTTTGAGTTTGCACATCTAGACTGCAATGGATGGCCAGTTTACTTCTACTATTCCTATTAAGTCCAGAGATTCTGCATTTGCTTCAACCTTGTTAACATGCCCTTTGCTAAAATAAGAATACATTGTTTGGGAAACAGTTTTAATTCATACAGTTACTTAGAATTGTAGGCAAATGTTGTAAATATAGGAATTTGCTTTGTGGGTGGTCTTCCTACAAAGTAGTCAGATGCTGCATGCTAACACAATGCCAAAGTAGAAAAATCACACAGAGGAGAAGGAAGGAGAAGAACCAAATAGAACCAAGAAGAATCTCGCTGCAGCAAACAGAGAGTGGCGGAGAAGGAACGCACAATAACTGACCTATACTATAATTGGAAAATGCATCATTGCAGGAGCTCAGTCAGGAGCAGTCAGAGTTAAAAAAAAAACAACCCTGACAGAGTAAGACAGAGGCAAAGCATGGCAGAGGCAGAATGTGGCAGAGGTAATGTATGGCAGAGGTCGAGTATGGCAGAGAATGAGTATGCCAGAGGCAGAGCATGGCAGAGGCAGAGTATGGCAGAGGCAGAGTATGGCAGAGGCAGAGTATGATAGAGGTAGAGTATGGCAGAGGCTGAGTATGGCAGAGGTAATGTCACAGGTAGAGTAAGGCAGAGTCTGAGTATGGCAGAGGCAGAGTATGGCAGAGGTAATGTCACAGGTAGAGTAAGGCAGAGTCTGAGTATGGCAAAGGCAGAGTATGGCAGAGGCAGAGTATGGCAGAGGTAGAGTATGGCAAAGGCAGAGTATGAGAGAGGCTGAGTATGGCAGAGGCAGAGTATGGCAGAGGTAGAGTATGGCAGAGGCTGAGTATGGCAGAGGCAGAGTATGGCAGAGGTAGAGTATGGCAAAGGCTGAGTATGGGAGAGGCAGAATATGGCAGAGGCTGAGTATGGCAGAGGTAGAGTATGGCACAGGTAGAGTAAGGCAGAGTCTGAGTATGGCAGAGGCAGAGTATTGCAGAGGTAGAGTATGGCAAAGGCTGAGTATGGGAGAGGTAGAGTCTGGCAGATACCCCGCTGTGGAGCAAAGGGAGCTAACAGCAGGAGATTAGAGGAGGAGGACAGCTGTAGATCGGAGCCAGACTCTGGTAGAAGACTGTACCAGAGAGGATGATATTTGATGGGTGGCTGGGGCAAGCTGTGAAAGCAATTATCTTATAATGAAGGAATGATAACATTCTTTTTAAGGACTAAATTGAAACTTAATTTGAAAAGCCAACCACAAACCTGCAATAAACATTACTTACTTCATCCTATGCCAACATTGTTTTTGTCTTAAATGATTGATTGAAAAACACTTTTTCTCCAATTCACTCTGTGACTCAAACTTGCAGCCTCATTCTAAGAGCCATATGATCAAAATAAGAAATTACTAATGTGACAGCAGCACACGGCTTGACACCTGGGTTGTGGGTGTGTCTAAGGTGGGCGTGAGTGTCACAAAGGTATGAATGGGAGTCATTCTGGCACGCTGAATTTATGAATAAGGAAGCGGGTGCGCCGGTGGTGGTCGTAATTTCTGTTGACCGTGCTATATTGTCTCTTTATTTTTGGCATCATAGAATGGTTTAGCCTGGTCAGTATGTGTCAGTCTATGTAAAGTCCGGATTATGATGGCCAAATGGAATAAATGATGATTGCAATTACAAGAAGCGGCTTGGAGTGTTTTGAAGCGCGCGTCTGACAGATCATGAAATCACCGCGTTAACCCAGTGCGGCCCTCTACAACACCGCTGGTCAGCCGCACATTTATCGTCAACAGAAACGACAATCGAACGAACAGCTCATTGGAAAACAAGTCTGGATTCTTCACTTCTGTTTGGAACAGTTTGGAAGCAGTAATGGCGCACGCAGCGCAGCGCCATCAGTTAATTGAATGAGATTCCTTCACAGCAGCTCAATCAAGTCCGCTGGAACTGAGGTATGGACAAATACACACGCATTAAGTCGTTTGATCTGAAGAGGAATTGTTAAATACAAACAATTGGAAATGGAGTCAGTTGGATCTAAATCAAGTTCTGTTGTAAGCGGTAAAGATGAAAAAAGACGATCAAAATTACCTGCTAAAGCATTACAAAATAAAATTGAGAAGCTTCAAAAGGATCTCAAAGCAAAGGTTCATAAAATTAAAGGAGATATAAACATTATTAAAGAGCTTATGAAAAATCAAGGAAATCTTGAGAGTGTTCAGTCTCATTGTGATGATTTAAAACTATTGCTTGAAAATGCAAATCAGCTGTATGAGTCTGTTATTCCACTGTTTCCTGCTGAAGAACAAGAAAGACAAAACACTTGGTTTTCAAGCTTGTGTAAATATAATTCTGAATTTATACAAGAAGTTGAAAAATGGCTTTTAGGTGCAAAACAACTTAATGCAGCTCAAATGGGTGAAGAAGCTGATTTAAATCAGGCTCAACTGTCCAAGGTTGAACCTTGTCTGAATAAAGAACTTAATGCACCTTTTGTTTCTCAGTGTAATGAAAATGCTGATGTTGAGGATGATGTTAAGCCAAGTGACAGTGTTTCTAATGTTGAGAGCAGAAGGTCCAGAGGAAGTCGGTCATCAAGAAATAAATCCTCTGTTTCTTCTACAACATCAGCTCTTGTTAAAGCAGAAGCAGATATGGCTGCATTAAAGGCACGACACAAACTGTTGAAACAAAAACATGCTTTAGAGGAGCAGGAGGAGCAGCTAAGAAAAAAGTGAGAAGAACTGGATTTGGAGATTGAAATTGCAGCCTCAATGGCTAAAGTTAAAGTGTTACAGGGCTCTGTCTGTTCTCAAGTAACTAGTGATGCACAAATTGCATCTGATGGCATGAATTCATATTTTGAGCATGAAAATAAAAGATATCAAATGTTGAATGCTGATGCAGATACATTTGTACCAACAGCAGCTGGAACTGACTGTTGTGATAAAGCTCCAACCTTTCACTCCTATTCTTATTTGGGTGCACGACCTAAAGACACAAAGGTTAAACAAAATCCAGACACAGTTACTGACCAGGTGAAGATAAAAACAACACAAGTTGAATTTCCAACAGACCGAATGTTCTGTCAAACTCAGCCACAATCATCACATCATCAAAATTCATTGTCAGTTGATGAAAATAAACAACTGCTAAGTGTATTGGAAAGGCAGAATGAAATCACAAGCTTGCTTGTGAATCAACAATCTTTATTTTTTTCTGCCAAAACGAGACATACCAACATTTGATGGTGATCCACTCCAATTTAAGACATTCATGACAGCGTTTGAACACAGCATTGAAACAAAGGCTCACAGCGCCAAAGATTGTTTATACTTCTTGGAGCAGTACACTAGAGGTCAGCCTCATGACCTAGTAAGAAGCTGTGTTCATATGCCAAGTGATTCTGGATATGCTAAAGCTAAATCTTTACTTCAAGAATATTTTGGTTGTTCATTGAAGATAATTGCTGCATATATGAATAAAGTTTTGTCATGGCCTGCTTTGCAAGCAGAAGATGTAAAGGCTTTACAAGCATTCAGCTTTCTGCTCAGGGAATGCTGCAATGTAATGGAAAACAATGGCTGTATGCATGAGTTGGATGTCCCTGCCAATATGCAAGCAATCATCAAAAAACTGCCCTTTAAACTGCGGGACAGATGGAGAAATGATGTGTGTGATTTACAGGAGAAGTTCAAAAGAAGAGTAACTTTCAGTGACATTGTTCATTTTGTAGAAAGGCAAGTGAAAATTGCCAGTGATCCACTTTTTGGTGATATTCAAGATTCTTTATCTAGACCAAAGAAGGACGTAGGAATCTATAAATCACAGCAGGGATTAAAGATAAAAGGAAATAGTTTTGCTACTATTACTGGCGATATGCAGAAGAAAGCTGATCTTGAAATAAAGAAAGGACAAGAAAAGGCTGTTATAAAGAGTTGTTTATTTTGTGGAGCTGGACATTCCTTGGACACATGCCCTCTACTGGGAAGGAGGACACATGCGGAGAAGTTGACATTTCTGAAAGAAAATTGGGTGTGTTTTGGCTGTTTATGCACTGGGCACATCAGCAAAGACTGTAAAAGGCGACATCACTGTGTGTAGCTTAAGACATCCCACCATGTTTCATGTCTTCTCCAAAGAAAAAGAAACTGGTCCAGTCCATAAGAAGAAGGAAGTGGAGACAACAAGTGGAAGTGCCTCCATCTCTGCTCAATCCAGTGGTCTAACTGGGGCCGGTGAGCATGGCTGTACTCTCTCTATTTTACCAGTCAGAGTGAAGTCTACAAAGAGCCAGAAGACAATAATAACATATGCTTTTTTAGATCCTGGAAGCTCTGCATCATGCTGTACTGAAGAACTGATGAACAGATTATGTGTCACTGGGAGACATACAAGCATCCTTTTACGGACAATGGGTCAAGAAAGGGTGGTTGGAAGCAACATTGTGTCAGATTTGGAGATTGCTGGGCTGAATGAAGACATTTTTTGTGAATTACCTGACTTATTCACGCAGAGTAGCATGCCTGTTCATAGCAGCAACATCCCTCACCAAAAAGACCTCGAAAGATGGTCACATCTGAAAGACTTGAAGATAACTGAAATCAATTCAGGAGTTGATTTGCTTATTGGGAACAATGTGCCTAAAGCGCTGGAGCCATGGGATGTCATCCGAAGTCAAAATGGAGGCCCTTACGCAGTTAGGACAATTCTTGGATGGACAGTGAATGGGCCTCTCAGAGGAGACTGTGACGTTGACACAAGAGAGCTACAATCAGCTGCCACTGTTAACAGGATATCTGTGTCAAGACTTGAGAACCTATGGGCACAACAGCTTAAGGTTGATTTTCCTGAATGTTCTCAAGATGAACAACATGGATGGTCCAGAGAAGATAATCAGTTCATGGAGCTGGTTAAAGAATCAATTAAGTAAGAAGATGGACATTACACCATTGCTTTACCTCTGAGATGCAAAGATCTGAAAATGCCCAACAATAGGAAAGTGGCTGAACAACGTGTTTTGAATCTCAGAAGGAAGTTTACCAAAAACCATCAATTTCTTTCTGACTACACTAACTTCATGAATGATATCATTTCCAAGGGCTATGCAGAGAGAGTCCCAGTTGAAAATCTTGAACGGTGTGATGGGAGAGTTTGGTATATACCACACCATGGAGTATATCATCCTCACAAAAAAAGGATAAGAGTTGTGTTTGACTGTGGTGCAACATTTCGAGGAAAATCTTTAAACACACAACTCTTACAAGGTCCAAACCTCACCAGTTCATTGGTAGGTGTTATCACCAGATTCAGAAAGGAACCTGTTGTTATCACAGCGGACATTGAGGCCATGTTTCACCAGGTCCGAGTACCACCATCTGACTCTGATCTGTTGAGATTTCTCTGGTGGCCAATTGGAGAGTATGATCAGCCTCTGGTGGAGTACCGACCATGATGTGGTCCAGAAATGGAAAAACTGGCTGGAAGGACTTCATCAGTTGAACTGTTTGAAGTTAACAGACGTCTGAAACCACAGGACTTTGGACAAGCCACAAGTTTGCAGCTACATCATTTCAGCGATGCAAGTGAGAGTGGATATGGAACAGTGAGCTACCTGTTGCAGTATAATGCTGATGGACAAGTGCATTGTGCATTTGTATTGGGTAAAGCCCGTGTAGCTCCACTGAAACCCATTACCATCCCTCGCATGGAATTGACTGCTGCAATTGTTGCAAGCCGGATGGATAAGCTGTTGAAGAAGGAGTTAAGGACAAAACTACAAGACTCAGTATTCTGGACTGATACTACTTCAGTTTTGAAGTACATCAAGAATGAAAGATTGAGGTTTAAGACCTTTGTGACGAATCGAGTTGGAGAGATACTCAGTTTGTCAAATCCCTTACAGTGGAGGTATGTTGCTACCAGTATTAATCCAGCAGATTTGGCATCCAGAGGAACAAGTGTGGAGTCTTTTTTGAAGGCTGATACCCGCGTATCTGGACCAAAGTTTCTTCATGACCCTGAATGGAAATGGCCTGCAAATCCTGAGGACATAAGTCATTTTGCTCTGGAGGATCCAGAAGATCCAGATGTCAAGACAATGATTTCTGTTAATGTGACATGCACTGATGAACAAGTGGATCCAATTATGGACCTCATTCATTCCTTTTCCTCTTGGGACAAACTTAAAACAATAGTTGGGTTGCTACTCAGGTTTAAACAATTGCTGTCCAAACTGGCTCAAAAAAGAGCACAACTGAAGTTGGACCTTGCAGACTCAAAACTTGATGATGTTAAATTCCAAGAAAGATTGAAAAAAGAAATGAACTCATACAAGAAAAATGTTGCTTTAGGAGCCTTAACAGTGGAAGAGTTTGGGAAAGCTGAGAGTGCTATCATCTGCTATTGTCAAAGAAAGCGATATCCAGAGGAAATGACAAGTTTACAGAAACCCGAAGGTGTGAAGAAAACAAGCCAGCTCTATAAGCTTGATCCTATTCTTGAAGGTGGTTTACTGAGAGTTGGTGGACGGCAGAGAAAAGCAGCCATGCCTGCTGAAGCTAAACACCCAGTCATATTGGCTAAAGATCTTCACATCTCCAAAATTTTACTGCACCATATACATCATCAGACAGGCCATGGTGGACGTAATCATATGCTCGCTGAACTGCGTCAAAAGTATTGGATCCCAGGTGCCAGCATTGCAATCAGAAAAACTCTATCAAAATGCATGACATGTCGACGTCTCCATGCTGCACCAGGAAGCCAAAGGATGGCAGACCTTCCACCGGAACGAGTGCATCCAGACAAACCCCCATTTACTTGTGTGGGTGTGGACTGTTTTGGTCCCTTTGAAATTAAGCGTGGAAGGAGCCTGCTGAAACGATATGGAGTTATCTTCACCTGCATGGCAATAAGAGCAGTTCACCTTGAGATGTTATCATCATTGGATACTGATTCCTTCATCAATGGTCTCCAAAGATTTATTGCTAGACGTGGTCAAGTGCAGGAGCTGCGTTCTGACAACGGAACTAACTTTCTAGGAGCTAAACGCGAGTTAAGAAAAGAAATTGAAAGATGGAATCAAACTGCAATCAGTAACACTCTCCTTCAGAAAGGAATAAAATGGTCTTTCAATCCCCCTACTGGATCACACCATGGAGGTGCTTGGGAAAGTCTTATCAAGTCTGTTCGGAAAGTGTTAAATTCTGTGTTGAGAACACAGACTCTTGATGAAGAAAGTCTTCAGAGAATTTTCTGTGAAGTTGAGGCTATCATCAATGGTGACCTATAACTAAAGCCTCTACTGATGTCCACGGCCTAGAAGCACTAACTCCAAATCATCTTCTTCTCTTAAAGACCATGCCTTCATTGCCACCAGGAGTGTTTTCCAAGAATGATGTCTACGCTCGGCGAAGATGGAGACAGGTGCAATATATGGCGGATCTCTTCTGGAAGCGTTGGTTAAAGGAATACTTACCTCAACTACAAGAGCGGCAGAAGTGGCAAACAACAAGACGGAACTTTCTTCCAGGGGATGTCGTCCTCATCATGGATGACTCTGCTCCACGCAACTCTTGGTTAATGGGTAGAGTTGTGAACATTGTTCCTGATAAAGGAGGACTTTTGCGGTCAGTTCGCATCAAGACAAAGACGAACTTCCTGGAAAGACCCATTACCAAGTTGTGCCTGCTTCAGGAGGCGGAGACACCATGAACATTTAATAATTAACCTTTAACAATTTTGTAGATTGCTTAGTCTAAGATAGATTAGAAGATGTGATACTGAGAAATTTATGATTATCTGTTTTCTAGGCTTGTCTCTTACAGTATTAACATTCAGGTAATCTTTGTAATAATTAGGGGCCGGAATGTAAGAGCCATATGATCAAAATAAGAAATTACTAATGTGACAGCAGCACACGGCTTGACACCTGGGTGGTGGGTGTGTCTAGGGTGGGCGTGAGTGTCACAAAGGTATGAATGGGAGTCATTCTGGCGCGCTGAATTTATGAATGAGGAAGCGGGTGCGCCGGTGGTGGTCGTAATTTCTGTTGACCGTGCTATATTGTCGCTTTATTTTTGGCATCATAGAATGGTTTAGCCTGGTCAGTATGTGTCAGTCTATGTAAAGTATGGATTATGACGGCCAAATGGAATAAATGATGATTGCAATTACAAGAAGCGGCTTGGAGTGTTTTGAAGCGCGCGTCTGACAGATCATGAAATCACTGCGTTAACCCAGTGCGGCCCTCTACAACACCGCTGGTCAGCCGCACATCTACTCATTTTAATGTGGACATAATTTGTCCTAAATATGTAACTTTTATTGTCCTACAATGAGGAAATTCACTCTCTGCATTTTGACCTATTCCTTTGTGCGGCACCTGGGGAACAGTGTTTTTCTCAGGAACACAGAGTGCAGGCTGTGGGGCTCAAACTGGATACTTACAACCTTGAACCACTAGGCCAACACTCCTTCAGATGTAATGATGATGAATAAAGATTTTTTTAAGATATGAGATACCATGGCTAAGTTTATCATCACTATGTTTTAACAGTAAGCAGTACAGTTTAATTTAATACTTTTAAAAGGGGAAAAAAATATTGGAAATATTACCCCCGCCAGTTTAGGAAATTGTGCTATCTCTAAAGATGTTATCAGTCTGTTGTATAGTCTGTCCCAGGCAAAATATTCTAGAGTCAGATGTAAGACCATCATGTTTTTACCCCATTAGTGAAGTATTGATATATTTTTTTTGTTTTTGTATATAAACTTCAATGTGCAGACAGCCCTCTGTGATGGTGGATTCCCAAGATTTCTTCAGCGGGGAAGAAGAAAAGAAACAATCTTTAACTCTAAACCTTGTGCTGTGGCTTAGCGACATTCATTAGAAGATGGATCATTTTCAAGTTATGTCTGACAGCCCCATTACAGGTCATTTGATGAATTGGGACCTCACCTTTGCTCAATTTGTTTGGCAAGTTAGCTGGGTAAAAAAAAAAATCAAAATTTTGTGTGCAGGGGGTGATAATGCATTTTTCATTGGACGATTTTTATAAACCATCTTAATGGTCAGAAAAATGTAGAAAAGCAGACCTCTTAAATGTAGTTCATCATTACAATGCCAAAGTGTCTTAAAGCATTCTCAATTTAGAGTTAAAGGAAGCACCCTGTGAAAAACTGGCGAAGAAAGGTGTGCTATCATCACAAATGGTTGCAGTTAAAGAGGCAGAAGACGCAGCACTTGGATCCGATTCTGAAGGAAAACAGTCTGATCAGCATCTCACACTCCACATTAGGAGTTGGAGACACTTACAATTAACTGTAACTGTAAGCCATGTATCTCCCACATCCAAACTGTGAAGCTTAAAAAACTCTGATTTGCAAGTTCAGCAACACCACCAAGCACAGGTTCCTCATATTGTGCTACTTTGACATCAGTTGACAAAGAAAATTGTCAGACTCATTTTTTGAGTCTGAAAAATATTCTTATTTAGTACATTTGAGTGCATAGCCTCTGCCTTGAACTGTTCCCTCCTTACTTCAGTGTAAACTTGTCTGTAAGACCAAAAAAGGGTTCTATCCTTTGTCTGTTGAACAGTTTGGATTGTGAAACTCTTCAACTGTGCAGCAGGCACATGAACCGATGCCTGAAGCATGTAATCAAAAATTCAGAAATCTTAATGAGACCGCTAACCTGACTTTTCTTGAGTTTTCAAGAAAAAATTGTGTCATTTAACTATAGTTAAAACATTTAATAATCAGTGAGTCATAATCTTTTTGAAGGAATTAAAAATGTCAGCTGAAATATAGTACAATTTATCTAAACAATCAGAAGGTCTTTTCTTTTTCTAATGCTGCAACTTTCACATACAGATTTCTAACATGGTCTGTTTCAATATTTCTGGTGGGGTTGATCAAGCCAGAACAGCTTTCAGAGACTCAGGTTGAAGGACAGAGAGCGTACGTGGGTTTTTATTCACACCATGAATTTTTTAAAATATAGTTACCAAACTCCCTTAGAGCCAAAGCTCTGTTTAACTGCCCATCCCCCCTGCTCTTAGTAGTAATGATTTCATGGGAGTCTTTAAACATTAGATTAATTACATTAAAAATAAGATCATTAGTACCCCTCTAATTATGACTGGTTTATCTCTGGAAGGTGAGGCAGCATCTGAGGTAGCCATAGAACCTAAACCACGTTTAGACTGCTTTGATCCAGTTGAACTTTCGGAGTTACCAAAAGTATTATCTTCATCTAAGCTTTCAACTTGTATGTTAGTTTCAGTTTCACCCAAGTTATTTATGGAAGTATTCCCACTGATCTCCTCCTCCATTTTAGATGTGATTAATCTATCCCTGTTACAGGGATATGTACCTCAGGCTGACTATGTATGTACCTAAGGTAGCTGTAATTAAACCTTTACTTAAGAAACCAGAGGACCCAGATGACTTCTTCAATTACAGACCTATATCCAATCTTCCTTTATTATCTAAAATTCTTGAGAAAGTACCAAACATCTGTGTGACCACTTACACCATAATTACATTTTTGAAGAGTAATAATGTTATCAAGGCCTCAGATAATGGACTTGTATCTGTACTTGTCCTGTTATATCTCAGTGCTGCATTTGATACAGTGGATCATATTATCTTTTTATAAACACAAACATTTTGTAGGAATTTAGTTTTTTCAGTGTAGTCGTGTTTAACTAACCGTATGTGCTCTCTTTCATCCTCTGACATAGGAGCTGGCCTGGAGCTTTTCTGCCTGGCTGTGTGTTTCTTGGATTGGGATTGTGGAGCTGGTTGACAGTTACCTTTTGTGTCTCTCCGTGTTTCTGCATGTCTGCTTCTGTCTCCTTGAACCCCAGTCGGCCTCGGCAGATGGCTGCTCACACTGGTTCTGGTTCGCCTAGGACTGCTGGAGGTCCCTTCCTTTTAAAAGGGAGTTTTGCTCTCCACTATCGCTACAAGCAGGCTTGGTATCAGGGATTTTTGTTGACTCAATGAGTCGAAGCAATCTGCTGATTTTCTTTACATAGAAAACTTTGAACTAAACGGACTGTATGATCTGGTTGAGATGTCCCTGTAAAGTGCCTTGAGATGACATTTGTTGTGAATTTGTGCTATATGAATAAACTAAATTAAATGACAGACTTCTTGAGCTGAAATATTTACCCCTCCCTCATATATTTTCAGAGATCAAAAAGCATCAAAGCACCATTAAAATCACCTTTTGAAGTATAGCCTTAAAGGTAAATTGGAAAAGAAAAAAAATTCCTGCCATATAAAGTAACAGAAAATATTAGGAAATGTTCTATATTGGTAGACAAATTAAAATAACATTTTATTCGTCCTTATAAATTTGTCCTGCCAATCACGGATCAGACAGTCATTTATATTCAGTTCTAAAGAATAAATACTGGAAGGAAAGAGAGTGTGCTTTCTTTCTCCTTTTGAATTGTTTAATTCCAACATTCCTACTTTTCAGGTAATTATAACGGACAACTTTCCCCACTGTGCGACCTGATTGGTGTCAAATCAGATCCAGAAACAATGTGGCTGTTCATTACAGAAGTACAGGTGTAAAAGCTAAAAGGTGTTAAGCAGCTAAGGTGTTGCAAAACTTACAGGCTGGCTCTACATCTGCCACTTCCTCTCTCACCTTCAGTAAAGTCACGAAGCTTCTTTTCATGAAAAATAAAAGTTACCGCTGGAGAAGCTCATTCTGACTTGCCGACGCTCAGTGTTAATTGGCAGCAGAATGATCATAAACAATTCATGCAGGAATAACAGGAGGATTACTATCGTTTAATTAAAGATGCTGCTACTCTACTTCATACATATTTAACCAGCAGCATAGTCGCTTACACTGACTGATTACTGAGCCACCCAATATGCAGCGATGCAAGAGTGAACAGCTGCTTTTAACACATACTGTCCACCGGACCAGTTGCCTTCCTGCAACTGCTCATCTTGTTAATTGTCTAATCTCGAATGGATTACAGTCAATTCCAATGTTCAAACATTACACCAACAGAGGCTTCACTTAAAGAATTTACTGTAAAAAAAAAAAACAATATATATATATATATATATATATATATATATATATATATATATATATATATATATATATATAATATAGTGTAGTATAATTCAGGATGACAATGGAATATCTGCATTATCATAACAGCTGTATAGCTTTTTGGAGAAGTTTAACATTGAAAGGCTAGATTAAACCTTTTAACGTTCTTTCAACTGAAAAAAATTCTGTCAGTTTGTCTTTAATAAATGTTTATAAAAGGTACTGGTCAGGAAAATATGGAAATGTGCACTTAACCTTTTCAGCTTCAGGATGCTGTATGTGCAGACTCTACATCAAAACCCTGAAGCACAAAACAATTACAGACAGCAAAGACTCAGCGGCTCAAGGTTTCTAAGGAGCATTTTATGAACTGATGGTTAATGCATCATAATTAGATTCAGCTTTCTGAACAAAAACAAAACACACAATTTCTAAGGTTTTAACTCATTGTGTCAATAGAAATAAAATTTTACAAGCTACATTTTAGCCTAAGATACTTATGAAATACCTGACTATCAAAATCACAAAAGAGCATTTATTAATGAATTATATGTAAATCTATTTTTATGAATCACATAATACAATAATACGTATAAATAAAATAATGCAAGGAAACAAAAGTAGCTTATTCTTGTAGCAAAATTCATACATACCTCATACATATTTGTGTAAATGCTTCACAAATCTAACAAAAAGTTGCTGTAAAAAAATTTTTTTACTAAGATATGTAGGAAATATGTAAAAAAAAAAAAAACATAAATCAAAACATTTATGTGTGCACGTTGCACAATTATGGGAGATTAAAAACTTTTCAGCCAAAATAATTGTGATATGTTTGCTATTAGTTTTTTGTACAAAGCTGTAAAGAAATTAATCTGTTCAATGTCATACGTGTACATACAAATTGGTTGAGTTACACTATATGGAAAACTATGAAATAAAAGAGTGATGTTCAATCTAGTTCAAATTTATGACTACAACTGCCATTTCTATATTTAATAAAGTTGTAAGAACGAATTGGGAAAATAGACATTTCTTTGAAAACACTTTCCCAATATTTATAGAAACTGCACAAAATTCTGTAAAACCAAACAAAATTATGTAATGTTAATATGACTGAAAAAATAAGAAAAAAAGGAAAGATAAAATATGCAAGCGTAATACAAATTTTACATTTAAAAAGTAGCATAACTACGATACACACAACCTAAAATAGTGCATTGCTGTGTAAAAATATGCATACGCAGTGATGTATTTTTTGTTGTTTTTGTTATATTGTCCAGTTTTTGTGACAGTGCAATCACAAACCTCTATCTGCAACCTTTCTGTTGCTAATCATATAACATAGGGTACTGTCTTAAATATAATCAGATCACCTGCAAAACGTTCCACTTCAGGTCCAGTCATTTCTAGACCTGAGTGACACTGCTTGATTTTCAGAATGACTGCACAGGAAATTTGTGAATCTAACAAAAAATAAGCTGTCCTAAGATTGAATCAAGCTCTGAAAATGTAAGACCACAAAGTGAGTACCTGGCAAAATGCAACAATTAAGCCTTTTCTTTCGATTATACTGTGTGCTGGATTTTAGTTTCATTTCCAAAATAATGAAATGAAAATATCACAAAGAATCAAAAGCAATTAAGTGAAGTCAAACCCTGTAATATAACAATTATAATAAATCATTAAGCAGAGTTATTTGTTCATTATCTCGTGAGACACAGCAAAATCTTTATTTTTCTAGCTTCCTGTGTTCTGCAATTGATCGATACTAATGCTGTTTTCTTTGAAGCCTTTGTATTTTCTACTTTATATCAGCTGTCCAATCAGGAAGCTTCCTGCTGGTCGGGTGCAATTACAGGTCTTTGCTTTTAACATGAAGCTTGACAAAAAACTGATGACAAAGAGGAGGACAGTCATTTTCTTCCTCTGTTCTGTGTTACATCACTGCCCTTCACACACAAACACACACTCACAGTGAAGCTGTGCGCAGTTATATAAATGGATGATGTGAGATGAAGAAACAGCAGCAGCAGCAGCAAAGGGACTGAGGGAACATTACTGTGCTCCTCACATCACTGTTAGTAATTAAAGTCAATCACCACTTGAACAGGAACACACAATGCTTCTGTTATCACAAGTCGTGTGATTGATTGAGTCAACAAGAGAAAAATTGCACGTCTCAAACACACTGTGACACAAACAGACCCATACTTGTATGAAGGCCAGGGGCGGATTTAGGAAATTAGGGGCCCTAGGCAAAGACAAGCAGGAGGCCCTCTGAATTGAACAGACAACACATTCTACGTAATAGAATAGACATACATTATTTGTTCTACGTCTTTTCCCTCTCTTGTCCCTTTTCTTGTTGTTTTCCTCTCTATTTTGTACTCAGCTGATTTTTAATGCTGTTTCAAAAGGAATTAAATACTTTTTCCAAGCACTAAGCTCACTTAGCTCATTGCTCCTTTCTGTGTTTCCAAAAAAAAGGTGCCAAAAGTAAATAACACAGTCCTTTTCGCTATAGACAAACCATAATCTGCTTATCTGCTCTTAATTTTTCATTTGTATGAAATAATAGCAGCATGAATCATGACAGCAGACAAGGTAGAGGACAGCAGGAGGCAAGGTTACCAATCTACTTGCTCTGGAGAGCAGAATCCAGTGCTTTTATATGTAGTAGTCAAAGTCTCTAGTAGTAATAAAAATATGCTAGATTTGGTGCTAGGCACTTTTTTTGAAATAAAAATGCTAAAGGGTTCTTAAAAGTCACTAAATATAGCGACAAAAGCGCTAAGTTGACAACACTGCTCTTCGCACAGGTTGCTTTGAAATGGTTTGTTGCTGTCTGTTTGGATCTGTCTGAACATGTGCAGCAGATGAACTGTTCCAATGTGGTGGACACTGAAGGGGGGGGGGGGGGGGGGGGGGGGGGGGGGGGGGGGTTATCAAAAATATAATTTATCTGCACAAATAAGGAATAGTTGTATTATTAATACATGTAAACAGAGTTTTGTGGGGCCCCAAGAATCTTGGGAACCTATGCAACTGCCTAGTATTTCCTGATTGGTAAATCCCCACCCACCGGTGAAGGTTCACACAATCACTCACCAACATAGACCTTAATGACTTCTCTTGTAATATTAAATGTTAAAGGTGCAAATATAATTATTTATTTTCCAAAACAAGATGCTGCTTTAAAAGCCACAGTTTTTTTCATGTTGAGGGTAAAAAAAGGTTCTACTTTTTCTAAATGCCGTTTACAGCATAATACAACAATAACGGTTAAAGTTGGGTAAAGCTTTATAATTCAATTGTAAATATAAGACTAGTAAGGTGAAACTGCCCTAGGACTCAAAAGCCTCTTGTAAACTCTATATTTTGTAAGTGTTGCATCTTTTGTTAGGAATTGTTAGCCACTTTTTGTAAACTGACTTAAACGTGTCATGTAGGTGGTTTGTTTAGTAGTTTTGCTGATTTTCTCACAGTATTACTTCTCTTCCTGATGGAAATGAGTCAACTGAGGTGACACCCTCGATGGCTACTTCGGGTGGTGCTCCAGGCATTTCCCACCATGAGAAGGCCCAGAGAATGACCTAGGACCCGCTGGAGGGACTATGTCTCTTGGATGGCTCTGGAATGCCTCAAGTTTCCCTTAGAGGAGCTGGGGGAGATGTCTGAGCGGGCAGTCTGGGATTTTCTGCTAAGACTGCTGTACTTGCAACTCAGTCCTGGATATGTGGAAGTGGCGATTAGGAGTAGGAGTATGTTAGCATTAATGCTACTCATGATAGAAAGATAAATGTAGCTGGCTTGCTAATTTCAAGATGCATTCCAGCTACATCTTTAAAAGTTTGTTTAATAACTGGTTTAATGCAGTGGGAGTAATTAACTATTTACAGCAAGAAAAAAGCAGCAAGGGTTTCTTTTAGACCTAGAATCTAAAAATCTGTGGTGTACTTTGGGGCAGCTTGACACTTTTGAATAATTCCAACAGGTACCCAACCAGCTGTGTAAAGTTATAAAATGACAGCTGACTATGGAGTGCTTAAAGGGAACATAATATATGAACAAATGAACAATGAAAATACAGTAATCGTATTTTAGGCCCAACATGCTTCATATAATTGCCGACAGGTAAAACAGCTGCGCTTACTCTGATGGTTTCACTGTGATTATATCCTACCTGCTTGGAAACTTCAGGAATTTGTTTGAATCTAAAAAGACTTTTTAGATGCAGCTTGTGTGCAGCCAGTGGCGGGTCTACATAGAAAACTGGGTTTCAGTGCTTGCAGCAAATATACTGACCTGAAGCACACTAGTAGTCTCTGATGGGCAAAGACCTGAAATTTATGTATTGTGAGGGTGGACAGATAACAGTTAAATATGTTCTGGTGCAGCTGGAGAATATTTATGGCCAACAAAAACCTGAAACTAAAAGAAAAAACTTGAACTCCACAATGCTTTAACTTAATCTAAAGTCAAAACAGTTTTTTTACTGTAAAGATCTTATTATTCTGTCTCTGGGCACATATGATTTATTTTGACAGAGGATTTACTGGAGGTAAAGTTTTACACAGTATTTTAAAAACATAAAATGAACCATATGCTGTGTATTATATAGTTTGATAAGACGTTTAAACACAAAAATGGTTAAACAGATTCAGTTGTCATTTAATCAGGTACATTTTCCAGTTGAGAGTGAATCAAAGTGCATTTAGACATCTTAAAGTGGGAAAGTTGACAGTTGAGTTTCAAACTTAGAAATAAAATGATAATGAAAGGGGATTGTAGTAGATTTGAGGCTACCTTTGTTCCTTATGCCAGACAGGTTGATTTTAGTGTTTTAGATAATGAAAATCTACTACTCCATGCACTTCAGTCTTTGGTTTGAAGTAAATTAACTAAAATACCTGATGTCAAGGGGTGAATGACTAGTTCAAGATAAAGAAATGAAATAAGACATCAAATGACTTCTAATTACAAACAAAATAAACCATACTATATACATTGCAACTAAATGGTAGAAAGGTACCTTGAAAAGAAACTGGGTGGGCATGACTCAAATGGCAACACAGAGTGTCCAAAATTCTGTAATTTAATATCAATCCAAAGGTTGGTACACTAAGTATCAGGCCAGAGGGTAACCAAAAACACTGGGCAGAGGCAGTCAGAACTCAAAAAGCTAAAAAAAACAACTAGAGGCTAGAAATCTTGGGAATAAAGGACTGGAACGCTTGCTGGAAGAAACAAAGACAAACTGGCATGGGAGGAAGGAAACAGACTGCTTAAATACACAGGAGGAGTTGATTGAGGGCAGGTGTGTTCAATCAGGCTGGCTTGGGTAGTGCAGGCAGCAGAGGTGGGACAAAACAAAGTCGTCATGTCACCAATAGAAAGTAAAAGTGTTACCCTGCCCCATGACTTTCTATTGTCATCTGCTAAATTGAGGTGGTAGAGACAGAATAAGATATAAAAGCCATGATCATAAAATATTTTAGAAAGGATGAGATTTACAATTTTGAGAGAAAAGTGGGTCTTCATAGTATTTCAGTAATCTGTTATTCACAGAAATGTCACCATTACTGATTTATTTTTGGAATACATTTTTGGCACACCTTGGAATCCTGAAGAAGGAAGTTAGCTGATATGAAACAAGAATACTTGGTCCTTAAGAGCTAATTCAATTCTCTGTGGTCCAGTAATCAGTAGTTGGTTTCTGTCAAATCTTCATACTGAAGTGGAAAAAAAGCATTTTTCCTACAGATCCTCTGTAACAAGCAGCATTTTGTCTAGCAGCTTGCAAGCTTGATCTCTCTTAGTAATTTTAAAGGTCATGGAGATTATATTTTTTTTAATTTTCTGATATTTTAATTCTGTCTGATGTAACTCTCTACCAACAGTTTTGATTTCTTATAAAGTCTTTGCAGACTTTTGTTGACTTTCTTCTTTAAATTACACATTATTTTAATAAGTTGCATATTTTAAATTGAACTAAAAAATTTAACTTGTGGGTGTCATTCTAGACATTTACATTCTAGACACTTTTAGATGTCAAACACATGTTTTGTAACAATTAATGGATTTTAAGTGCAATCTGTGGACTTCTTGACAGTAGGTCATTATAAAAGTCCAGCAACCAATATATATATGGATTAGTTAAGGCATTAGTTCTGAACAGAACATTTATAATTTTGACAGAGGAGATGAAAGAAAAAATCATACAAACCTGTTCAATACTGCATAAAAAATCTGCAAGGATTATTATTATTATTTTTTACTGTATTACTTGAGGGCAATTTAATGCCAATCAGATAATAATCGGCACAGCGGCTCATCATATAATAGCTCTGGTCCAAAGCAATCACATCTGTCTTGTCTAAATTTAAAATCAGAAAACTTTGGTTTTACTTTGATTTTATGTTATCTATCTATCGACCAGAATATATTTTTCAGAAATTATGCATCATTTATAGCTTACTCTCATGAGCATAACAGTTGAAATTTATTTTGTTATGTAGAAACTTATAGATACTGGAGCTATAAATATAGAAGAGAATTTACCTAAGCACTAAACCCTGTGTTACTCAATGAGTATTCCTGGAATTTTACCAAGAAGGACCATTATCAGCTAAAGAGTAATTTTTACCAACTTATTTGTATACAGCAGGCATCCCAAAACGTGGTCCTCGAGGGCCGCTGTTCTGCAGGTTTTAGAGGTTTCCCTGCTTTTGCACAGCTGATTATAATGATTGCAATAGACCAAAAGCCTGTTAATCAGCTTTCAATTAAAATCAGCTGTGCTGGAGCAAGGGAACCTCTAAAACTTGCAGGACAGCGGCCCTCAAGGACCGATTTTGGGGATGCCTGGTATACAGTGATCAAAGAATGGGGAGTTATCAATCAAGTTTGATGTCATGGGGAATACAGGTGAGTTTGCTGCTGTGTTGTAGCTCTCATTGTACATATTTATGAGCATTTAGCAATATTTACTATGTAGTACATAGTATGTACTATATATTTAACTGTGTAATAACCGTTGTGTACATATGGCACATTATCATAATTGACTCATTTTTACTATGTCATTTTATATGCAATAATTGTACAATGAACTGCCAGGCCAAATATGTCCCTTATTTTCAATTATGAAAGCTGGAAATCCTACTTCCAACAAATTAGGAAGCATGAACAATTATGGGTTTATGTGGAAAATTGTGCAAAGCTAGCTCTGCTAGGAATGATTGGCAAAGCAGCTTAGATGGCTGATGGACAGTATCCAGGTTATCAGGTAACTATGCATCACAGCGTTATCCAAATGTTCATTCTCTTTGACAAGACTTTGTGTATCCTTTCATATGTATTTGTCATGTAAGAGCTATTTTATTTATAACATTTAGATCAATTAGAAATACTTAAAAAGTGATATAATATATTAAAACGTGGGCGTATACTTTCATCTGATATTAACCAATTTCCAGTTATGTTATTTCAAGCTAAAATATTGTTTCTGCATTATCAGAATGGCAGTTCCTTCACTAGATGAGGGTCACAGGTACAGGAGCCATCTACAAAGAAAAAGAGTACTGGGAGAAGACATTTGGCCCTGGAGATAAGCACTTGCACCTGCTACCTTGTGGTTCTTCTCAATCTTTCTTAAAACACTGAACCCTGTGTAGAATGTCTTTTTTTTTTAGCTAAAAGCCCCCCACGCCACAGGAGATATTCTACATTTAGCTCAGGTTCCATGTCTATGAATATTATTTGTACAGCTTTCCTTATTTTTAATACCTTATATTAACTAATAAAGTAATAAAATAAGAACAAATGTGGAGATAAGTAAAGGAGAATACAGTAGCCTTTCGTTTAAAGGGGTCATAGAATGCAAAGCCGAGTTGTCATAGATGAATAACGATAGATCAGTGGGTGAAACGGATAAACAGATGAGTTCAAACCCCATCGACACATCCTTTCTCTGCAAATCTCACAATAATAAACTTCCACCATAAAACAGACTAATTCAAACAAAGCACCAAATTGATGTAAATTTGGGGATGTTGCTTTATTTGTTTCTGGCCAAGGACTGAGGAGCCACTATGCTGGAAGGAGACTACTTACCACAACACAACAAGTTCCCCGTTTCAGTAATAACGATCCTTACTCTTTCCTCTTTTCAATGGCTGGTGGTAACTAACAGTTTGAAAGGGATGTTGTGTTTTGATAAAACAGTGGGAGGTCTTCATGTTGGCATAAGTCAATGTAATCTGATTGTGGTGATTGACTGGGTATAAAAGTGATGGTGGGATTAAAAACAGAGAAAAGGAAGTGTTGTACAACCCCAGACACAGAGGGAGGGGTGTTATGGATGGGTGGTTGGATTTGAGGATGAAAGGATGACATGGAGGTATGGATCAAGTAGGGTTTATAGATGTTTAGTGTTAGACAGATTGTCCTTCTCTGGTTTACAGAGTAATAAAGTGTAATGTGGGTCAGTCCACTGGCTTAAAGGATCACACACCAATGAAGCTAAGAACTAGAATTATTTTCTCTTTCGTATTCAGCTGTGCTAGTCCTCTGTTTCAGTTGTTTACTTCAAGCCAAAGATATCCAAGTGCTGTGTTCAGACTTAAAACTAGCATATGAAAATGTAAAGAGGGCTTGTGCATGCCGGTACTGTTGTAGTCACATATTTCAGTCATCTCTCAAAGGAGCTCAATAACTTAAAATAACAGACGTTTTTTAATTCCTGGAAAATGCCTGGAAAAATCTGGCTCAATATTCCACCACCTTTCACAGGGAATTTTATAGCTAATTTTTGGTTTAAGTAATGCTTTTTGGTTTAAGTAGTGCTTTGAGCCTTCGGAATCTTTATTATCAGCCTGTTCATCATGCACTGTATGGAAAAACTGTCCTATTCTAAAATCTAATTTTGTCTGTGTTTTAACCATCTCCCTGCTTATTTGTGATGACGTTATCTGTCTCCTTTATTACTTCATAACCAGCCATCATACTAGCATTATCAATGCAACTTTACAACCCCATATCTTGATTCTGCCACCATATACATATAAATGATATATCCCTTCTTATTCCAAATCCTATAGTTGGCTGCCCCATACCTCTTGCAAGGTGTTGAATCGTGTTTCCTAATGACACCTCTGCAGTCCAAAGTGACATAGATGGTTTGAGTGGTGCTCCAACAGATTTGAACTGATACCATATTTGAGCCTTTTTGGTTCCTGAATATCCTTACAAACCTTATCTAAGCTAATAGGTATAATCTGGCACAAAGTCCAGACCCAGATGACTGATGATCTAGAAATACCAATGTGTATGAATCCCTTTTAAAGACTTTTTCTACTTCAGTAGATCTATATTTCTCCTTTTTTATATGTTTCCTTTATTGCTATGGTTTCCTATGGTTTAGCTTATTGGTTGTGAGTACTGCAGCAAAAAAAAAAAAAAGTATCTTCAAAGTAGCAAAAGAAAAGAAAAAAACACCAGATGACCTCACTTAATATCATTAACTCAATGTTGTTGGCTTAACTTCTTAATATTTGTCCAAAGTACTTAAAATTACATACAGGTATTTTTGAATATTGGTGTTGGAACCTGAATTCAACATGGACAGACCCAAAGAGAAGACAAGCAACAATTAGAGTTTTATTTAAATAAGAAATATAGCCTTTGGCGCTCAGGCCCTGGTGGAATATGTAAGGATAGAGCAAGATGTTGTAATGATTGGGCAGATGTATTAGAATACCCCCCTGGGGGGGCCCAGGGTTCTGACACTGATATTGAAATGAATGCTGAAGGAGGTAGGGAGCCAGATAAAAACAAGGATAAAAACAAGGATAATGGTGAAAATGAGGTCAGCTTTTTTGGACAGAACGCTGTTGGCGTACAGTCTTTTTGTAAACCATAGTCATAGATGAAGAGATGTGCACAAGTTAGCAGCAATAGAGCTTCAGAGAGCCATTGGATGAGAGATAAGGGTGAATTCAGTCTCAGTGCTAAGAACCATTAAACTATTTAAACCATCAGTTAAAAACAGCTAAATAGTTTGTGAGCTCCAACATTTTTGAATTTGTTGTCTGGGTATGAAATATTATAACAGACGTGTCAGAACTTAAAGATCCAAATAAACTGTTTGGGTTTTTTGGTTTTGCTCCCATTTCAACTCAAAGATCTAAAACATTTTCCACATACACAATACAACCATTTTCCTCAAATATTGCTCACCAGTCTAAATCTGTGATAGTGAGCACTTCTCCTTTGCTGAGGTAATCCATCCCACCTCAGAGGTGTGTCGTATCAAGATGCTGATTAGAGAACATGATTTTGTGCACAGGTGTGCCTTAGACTTCCCACAATAAAAGGCCATTCTGAAAGGCTGCTTTATATTTTTGTTGAGTGTATGTCATCCTCAACTGTTAAGAAAATACTGACTGTGTTATTCTTAGGAAGCCTACAGGGCAGATTATATATGCAAACGCACACATCAAATGTCACTTGGGTCTGGTCGCGAACTACTTTTGCTGGTAAACTTCTACACCGTCGGTCTGGAATTTCTAGGGACGCACAGCAGTTTCCCACCAAAGCGCAAGGGGGAGCCTATTCGAGAACTCGCGTAAACTTCGGTGGGTGGTCACGAGAACTTTGGCTCCAGCGGGATTGTTTATCTTCCAAAACAACAATGGCCCATATGCAAGATATCATGGTCACAGTGATGGATCTAGGGTTGCTAGACATCGAAGAGGAACAGGTTCTGTTAATGGAATTGCAAAAAGACTGAAAAAGCTTTCTAAGTTGTCCATAGTAGTTGTTCCTCGGTTTTTAAAAATGGACACCGGCACCGCCCTGGCACCGAATCGAAAAGGACGACCACACAGACAGCAGGAAAGGCTTACCAAAGACCAATAACAGCTGCCTTTTGTCTGCGCACTTCCGCTTGAGGTCTGTGTGGGTTTGCGACCGTTTGACACGTAGTCACGATTTTTTTGAGGTGCGCGATGACAGTTGCAGAACCTCTGCACGGGGGGCATGGTTACGCAGAGGTTTGAGCAAGACAGATTTGATGGTTGTTGAGGCTATGTGTGGTCTGCTTGGTGTCTGGAAATACGTTTAGTCAAAGGTCTTTTTTAACCAGAAAAAGACTGGACTAAGAAGTAGTTAGTGTTAAATACTCAGCAGATGCATGGTTTTACCAGGTGTTAGTAAACTGTTATGGCATAGTCGATAGGAGCTGAGGCAGAGGAGAAATTTTTGATCTAGAAGCTCACATAGGACCTGCTTCCCCGGAGGCGGAGCTGCACCTAAAATGCAGTGCTAGATTCAGCCAGCTGTATTGATTCTGCCTTCTGACTGCAGCAGGACAATAAAGAATTTCTCAAAATTCAGAAATTCCTTTTTTTATTGATTAGAAGCCCATAATATTACATCACCTTTTTTTCTCAAAATTGTGACCAAAATAACTTGCATAATTTAATCCATCGATGTTCCACAGCATTTATTTGTTGTTTGCCTTTATTTGCAGATGTAAGACTCTATAACCACCACTGTTCCCAACAACCTCAACTTGTTACAATCATGCTGATTTTCCACAGTTTCTACCTTAATCAGATAAATAACATGCTGCTGTCATTTTTTGCATGTTTGATGTTGTTGCTATTTTCAAATAACCATTACTGTAAAAATGTCCATAGCTGTATATTGGTTATTTATTCTCCAGGTTAACAATGTCTACATTGTTAACAGACTTTAGTACTGTATTTTATTGTTTATCTCTGAAATCTTCACTGTTGTGTTATTCTAATACATTTTTCTAAGGTCCACATTTATGTGACCAATTTTGCTATAATTTGCTGCTGTAAACACCAGAATTTCCCAATTGTGGGACAATAAAGGGATTTTCTATTCTATTGTATTGTATTCTATTCTATTCAACCTCTTGAGGAATTCTATAAAATTAATCCAATTTAAAATGAGTCAGCAAAATTTCATTTAAAACATGACCCCTCTATTCTCCAAATTAAGTATCTTTTGATGTCAGAAATGGAAATATAAACATTTTCCTTTATTTACTCTATTTTACGCTAATTTTTACAGTTTGAAACATAAAAAATTATAAAGATCAGCACCATGATGCTCTTGTGATGCTGATAATGACAAGCTTTATTTCCCATCCCGCTAATCTCCAACCAATATTTTTTTTTACCTGCTTTGTTATCCCTGAGCTACCCTACCCCTGCTACTCCCAACCTCTGACCCTGAACAACCCAAGCAGCTGGATTAATCAGCCCCTCGGCAGGCAGATGAGCCGCTAATCCCTCCCTAATACACCACTTTAGATACCACCACTCTCTTTTCTCCCTGCCTGAAACATGGCCATTCTGCTGTAATGGTCGCCACGGATTAGGAGAGAGCTTTAAGCTTCTTCTTGCTGTCAGTACCCAGCGGCCTACCATCGGCATGAACAGCAGCCACCTCAGACCACAGCTGTGAAAAACAGTCATTGCGATTTAATAGGACACAGCAGGAAAACAAGCGAGTATTTACAGCTAGGCCTAGAAGGGAGGGGAGGGTTCAGGTATGAGGTGTAATCTTTCCACAAAAATATGGTACACACAATTAAAACTCCGACACCGTCTGTCAATATTAGTATGAAGACAGATACCAGCTGCCATGTCACTTTAAGCCCTGATAAACCAGCCCGTGTTAATCCTTTATTTACTGCTTTAAACTGCTTTCACACAACAGAGCACAAGTGGAATTATTCTGGTTACTACCAATTTAAGGAAGATTTTGTTCAACAGCTGTGTGCAATGTTTTTCATCTAAACTAAAATGTGTGGACATTTTTAGGTGTTGGCTTTAAAAAATTTGTTTCACTACAGAACTTTTTTTCCTTTTTTTTTCAAATCAGTCAGGATATTTGAATATTGACAAAATGGTTGCAAAATAAGTTAACTTCATACTGATGGATAAAAACTGCATTACTTTTTCAGTACATGTGGGATTGAGCACGCGTTTTCCAAAAACCCTAACTAATCCTTACAACTAATTATCTCTCAGGATGAATATAAATGTGGGTGGGGTTAGATTTGACCACACCCCTGATCCTACATTTTGCAGCTCAGTAAATTGATGACCACCGTGAGCTCCTGCAAGATGTTGTGGGGTAAAATAATCCAGGTATTATAACGAATTTAGAAATATTATTTAATTCAGCAAAAGATTTCAAATAGGATACAATGATACAAACAAAAGATAAAAAGATACTGTATATAAAGCATATTTATTCTGAGATTACAATACGGGTTATCAGAATTTTTTTAATTGTGAAGAAACTTTAAAAAACACATAATCATTTCTAAAGGTGACTGTAAAAACATCACCTTTCAGGTGGAGTTGTTAGGATTATTTTTATTGATGATGTGTGAGTCTGTTAAATCCTATAAATATCTGCCTGATACATGTGAAATAAATGTTTTCCCAAGTAGTTTACCTAGTTAGGACATTTCTTCTGTCAGGATATACAGTTATCATGTTCAATATATACATAACAGCCATTTGAAAATAAAATGGGGACAGAGACAAGAGTGGATAACAGTGAGTTCTTTTTTTAAAATCTGAGACACTGTAATAGTGTGATAAGGCTGGAGCCATGAATGTCACCTCATTTGCGAACATGTATGATGTAATAAAGTGATTATGTGGCAAACTGTAGTGGAATAAAATGCTTCTTTAACTGTCATTTGGGACCAACTTTTTCAATAAGTGAGCCCGGTTGGTAAGCGCTGCCATCTGTAATCCTAAGCAATTTCTCTGGTCTTAGTAAGATTTCAATTCAACAAAAAAAATCTACTGTGTGCTGTCAGTTTCAGGGTTAATTAATTACTTTGTTGGTGGTAAGCATTCACATTTGCATATCCTTCATCCTTGAATTTAAGCAGTGTGGTCATTAGAATGTCGCCTGCTATTTCATAAGGGTGGCAAAAACTTTTCATGTGCTGTTCAGTTTACACACATAATCAGATTGCACCTACCTTATAGATCAGTTGGATATCCTAACAAGTTTTTACTACATGCAAACCTTTCAAAATATCAGGCCCAATGACTAAAAACTCTCCCTGGTTGTCACAAGCTGGAAACCTTGGACCCAGTATTCAAAGCAGACAGATCTGGATTAGTTCAAAACAAGTCTTTATTCAAAACTCGTCAGCTGGAGCAGATAAACTGGATTCTGTGTAGGAAGAGAAATTCAGGTCAGTGAGTAATAACGGGCTGATAACAGCTAAGAAAAAATAGTTACTGACCGGGTTCAGACTTCAGTCCGTTCCCAGAGGAAGGAGATGAATCGAAGGGGGAGATTGTCCTCCGCTTGAAGCGGGCGTCGCCTTCGTAGCTCTGGGTGAAGAGTGGAGCTGATGCCAGCCGACACCGAGGGGCAACAGAGTCCAAAAGGGAATATCCAAAGCTGAAGTCGTAGCAGAACCAAGTTCACGGACCAGAAGATCAGAGAGCCGATGAGGTACAGAATGGGAATACGAGCTGAGGTCAGAAGAACATTCCAAGTTTGGTAAGTCAGTAGAATCCAGGAATCACTCCAGAACAGAACAGATGAACAGAGCAGAGAGGGGCAAAGCAAAACTCGGGATCCACAAGGAAGAAACGGGTCACAATCAGATAATCAGAACAACAAACAGAACGCTAGAGTTTTTCTCACCAAACACCTTGAATAATCTGGAACTGATAGCTGGAAAACATGCAGCATATACATGAGCTGGAAACAGGTTTATCAGATAAGCAGTAATGAGAAACCCGGCGGAGTTAAACAGGTGAGTGGAATGAGCAATCAAGCCAGCCACCAGTGCCAGGATCATGACACTGGTGTTACTCTGGTCTTCTGTAATGAAAAAAACTGATAAAAAAAAAAAAAGTTTTTATTCTGCAAGTGTTACCTTTCCACGCTGACTTGATAAATACATGGATGATGTCAAAGGATAATTCCTGTCCTTTAACTTTTTTCCCTCATATCTCCCCTCACCATAGCTTTTGATTCCTGTAATCTATTGAAGTGGTTTAAGAAAAAACTTCTCCAACACACAAGTTTTTCTTTTGTCTTATGCTTTTTAAGTTTTAAAGGAGTGTAATGTATATCTCTCAAAAGGGTAAATAACATAAAAACTTTGTTCAAACAAAAACACATAGAGTAGCAGTTATGCTTCTTAATCTTTACTTTATGAGCAAGTTCATCAGGTCTTATGGTCAAGTCTTATAAAAGTTTAAGTTTCCTGTGCAAAGTCAGTGAACAGTTAAATCTCTGACTAGACCTGGTAGCCAAATGGTGTCCCAGTTCCTCCCCGGTTGATTCCCAAACTCCTCTGCTGCTCTCAGTGAGCGCTAATGTGACATCTACTTTGAAATTAGGCAGCGGATTAAATTAGAGCTTTAAAATCCTTTTGGAGTTGCTCATTCAGACGTGAAAAGATTAAGGGGTGACGATGAAAAGGGATTCTAGTTAAAACTTACATTATTGCAGACAAAAAAAAAACCTCTGTGGTGCATTTGAAGCCATTTGAGAATCTATGAAAATGATTGCTTTTTTGGACGAGCGAATGAAATTATAGTGCAGAGACCGCGCAGGCCTCGCTTTCTCTCATCAACCTTGCAAATGGACATGGCGCACAGAGCAAACACACTTTCATTTGTGACTGAAAAAAGAAGGGCAGAGCGGCTGAACAACAGGTGAAGTATTCACCTTAATGAACCTTAATGAACTTAATGAATGAGAGGCAGAAGGACAAAAGAAAAAGAATTTAAGCGTAGGAGGAGAGAATACATGATGGAAATAAACAAACAATAACTTTAATTAGAAATAAATGAACAGACTATCTAATTTGCCTTTTCAGTATATATTTATATTGTTGCAGTTGTTGCAAACTACTTCTAATTGCTTTTTTTAAGCAAATGTTTATTAGTAGACAAAACATGAATTCTTAACTGTTAGCCTGATTATATCTGATGGCTAAAGAAAACACAAGTTTTATGCTTTGGCATCTCGAAAAAGCAGAGGCCAAAGCAGATAACCTCTGACTGATATATTTCCTCCAATCATGTAGTTTCCAACTAGAGGATCTGTGACCTAATCACTGGACTTGTATTTTCAGGTAGTCACACCGGGGTGAACTGGCATTTGTGTGAACATCACTTTGCACTAAAAGCCCGAAAAAGGTGAGACAAGATTGCTGGAGACGTGGCAAGACTTTGGGCGTAAACCCCCCAGTGTCAAGGTTTTGGTGCTGATGGTTGCCGTTTTCATTTGCTCCTGCTCACCTGTCTAATTGGCCCAGTGGCTGATTAACGGGGATTGTTTCATCCTGGTTCCCTTAGCTATTTATGTTGTTTGTCTGCCTACCATCAGTGATGGTTTATTCAAGCTGTTGTGAGAGTAATGCTAGCATTAAGGGAGTATTTCTGAGATTCTGATGTTGATATCCCTTGGATGTTCGAGTTTTTGCTTGCCGTTGTCTACTCTGTTCTGTTTTGTTTTTCTGGACTGTTTTCCAGGATACTGCTGGTTTCCTGGATACTGCTGGTGACTGTTTCACTATCCTCGGCTTGGATTTCCTTATGGACACTGTTGCTCTCGACAGCAGCTGGCATCAGCTCATCATCACTCGGGGCTCTGGAAGCAGCTACGGCGGCAAACGGTGGACAGTCTCCCTCCTGGACTCCTCCATTTCCTCCGGGATCAGACGGGACTTGAACCAGTGTTTCCTATCTCTGCAGAGAATCCGGTTATCTGCCCCAGTGATGACCAGCCACTGGCTGTGTTTTGTTTTTGAATAAAACCTGTTTAAAATAGTTCCAGATCTGTATGAATATTGGGTTCAAGTTTCTGAGGTAATTGCACCTCGTTCCTTTGCATAGATGCTATTTCTTCCCTTTTAGATGGGTCAGCAGGACGGTTATGGAAATGAAAGTAACACTTTCCAGACATCATTACGTGTTGGAAACACACATGGATGATGCTTGCAAAATTGGAACTACAGGGTACCAAAAAAAAAAAATTCAAATGTGTCAAATAGCAAAAGCATTGTAGCCCATATTATGGGAATACTCATAGCTTTAAGATAATGTTGGGAGGTCCTAATGCTAAAGGAACTATGATAAGAAGCATACATTGTACTTTTCATACCTTCTTCCTTACTACTAACGCTATTTGCTAAGCACTAATATTGGCAACTGCTGAGGCACTTACACTTTGGCTTATAGTCCTTTACTCTTACTCTTCTGAACCAGCTCATCATCAGGAAAGTATTAGATATCTTGCTTACTTCCATCTAAACAAGTGTTGTCAGAAAAAAATCAATGTGCTACCACATCCCTTCTCCTGTTAATTATGAGGGCTGATATTTTGTGCTTACTCTTCAAAATATTTGTCCTAGCAGAGCAGGGTCTTATCTTACAGATGCCTCAGATGCTGTTTTCCCATTTTACCTGTTTTGATAATAGCTTAGACAACCTTAGACTCAAGGTTATTTCAACAAATTCTTCAGTTTGTGAGAAATCTATGTTGTCTCTCCTGGTGTCAACTAAGTGAATTGCCATCAATCTCCTTTATTTAACTGAATTGCATATTTGAAAAAAAAAAAAATCACCTCAGAAACAAAATCTCAGGTGAAATTAGTGATATTGTGATACCTCCCAAACTAAAAGGCCTTACAAATCAATTCACATTTTAATAAGCATTTTGTGTCCTTATAAAGTAGATCTTTTTACGACCCTGAAAACGATTCAGTCTTTGGCACAAAGATTTACTTTTAAACTTTGAACTGCACATTAAACTTTTAACTCTTCTTGACTATTTATGTTCTTAAGTGTGAGTTGAAGAAATTCGTAATACAACAATAACAACAATAAGCAATAACATTATAACAACTCAACTAACCCTGACAAATTAAACCTAATGAAAAAAAATATAGTTCAATAATGTTTCATAATTGCATAAAGAATATTTTGCTAACATTGGTGAATAATTTGCTCCAAAATGTTTTTGTTTATCTATATACCTATCCGCACTCAACAAAAATATAAAGTCAACACTTGGTTTTGCTCCCATTTTTTAAGAGTAAACTCAAAGATCTAAAACTTTTTTCACATTCACAATATAACCATTTCCCCCAAATATTGTCTAAATCTATGATAGTGAGACTTCTCCTTTGCTGAGATAATCCATCCCACCTCAGAGGTGTGCCTTATCAAGATGTTGATTAGACACCATGATGCACAGGTGTGCCTTAGACTGCCCACATATAAAACGCCGCTTTGAAAGGTGCAGTTTTATCACACAGCACAATGCCACAGATGTCGCATGATTTAAGGGAGTGTGCATGGTGAGAGCAGAAATGTCAACCAGTCCTGTTCATGTCATGTTCATCTCCCTATCATAAGCCGTCTCCAAAGGCATTTTGCAGAATTTGGTAGTACATCCAACCAGCCTCACAACCACAGACCATGTGTAACCATACCAGCCCAGGACCTCCACTTCTTGCACCCCACCAGCATGTTCACCTCCAAGATAGTCTAAGATCTGCCACTCAGACAGCTTCTGAAACAAACAGTTTACGTAACCATATAATTTTTCACAAACTGTCAGAAGGCATCTCAGGGAAGCTCATTTGGATGCACATCACCCACATCAGGTATCTCCACCTGACTCCAATGAGCCATTGCTCACATTCACTGGCATCTGGCTTGTTGGAGAGGTGTTCCCTTCACAGATGAATCCTGATTTACACTGTTCAGGACAGGTGGCAGCCAGTGAGTGTGGCATCGTGTGAGTGAGCAGTTTTCTGATGTCAGTGTTGTGGATCGAGTGGCCCATGGTGGCGTGGGGGTTATAGTATGGGCAGGCATCTGTCATGGATGAAGAACACAGATGCATTTTATTGATGGCATATTGAATGCAAAGAGATACCATGACGCAATCCTAAGGCCCATTGTGGTGCCATACAACCAAGAACATAACCTCATGTTGCAGCTGGATAATGCATGGTCCCATGTTGCAAGGATCTGTACACAATTCTTAGAAGCTGGAAATGTCCCAGTTCTTGGATGGCCGGCATACTTACCTGACATGTCACCCATTGAGCATGTTTGGGATGCTCTGGATTGGCGACTACAAAAGCGTGTACCAGTTCCTGCTAATATCCAGCAACTTCGCACAGCCATTGAAGAGGAGTGGAGTGGACCAACATTCCACGGGCAACTTGTGATTGAAGTGACATCAACTTTCAAGATAACATATCATTATGGAGTATAACAAATTGTGTTAAGAAAATTGAAAAGTAAAAAAAAATGTTAAGACTTCTCAGAAAAACACGTAAGCAAGAAAAACATTTAAATTAGAAAATTAAACAAAATATATAATTTTTTACATTGCTTTTCTAGGCAATTGTACCAAATGTTGTCAGATTCTTACAGATCAGGACAAATTTTGGTGATAAGTTGTTTAATTTATCTTTTAATATCTGTAAGTTTTACAATTTAAACTCAATAATAAAAAAATTATAAAACAGATGTTTTTTTTTTCCTGTAATAACCTTTATCGAGATAGACTTTGGAGTGTATATGTATATCTTTACAGAAATTAGCTCAGAGCTGTCTGTAATGTTATTAACCCTTTGCTCATGGCCAGTGGGGGACTAAACTCAGATGCTGGACTGGAGAGAAATCGGAGAGCTTCAGGGCTTATGGTCAAATCCCGAGTGGATCCTCTGACAACTCAGCCGGAGGCACAGAGGACCCACAGTTGCTCAACAGCCTGAGATCACCAATTTTAGAGGCCTTGGGCTATTCAGTGATGCCAACTTACCATGCACTGTCTTAGAATTTATCTCTTGTAAAATGGTGTTTAGAAAGGTAATCGTTTCCATTTTTATTAAAACATTAATAGGTTTATAATAGAACTTGGATTTATTGTTAGAAATAGAATAGAATAGAAAATCTCTTTATTGTCCCACAATTGGGAAAATTCTGGTGTTTATAAAGAATGGCCAAATCGGGACTCAGTTTATTGTATATGAGTCTATAAAATGGCCTAGACGCATTGCCACAGATCCCGTCCACCATGATGATGCACTACCTATCCCTCTTCAATCAGGCAAATGATTCAGGAACATTACATTAAAAAACAAACTGAATAACAGTTTAGTTGTAAAGGCAGCATTTCCCTTTTTTGGCAGACACTAAACATCCCTGCTGTAAACCAAAATAATTACAACCAAATCTATTGACAGTGTCAGTACAATCTTCTCTGGATGTAAATACTGCATGCAACATTTCATGTAGGCATGTTCTTGTTTTCTGCAGTTTTACTTCTTCTCTGATGATGCTTGCTCTTCATTTTTTTCTGTAAATGTTTGATCTTTCACTCTTGCAACATAATAGATCAGATTATTGATAATTGTCCTCAAGTACAGTAAAATCTCTAAAGGTTTCAATAATTGTTATGGCACTGTAATTTTTCACAAAAGATTTTTGTTGTTGATTTAGAATAAAGCTACTGATGCTCTTTTTTCAGCAGGATCAGACAGACCACATTTGAACATTATCCTCTTTTTTTTTTCTTGCCGAGGACAACAGCAGATCAATGAATAATCAGATCAATACATCTTAATCATGTTCCTCATGTCAGCTGCAAGCAGATATTGAAAACATGGAGAGAAATAGCAAGTTGACATTTGGCTGATAAAAAGCGATTCTCCAGACAGCGGTGAGATCCCATCCCACTGGAGTAAAAAAAAAAAAAAACATGAAACAGAGTTATTTATTGAGTGATGAAGAGTCATTTTCAGGTCATTTCATGGACACCAACTGTGACAGAATTATCAGGGCTAATAAAGTAAATGATATTATCAAAGAAAGTCTGTAGGTGAAAAATAAGTCCCATTGTGCTGCTGAAGGCAAACATGAGCCATAAATTGAGTTTTGTAGTCAAATAAAATCTAAATAACGTGATTTAATGGCTATTGTGACAGGTTGACTTTAGGAAAAGTTATAAATGCTTTCTTTATATCCTGAGAACATTTCTAGGACTATAAATAGCTGGAAAAAGATTAACATTCCTTCAAATGCAATAAAATTGAACTGTATATTTTAAACATTGCATCAACTTTTAGAAAACGTTTAGAGGAAAAAAAAAAGTGAAATTTTCTTAAAATATTATCGAACAAAACACTTTCTTTCTAAATAAGGCTATTGTCAGGTTTAGGTGGAAGTTAGTTGTGGACTCAAATGCAGAGATGATGAGGCTAAGATGAGTTTTGCTGATTTAATGAAAAAAGGCAACAGAAACAAAAAGCAAAAAACAGGAGACATCAGGGGAAAGCACATATAGGGAGCCAAGTAACTATAAGAAACCAGCAATGATGAAGTTCAGACGAGGTGTATATATGGGGGATAGAACAAATAATGGGCTAATAAGCTGATATGGAGCAGGTATGCATAGAAGTAACTAGAAGGGATTATAGGTATAGGTTTAGAATTGAGTTTAAATGTGAGAACTAATCTGATAAGATTTTACTTTATATTGTTTTTTGGTTTTTTTTCTTCCATTGTAAAATAGTGACACTGGTGAGAGTATCACAAGGTGAGAGTATTTTTCAAAGTCTTACTAACCTTTATGTTTTTGTTTTCAACAAAGGTTGCACAGACAATATTAAATAGTTAAATGTGTTTATCTCATGTATTAAAGGTCAGTGGTGAGTTCAACCAAGTTATTTAGCAGGTTTTACCTTAATTAATCCCTTATGTTACGCCAATGTAAATCCAATACCCTGTTTCCAGAGATGGCAAAAGTACTCACTTTCCGTACTTGAGTAAAAGTACAGATACTTTTGTTAAAAAATACTCTGGTTGTCATGATTGGTTTAATATCAAACCCACATGCAGAACACAAAGGAGGCTGGGTAAAAGTTTAACAGAGTTTATTAAAGATGTTTGACATAAAAGACATGAACTGGATCTGGAACAGGTCCGGGTTGGGTTCACTGAAGTCTGCAGAGATGATAGTTTGATTAGCTGGGCAGGCAGATGAATAAAGAGTCCTTTTAGATAATTCTGATTCTACCTTGACAGGGTCCAGGCTTCTCTTGTTAGAGAGGGAACCGTTGGGTCCAGAGACTGTTGGTTCAGCAGAGTACACAAGCAGCTGCAGCGTCTAGCTTCTGACTTTGAATGGCAGACCTTGATCAGAGTTTCCAGCTCTTCACAGAGAGCAGCAGGGGAAATCCAAAATAGGAATCTTCAGGTTTGGCTCACCAGGGCTGGAAGGCAGGTTAAGCTCACCCAGAGATTCAGGCTTGAGACAGGTTTCCTGTGAGCAAAGACAGAGGAAGGTTAGAACCAGTTTTCTCACTTAGAGACAACTTAGATTCTTTCAGATAACAGAGGCTCAGGTTGCTAACCAAACTAAGGTCAACACTGCGGCGTCGAAGAAAGGTCTGGCAGCTGCTTAAGAAGGGAAGGTTTCCTGATGAGTAGATGCGTCTCAGGTGTGCTGGAGGGCTCCAGCCCAGGACACCTACAGCGCACTCTGCTGGAGAAAGGTGGTACATCTCCAGATCCCAACACTGGTAAGAGTGGAAGTACTGATTAAACTTCTTTACTCAAGTAAAAGTAACAAAGTAGAGGCTTGTAAATTTACTTAAAGTATAAAAGTAAAAGTAAAAACCACTTCTTTCATGCCGTTGCCTACATTTTAAATGGATGTCTGCCAATAGGACTAGATCTCCATTGTGTTCATTTTCAATCATCTCGTCGTCCATACTACTATGCTAACACCACCGCCACCAAGCTGCAATGATTTGCCGTGAATGAATACCGCCGAATCTGTCGATTCATCTTGTAGTGGTGCGTCAAATTCAACGTAGATTCCCATCCAATTAGATTGAATTTGAGTTTGCTACGCTGGTGAGTAAGTAAAGTGTTTAATGAAAGGTGACGTTGTAATTTCGGAACTAGTGAGAATTACCGGGTGAATTGTTTGGAACTGCCGCCGCCATGACGGCTGGTCTGTGGTGCATGCTGGGAAATGTAGTGAAGGATGTGATGCTGTGTGTGATAGACGGCGGCTACACTTTGGGAACAGAGGGGGAAAACGGCTCCATTTTCACAGTATTGATGACGTGAAAAATAATAACGGTAACTCCATTGAAATGATTCAAAGCTAAAGTAACGAGCCAATTTTTAAAAATGTAAGGAGTAGAAAGTACAGATATTTGTGTAAAAATGTAAGGAGTAGAAGTAAAAAGTCGCCATAAAAATAAGTAGTAAAGTAAAGTAAAAATATCAGAAAAATCTACTTGAGTACAGTACCAAAGTATTTGTACTTCATTACTTCCCATCTCTGCCTGTTTCTTCTTAAAAATGCTTAGCCTTGTCTTGTTAATTTTGTAAAAAAAATATATATTTATTTTATTTAGTTGTTTCGTGTACCTTATTTGAAATATTCCAATAATGTTCCTATTATTTAGACACATGGAAGCTACATTATTGCTACTGCGATTCCATACATTATTTCCTAGTGAACAAGCTTTATTATCAGCTCTTCATGAAACTGTTTCAGTGAAGACATTATTTCTTTTCTTTGCAGAGAAGGAAGAAAATAAAGAATGTGTAATTATCTGAAGGGGTGAGGCCCCCACACTTAAAGTCAGTTGTATAGAAATCCTCCAGTAATGAGAAAAGGTAAGCTACTTAGAGTAAAAAGCTCCATTTTTCTCACCTCGGTTCAACATCTAACGACAGACACTAGCTGTCTGCAGCAGCTCTATACACCCTCAGCCTCGCCAAAAGAAGGAAAATAATGACAAATCAAGGGCTGGAAAAACTTCTGCTACATACCTCAGCTAAAAGAAATACAAAGAATGATTTATTGTTTATTCTATAACAACACATGCCATGAAGAAGAGGTTGGTAAGAATTAAGAGAACAGACAAATTAGATAACCAAGAGAATCATGGATTCATTATATTTTGTACTTTCTGCTGTACGTGGTGGAGTTGGAAGGTGGCTTTAGAAGCGTTAAACCGGAATGATTTTTCAGATGCCCCAGAACTTTTTTGTTTTTTTAATCATATTATTATTCGAGGTGTAAAACCATTCTTAGCTACTACAATATGCACGAAACGTACCAAAAGGGATGTTTGCAAGCCTTACCTAATAATCTTGGTCTAGTCCAAACCTGTCTCGATGTGTTAACCCCGCATACATGCTCTTGGGTAAAGGGGGCCTGACCTGCTTTTGCCCTGAATTGCAGCTGTGACAGCACAAGACATCAGTCTGCCGCTGCTCCAACCGGCTCATTCATGTACGGTGAGAGACTGAGCAAAAAACTGCTAAGAGATCACACTGTCAAACCAACAGTTATTTGCTAGGAAGTACAATATGCTAAGTGTAAACAAACCTGTTATGAACAATGGCAAAGCTTATTCCTGGTTTATTACTTTTTTTATTAGCATCGCTAACTCGGGTCCCTACTAGCATCAAGATAGTATGTTATGTTGTTATGTAGTGAGCAGGAATGTGTGTTTTAGTATAATGGATGAACGTGATTAGAGACAGAATGTCATTATATGGTATCACAGAATTTTAATTACATATGTATTAAAGCTTGAACACACCGGACAAGATTTAGGGTCTGATTCCATGGATAATTGGATCATATGAAGTTGTTGCATTTGGAGCTTACTGAAAATGCATACAGCTCATCAAACCATGCAGGGCTCTCTGCAACTGTGCTTGTGTAGCTGCACCCGAGGTAGGACTCTGGTCTATTTATGTTGAACCTGCGCAGCAATTTGGTGATAATGTCTGAACTCAAACAGAAAGAGAGACACAGTGGCAAAACACATTAATTTTTGGAGATAATACAAAGTATAACAGCCAGGCCTGCTCAGTTTGGTAACATATTGTAAGCAGTGCAAACTTGAACATGCACAATCAATAACCCTTTTTAATAAACTATACTTTACCTATTATCATAGGTAAAGTATAGTTTATTATAGTGCTCATGAGAATGGAAAAAGTACAATTGTGATCCTCTTTTAGATTCACAAAAGCAAAAGTTAAACAACAGGGAGGCTGAGGTACAACATGATACACATGCAGCTTATTAGCTCCCCTCTACATGAAATAAAAAAATTTCAACAAAAGCTCCCCGAGGATCATTTTTCACTGGCCTCTTCCAGTTATAAACTGTTTCAAGGTATTTGTATTTATCACCTTCATGTCACGTTATTTTTTGTGAACAATTCTTTAATTAATCTTGCCTCTCTTAATTTGAGTTCAAGCTTTACTCATTCCTCATTTTGTTGAAAATTTCGTTATGCCTTTGATGAAAATGATTTCACCTTTTAATAATTCTAAAATATAGTGCAGAAAAAAATTAGCATTATCCTTTCTTGCACATTCAATTTTAACACATTTTGTCCCTAAATTTTAAACATATCTTTCTACTTCACCTGGTAATTCTGTGTCATGTGTACACACATAACCATTCTGTTGTGCTTGACCATTTGGCTGGAAAGGATTATAGTAGTGTAGCAATAATTAGTTGTGTCATGATGAACATTTTGCCCTATGGCGAGGAATAATTAAGCATCAATTTGCAGTGATCGGTAACGAGGTGACGAGGCCAAAAATCCTCCGGAGTTCACCACCACTTCCCTTAATGGGATTCATTACTCTGCAGAACCTATTTCCCTCCACACTGTAAATGAATAATGTATCCCTGCATGTACTATATGTAAATAATTCAGCACTGCTATGTGTCATTGTCAACATGTATACATCTTTAAAGCTGAGACGTCAGGGTCATTAGTGTCAAAAAGCTGTGTTTGGTTTCATGGTTTATTAAGTGCAGGCATGAGCAACAGTCAGACTTCTCTATTTGAAAGTTTCTGTAGTTGTTCCTGTTGTCAGATCAGTGCCAAGCCGGCATACAGATAACTGAGTTATCCAGATTAAAGGCTTGGCAATCTGATATAGATTTCAGGGGTTACTTCTAAACTCATTTAGCGTGGTCCTCAAGGAATCATTAGCTTCAGCATTTTTTTTCAACCTTTGACAGAGAAACTGAACATAATAGGCTTTCGTTAAACCTAGTCATATTTCTTCTGATGTACTTATGCATTGTCACGACATTTCGATCCAAATGCTTCTTTTCTAAAACATTGTTGTCTGAAAAAAAATCTGTTGGGGGTCAACAAGCTACTATTAAGGGCATAAAGTAAATCTTTCTGACCACCTAAATTCTTTTAACTTCATTTTATTCCTAGAATAAAGGTGCACAACTCAGAAAGTGCTTTAGAATGGTTCTTGAACTTGTACAAAATATACATTAAAGTATCAGGTTATCACAAAGAAAAAAATCTTATCTACATAATGACATCTGGATCTGACCCAGTGTAATTAATATTTGAAATAGGTAATGACTAAACAGTTCCCTGTTTTAAGCAATTATTATGTTCAATACATCTAAAAAAAAACCTAAAGCAAGAAACATTAAAGGGTTTGTTTTTAGGGTTATTATCATTAACTTAAAGTAAAATTAACTAAAACTAAAATAAAAAATGGAGTGAAATGGAATTGAAATGAAGAGGTCCAAACTTAATCAAAATAAAATCTAATGAACATTTCTAACTATTTAAACCTTGATTCTTAGACAAACAGTTGATTAAGCTTTAGGCTAATTTCAGCATTGACTAATTGTCAATCAAACCAGAAGCAAATGTGACATAAACATAGCCCTAAGGGGAATTTGGAATGGGGCTAACTATGATATGAACAGGCTGTATCTTCAGGATGTTACCAACTTTCCCTAGGATGAAAAGCACATGCAGTTACAGCAGAGGAGGGGGAAGCGTCCCACAGTGGACAAAACGCTAATAGTTCTAGCTATAACAATACTTAGGAACTTCCCTGCTTGCTTAGAAACAAAGGTGGCAGCCTTAAACTGGTACTAGCATAGGAATTCTGCTGATGTCCTGTCAATGTAGATTCAAAGCTCAAACAGCTTTGAAGTTCAACTTCTTCTGACCTGGTGTTTTCAAACACAAAGGGCTCAAGCGGAGATAGTGAAACATGCAGAGAAGATCATCAGGGCTCTTCTTCCCTCCATAAAAGACCTTTCATCTCAGCGCTGCGTGTCCCGAGCCCGTAAAATTATCAATGACACCTTACAACCCCAGCATGGACTGTTTTCCCTGCTGCCCTCTAGGAAGAGGCTTCGCAGCATTCGATGCAGGTCCAGTAGATTCTATAACAGCTTCTTCCCCACTGCCATCAGACAGTTGAATGTTGAAAAAACTCTAAATCATGTCACAGACTCTGCATCTAACTGACCATATCAATGCATTTTTTTTTGCACCAATGTTTTTTCTCCCACAATGTTTACATTTGATCAATGCTGCACTTTAAGAAAATCGGTTGTGTATACACTTTGTGTATACAAAATGACAATAAATGTTATCTAAGTCTAAGTCTGTCAACACTAACAATATTGTGCCAGTTTATAGTTAAAAGGAACAAGCTCAAAGTTCAGTTCACACTGCTAAAAATGAACTAGCTCAAGTTCATAGTTCACATTTTCAAAAATGAACTAAGTTCAAAAACCTATGAACTAGTTCAAGTTCATGTGTTAAATTAAGACACAATCCTACACAATACAACTTTAAATTTCACCATTTAAATCATCATAAGATGATAACTTCTAGTAAGAAGTTTCCTCCAGTGAAGCTCAATGTTACTAAAATAACAGAAATGTGAAAGATCATACTCTGAAAGTTTTACGTTAAGGATGTTTATTCTAAAAAGCAACATTAAGGTTTCAGGGAGTAACCTGTAAATATCTGCATTTGTATATATATATATATATATACACTATATTGCCAAAAGTATTTGCTCACCTGCCTTGACTCACATATGAGCTTAAGTGACATCCCGTTCCTAATCCATAGGGTTCAATATGACGTCGGTCCACCCTTTGCAGCTAGAACAGCTTCAACTCTTCTGGGAAGGCTGTCCACAAGGTTTAGGAGTGTGTTTATGGGAATTTTTGACCATTCTTCCAGAAGCGCATTTGTGAGGTCGCACACTGATGTTGGACAAGAAGGCCTGGCTCTCAGTCTCCGCTCTAATTCATCCCAAAGGTGTTCTATCGGGTTGAGGTCAGGACTCTGTGCAGGCCAGTCAAGTTCATCCACACCAGACTCTGTCATCCATGTCTTTATGGACCTTGCTTTGTGCACTGGTGCACAGTCATGTTGGAAGAGGAAGGGGCCAGCTCCAAACTGTTCCCACAAAGTTGGGAGCATGGAATTGTCCAAAATGTCTTGGTATGCTGAAGCATTCAGAGTTCCTTTCACTGGAACTAAGGGGCCAAGCCCAGCTCCTGAAAAACAACCCCACACCATAATCCCCCCTCCACCAAACTTTACACTTGGCACAATGCAGTCAGACAAGTACCGTTCTCCTGGCAACCGCCAAACCCAGACCCGTCCATCAGATTGCCAGATGGAGAAGCGCGATTCGTCACTCCAGAGAACGCGTCTCCACTGCTCTAGAGTCCAGTGGCGGCATGCTTTACACCACCGCATCCGACGCTTTGCATTGCACTTGGTTATGTATGGCTTGGATGCAGCTGCTCGACCATGGAAACCCATTCCATGAAGCTCTCTGCGCACTGTTCTTGAGCTAATCTGAAGGCCACATGAAGTTTGGAGGTCTGTAGTGATTGACTCTGCAGAAAGTTGGCGACCTCTTCGCACTATGCGCTTCAGCATCCGCTGACCCCGCTCCGTCAGTTTACGTGGCCTACCACTTCGTGGCTGAGTTGCTGTCGTTCCCAAACACTTCCATTTTCTTATAATACAGCTGACAGTTGACTGTGGAATATTTAGGAGCGAGGAAATTTCACGACTGGATTTGTTGCACAGGTGGCATCCTATCACAGTTCCACGCTGGAATTCACTGAGCTCCTGAGAGCGACCCATTCTTTCACAAATGTTTGTAAAAACAGTCTGCATGCCTAGGTGCTTGAATTTATACACCTGTGGCCATGGAAGTGATTGGAACACCTGATTCCAATAATTTGGATGGGTGAGCAAATACTTTTGGCAATATAGTGTATATATATATTTCTCAAGTTATAAATAAGTTAAAAATTTTATCTAAAAAAACATTTCAAGTGATTTCTAATATTACAAAACACACTAGAAATGCAATTCAAGCTGAACATAATTTCTGCCGGAGTAGGAAATTCCTTTATGAAATTACACACCATAATAAAATTGAATTTCCCCAAGCCACACAGGGCCTGCCTTTAACCACGGTTAGCAGACTAAACCAGACCCAGACTTCCCAAAAAGAAAGCATGAAATCCGGATGGCTCCATTTCAGATCCGAGCACTAGCAGAAAAGCATGTGCACAACATTATCTCCAAGGGTCTACTGCAAGTCACTGCAGTAGAACTGACCTTTTGAACTGTTATCCTAAGATTAAAGAATGTGTGTACAGCAAGCTTAAGTATGGTAAGAGCCACTACAAACAGTCAGAAATAAAGCCTAAAAATAAAACTGTCAGCATTCAAAGCTTCAACTATTGTTTTTGCCCTCTATTATAATGATGTCTGCTTCTGTACTTGTGACAGTTTATTCTACAACTTTCATCTTAATGCCAATTAAAAAGAGACTAATTACTCATTGTTTGAGAAGTCTGAACAACATCAGCATCCTTTGGCAACTTTTCTGTTTGGTTTTTTCAGGATAAAGCAGCTTTCACGACTCAGTGCAGGATTAAATGACTCCCTCCTGACGGATATTTTCTGTAGTAAATGATGACTTTTCTCTGCCTCTAATCTGGTTTACTATTCTCAATACTGCAACCTGCAAACAGTCAGATTGACTTTTGAATTATGTCAGAAAATACTAAAAGATGAAAGACTCCTTTGAAAACAGGAGAGGAAAAAAAGAAATCAAGTCTTTCACCCAGCATATGAAACTACGACAAAGCGCCGGCAGATCAAAATCTGATCAAACAATAACATTTTTCTCTGTTTCTGATTGTGATTGGGCCTTTTTTTCTGACAGCCACAGGAGTTTTGGTGAAAGTAACGAGATAGTGACGTTTTTTTCTTGTATATTTTTTTCTAACTCTTACTTTGATATAATGAGAGGATGATGAAAAAAAGGCATGACTCTAGGAAGGCACGTTGCTGGGCGGGTAAATGACATCAAAGGGAATGATAAGCAAATGTAGCTGAGCTTTTGTTCTGAATTAAGTCAGCCAACCACTTTAATCAAATTTTTTCAGAGGAATCAAACTACAAACAGAAACAGCAGGAAGACGGAAGGGGAGATTGATTTAAAGCCTGTAAGCTTCTGCTGTAGCACCTTTGACAACCACTTCCTTCCATTTACGCTAGCTTTTATGTTTAGACTCTTTCTGATGACCTCAGGCCTTGCAGATATCTTTGTTTAATAGAGTCAATAGTTATTAAAACACCACATTTTTCTTAAAAATCAACACCCCAATTTAAAGATTTAACTAAGATTTTATATTTAATCAAAACTGTTTCGCTGTGCCTGCACTTCAGTTGTGTTTCCTTATTTCCCTCCCTCTTTCTGCACTGTTTCCAATTACTTGCTGTCTTCACCTTTCTGTTCCTTCTTAATGTTTGTTTCAGTAGAAAGAGCGTTTGTGATGGTATCATTGGCTGCTTTCAATGACCCTTGGTCCGCTGGAGGTTTCCTCTTTTTAAAAGACTGCTTTCTTTTAAAAGAGAGTGGTTCATCTCCAATGCTTGCCTGTGCTCACTTGCAATGGATAATCATTTCCTTCATCACAGATTAAGACCTTCTTACACGTCTAAAACCTCTATGACTCTTCCAATGTTATATGATTGCTTAACAGTTTTTCTGAAAAGACATTGCCACAAGGATAATGTCTGGACTAAGAAATGTCCTCACAAGTAACAATTCAATAAGTCAATTTATAAAAAACAAAGTAGAAGCAGAAGTAGAAATTCAATAAGCTTTGCCAGAAATGGTTCAGTGTCAACATTACAGCAGAGGCTACTCTGATTCATCTTTTGTCTGTGTTCTCCCCTCACTCATGCACAAGATCCTAAAATACATGAGCTCTTATACTCGAAGCAGAAACTTCCTCCTCACCCTGGAGAGGGCAAAGCCCGTCTTTCCATTTAGAATCACAATAACTTGGAAGAGCTGATTTTATGAAAATAATAATAATTACTTAAATGAAAGAAAAACCCTTAATGGTCACAGAAATAACTTACTGTAAATATGACAAAAATAAATCAATGAATAAAATTAATAAAATATAAGCTAATACAAGCAGTTCCTACAAGAAAAAAAAAACAATATATATATCAATTTATAAGCAAGAAGCCCAATTAAGACAACCACAGTCATCTACTCTATAACCAAAGCTCTGCAACATTTATATCATCACTTGCCATTCAGATTCAATAAGCATCTAATTACCAGATAAAATAGCGAATAAAACATGAAAATAAAAAATAACACAATCAGGAGACAAGCTGATTATTTATTAACAAAATCCATCCGTCTGTCTTTGTGCAGTCTTAGTATCTCAATTTAGTATCAGCCATTGAGGCTGATACTAAATTCTAACAAAGACGAATCTTCTTGGCTGTAAACATTGTGCTCTAACTTAACAAAAGGACAGAAAATGCTGACATAGGGGTGGGCCCACTCGCTGGGCCTGTTGGCCAAATCTGAAATCTAATTGATTGAAGAAAGCGTTTCTCACTAATATTGTTAAAGTAACATCAGCACTGCTGATTCTGAAGGCCCTGGGCAGATTTGATTGACATGACAACACACTAAGGCTAAAGTCTGATTGGACAAAAATAGCATCCACATAAATGTAATGAAAGAAGTGCAGGCAAGAGAAATACTACAATATTACGAATATAGATTGTTTGGAATGATTAATACAGTTGGAAAGAAGGAAATTCAAGTTTAAGTTGTAAATGTAGGTTAGTGTTTTTCTGGTTGGGTTTTGAAGGCCTTCGCAGCCCACTACTGCTTTTAGATAAAGTTTATAGTTAGAGTGTCTCAGGTTACCCTGAGCTATCTCTGTAGTTATGCTGCTATAGGCTTAGACTGCTGGAGCACATATGGACCACTTTTTATCAATCTGCTTCATTCTATCTCCCTTCTCCTATTCTGTAGTATTTGTTAGTTCCGGAGAAGATTCTCATTCATCCAGGTCATAGTCATTCTGAAAAAGTAAAAAAAAATAAAATAAAATAAACTTTGTTTCCAAGTTTGAAGGCGTTTTGCTTCCTATCCAGGAAGCTTTTTCAATTCAAAATGTCAGAAATGCCGTTGAGTTTGAGGCTTTTCAAAAATCGAAATGTCTTCAAACTTGGAAACAAAGTCCAGTGGATTGTTTTTTTTTACTTTTTTGGAAGTATTTGTTAGTTTGAACTGTAACATTTTATCTCTGCTCCTTTCTGTATGTCTGCTTATATCTCCTTTAACCCCAGTCAAAGAGACAGAACCCCAGTCACTCAGTCTGAGCTTGGTTTGCTTGAAGTTTTTTTTCCTGTTAAAAGGGACTTTTCCACTCCCCTGTCACTACATGCATGCTTGGTAGATATCATCTCTGTAAAGTGCCTTGAGATGACATATGTTTTGAACTGGCACCATATAAATTAACTGATTTTAATAGAACTGATCTTGTTAAACAAAGCAAAATAAATCAGTGTTGATGAATCTATATACCAGACCTCAAACCATGCAGCTTTAAGTTCTATTTTCAGAACAACAAACTGGCCAGTCAAAATAGATCACTGTTTCTCTGTGAGATGGGAAGATGTGATGGAGAAAATGCTCCTTGATTTCTCTTCAAAGACAAACCAGAGGAGAACTGCAGTAAACACAGGCCAAATATCTGTCTGCGAGAAAAGCGAAATGATGGCTGAGCATTAGTCTACTTCTATCCGAGCCGGTTAACCGGAGAGCTGCCATTACTCATGTTCTAACAGCCTGTAATGGGATTTTCCTCAGATGAGCAAAAGGTTGTCAGGCTGCTCGCTGCAGATCAGTAAAAGAGGCACAGCAGACTTGAAGTCGAAATAGACGGGATGGGACCAGAGACAAAGAAAAACAAGCTGCACTCAGAAGGGATTTGTTACAGTTCTTACAAATAAGGTGTTCTTTTATACTTATTGGCCCTCCCACTAAAGGTGCGTAAAAAGCTTAAAATTAATTTTATACTGCAGCAGCAAAATCTGGCTTTTTTTCCCTTGTATATGATTTGAGTCAATTTTTACTTTTTTATATTTTTTTACATCAACATCATGCATACTGTAACTACTGACTCCTTTGCTGTGAGTACTTTGTACAACTGACCTTTAGGGAGGACCTTTTAAAATATTATACTTCATAATATTTTAGCATTAAGTCCTTTCTACAGATTTTGGTCAAGGGACTGAAATGACTGAGATTTTTATGCCAAAATTTATAAAATGTTTTACACCATTATCCTGTTAAAAGGCCTACTAATGGCTCATTTTTGTTTTCTGCAGGGGGTTTCAGAAAGTCATTGGAAGTGTATTAATTGTGGACTTGACAGGGGTGCAGTATGCAACACTGTTACCTTGCAGCAAAAAGGTCCAGTGTTTAAATAAAGCCCCTAGTCTCTCTGCAAGTTTGCATAGTCTCCCCGTGCAAACTTTTTGCAGGGGTTCCTCAACGGGGACTCTGGCTTCCTTCCACAGTCCAAAAACATGACTCTAAGGTTGATTGTTTTCTTAGGGGTGAGTGTGTGTGCGTGCATTGGTTGTGTATCTCTATTTAATCCTGTAATGAACTGGTGACCTGACCAGGTTATACCCTGTTTTTTGTCCATAAACTGCTAGATGTAGGCACCATCCTCCTGTGATTCTGATGGAAAAGCAGTTGAATAAGCAGAAGTTGTTAAAGAAAAGCAAATGCTCCCATCTGATCAAAACACACAACTCCAGTTAAAGTCCTAGTAACATTCGTTGAACTACAGACATGAAACTCTTTTTTTTCTTTCTATCATGTCTCCAAAACAGTCAGTTGGTATATGATTAGTATCTAAATGGCTGACAATGAGACGTTGTGACATTTTAGATACTACTCTTTGCTGTTGATCAGATGCTACTCTTTGTTGCATTTCAAATAGTACATTTCTGATAGTTTTACATAGAAGAACTAGGATACATTTTTCAAGCATTTATTATTACTTTTCATGTTTTGGTAAACTTTCTCTGTTGCTCTATAAATATGGTCCGAACAACCTCGTCCTTTTAGTATAACCGAATAGCATGTTCCCCCCTCTTTTTGAGATTCTTTAAATAAATAGACCTCTGTTTCACTTCATGTTTATCTGAAAGTCAACGATTTCTGGTTTAAAACATCAAACTTTGATTGTCTTAAACTGAAATTTCAAAAACAGTTCTAGCCTAGTAATCTAGCCCCACCAGCAAGCGGCCAAAATCATTTTGCCTGCGAGCTGGTCTAGCTTCGATCAATGCCCCAGGCCCTAGAACTGGCGGGCCAATCACAACGCAGAGATGTGTTTTGAATTTCTGGATGCAAAGCGGGCGGGGTTTTGAGGGCGTGACGACAAAGCTGTGTGATGCTGGAGAAAGCACAACAAGGAAGATGGCAGCAACTGTTGAACAGTAGCATACACTGCAGAAGCAGGAGCTTTCAATGGAGTGCTCCATTGAAAGTTAAAAGTTCTCTTTTCTGTTGCTGTTGTTCAATAAAAGTATGTTTTAAGATCATTTGAGGCGAGAATATTATACTTTAAAACGTCACAATTCGCCGTTTTACCGACAGGCTGTTCGTTTACAGTTCCCCACCAGCTTTCTGTCATGCTTACAACGTCACAGTCAGTTGAGCTCATTGGTCAGAGCGTTGGCCAATAGGCACAGACATGGTTTGAAAAACAACGGGTTATTCTCATCAACATCCTTCCGATGTCTCATTCATCGGGGCCAGACTAAATAACACCTTTTGTATCCTATTTACTCCGGGTTATCAGGCTAGTTCAGTTACATTAACCAGAATTAATGGAGCACAGATAATTGTTGCACAACAATGATATTCTTAAAAACCTTAAATTTTACATACAAGATTTTTTTTAACACCACATATGTGTACTTTATTTTAACTTAAGGTTATGGCTCTGGAAAAAGTATTCAAAAATTGTAAGGATGTAAGGTTGTACATTTATTTGTGTTATGTTCCATTTTATTACCTTTTCTATATGTGTAAAATCAAAGGTTGTTTGTTATATTTTCTTATATAATAGGCTTTTAAGAACATTATGTAAACAGTGAAAAATGAATAAAACCCTAAATAACTGTCTTAATTTATACCGGTCTTAGCCGTTCAAATGGATTATGCCAGAAGCAGCAGTTAAGAGTCAGATGTCAGCAGTAAAATAGCTAACAGGTTTGATCTTTGTTGAATTACATGTTGTGAGCATCTGATCTCTAAGCAGCATCACTCCAATGTTTAATCCCTTCAATTAAAAATAATCATCCTTTTCATCACAGAAGCACCCCTTGACAGCGAGCATTGATGTCACTGTGACTCACTGGGTGACCTTCTGGCAGGATAGTACTCTTGTCAAAAACATATTTCCGACAAAAGGTGCTATGATGAAATATTTTTAACAACCAATTGCACCTTTAATGGATTTTCAGTAACACCATAGGAGAGTTGGAGGAGCATAAATATGATGATTTCTCGGAATATTACATGTGTTAACTGTGTTCAACTTGCTAGAACACAATGCATAGTAATTTTTATGACCAAAATCTATAAATATGTTAATAGGTGTAAGAGAGAGCAGCTGATCTAAGAAACCAGCCTGAAGGTACATAAGAGGAATGAATGTGTGTTGTGTTAACCAACCGAATGAAACACAATAAGAAAGTGGTAACCAGGAAGTAAAATTAAATTTGCTGAGGCTATTTCCACAGGTTTGGATATCCTTCCCTCTTTCACTAATCACTGAGCTTGTCTACACAAAATAGTTAGGCCATTTGAGGACTTCCTCACATACTAAGATGGTCATCTGTGATCTTATTTCAGTGTTTGACAACCAGCTCTAGTGGCTGCTGCAGAATGACCCTATTCTTAAATATATGATTGTAATTGTTTCATAATTTATCTTATCAGACAAGGGACAATAATCTTTGTGGGTGAGTAGAAAACCATCTTCCTTATTTGTTTATTTCTATAAGGTTTACTGATTTTCTGACACTGGGGAGCACATTTTGCTTTATTGCTTGTAAGTATCGTTCTTTTTTAGGCTTTATATCGAAAGGAAGGTGTTTGTTATTGAAAATATTTATCTGAATTTAAATGGATGTGGAATTAAATATTTGTAAATTCACACAATGTTATATTCTCTGTAGAATCAACGATGAATACATAGGTAAAAATTGGTGAATTACATGTAACTGCTTGTAAATCTTGTTTGTGGATATTACTGTGATCTGGTATTAATATCTATGAGAGTGATCACAGCGGACTGTTCTGTTATGAGCAGGGAAATGCACCTTAAAACTGCCCTCCCTTTTTATCCGTTGCCGTTTCCTATTGACAGCCTGCTGGGACGGTGAATTGAAAGGGCATGATCTTTTGCGAAGGCAGGCGGGGGATTGTACAGATACTATTTTCAGAACCATATCAAGCCAATTAGCACAGCAGCAGCTAAGCTGGTGTATGCAGGGAGCCTGTGTGTGTGTACTGGGATGTGTGTGTGGTAGTGGGGGTGTGGGTGTGGGTTGGTGTGCATGCTGGATGGGTGGGGGGATATGTAAGCTCAGCCATATGTTCATATTCCAACCATACTTTGCCGGGCATCACTTTGCAGCAATGTGGAGGGTTAAAATTATTAGCTCGTTAGCTAAAGCGTCCCAAGCGTCACCTAATTAGCATATAATAGGACAGCTGAGTCTGTAACAGAGGGGCCTCTAATTTAGGAATAAAGTTCATTTTCCTGCCCGAGAAATTCCTCACAATCGTGACCAGGCAACTACAATTAGCCTCTTCTCCATTGGCATTAATCCGCAGCTGTAAACTATTATAATATAGTTATTGTTGGCCAACAGGGTTTGTCATTCTTCTAGGCACATCACAAATCCCTGGGTTCACGCTATTTTATGAGACAAAAACCCTTTTCCAGTTAAATTTAGTCTAATTTGTCATGTTGAATGACTTTTTATTGAAAAAAATTTTTAGTTTAAAAATCTTGAAAAGGAGGGGTTTCTCTAAGAAGGTGGATGTTGAGCAAACTTGGACAAGCAGAAATGTCAGAGTGTGGAAGGTGTCAGCACGCTAACAGCAGCTGGAAATAGAAAGAAAATGAATCACTTTCTGCTAGTTCTATAATTGCCGACCTCACATTTAGAGAGGAGTCCAACTATCACACCATCAACATTCAGCAAAATTTCCTAAATTAGTCCACACCAACTGAAACTCACATCATAAAAGTAAAACTGTTTTAATCAGAACTTCTAGAGAAATCTGTGTGTCTTTCAGCATCGGGTTTCTTTTGGAACAAATAGATGTTGGAGGTTCACAATTCAGGTTGGTGGTATTTTTAGGTTTCTGTATGTATGAACAGGTGGCGCTGAGTTTGTGTAAACAAAAATGTTGAGTTTACAGGTGCAGCAAGTGTTGTCAGTTGGCTGTCGACTCCCTTATTAATGCTGGAGGAGCTGAATCTTCACACCTTCAACCCACCAAAGCTTTTTACCTCTGAACACCTCTATTTTACTTTTTAAGCTCAAACACAGTGAACATTTATTAATTTTTTATATTTATGTTTTTTTTTTATTTAAAACTGATATGTCATTGATGTTTGCAGTAATAATGGAGCAAAATCTGACAAAAAATGCCAGTGTCTCATTCCCCAATAATAATTTGACACAGGGCTCCAGGCTTTGGTTGTTTTTTTGGGTGGTTAACAAGGACTGCTCTGACATTTTTACCACTGGTGTGCCTTAGCCCAAATTTAGAAACAATTAAATGTTGGTGGTGATAGAATTTTTAAAGGAGGAGATGAGGAAATAAGCTGCTTGGCAGCGGTTTGCGCGCTCCGACTGCTCTCTAGCTTCCATTGCATTTTCATCTTGGTCATATTTCTAAACAAAATAAAACTAGCAGAGCAAATACGCACTGGAATTGTTCAGAATTGCAAAGTAAAATTTTAAAAATGAAACTTTATATTTTTAGTCCAACAATAAGGCCTTATACCCCCTTTAGTGTTGAACTTTGCTTCTATTTGTTTCCATTAATCAAGAGCTGATATTTAAAAATATCCAGAAACTGTAAACTAATGACAGGAGACAGAGAGAGGTGCTGATGTCGCCAGACAGCCGATCGATCAGTGAGCCAGGGAGCCTCAAACCTCTCCTCAGCCCCACCCTCCCTAACCTTTACCGCCACTGGAGGATGGCTCCATCAATCAGGGTGACGGACAGCTGAAGCGTCCACTCTTCCCACTGATCAATAGCATGGATCATTTTCTCTCAGAAACAGTTTTATGACATCTGATTGTGAGGTGGTTAATACTGTTTAAAATGAGATAAACACACTAAGCGGAGAGTCTGAACGTGGGGATCAATCTGTGTTTCTGTTGTCTTATCACGGCTGCCGCTCGATAACGCTCTGGATGGAGGATGGAGACGGAGGAACAGAATGATTGATGGAGACACACGGGGACTCCCCGGAAGAGGATAAAAATCGGGGCGGAAAATTCATCCTGCATCTGATTTTATTGTATAAATAGAAAGCCCATTGGAGGCTTCTACCAAAAGGTTCACCACTGTGTTAAAAAAGAAATAGACATTAATTCAAAGTTTAGGAGCAACTGCCTGTATAACATAAATGTGATCGACTATGTTTACAAGAATGTACTGTAAGTGACCGACATGCAAAAACAATCTCCTCTTTTAATCCAAAAGACCTTTTAAGGTTTCTTTTATTGTTACTTTATGTTGTTGTTTTTTCTTGCTAAAAAAACTTTAACTGAAATGGAATCATAGCTAGCTAATTTCAGTGGCATATGCAGAATAATATTAAGAGGGTTCTAATTGTGTGCAAAACAATCCTCCCCAGGCAGAAAAAGGCAGATCTGCTCCAAACACAGCTCCTTCAAGCAAACAGCATCTTTCTAGTCTGAAACAGTTGGGCCCATATTTAAATCATGCTTTGCAGATGTGTTTAGGAGACAAGCCTATATTTATGCATATTTTTGTTATCAAAAGCCAGAGTAAATATTTCCTTTTTTAATTCAGAAAGCTAAAGTGTTGTCTTTTATGCAGACTGTGCTAAAAAAATAAGAGATGAAGAAAGGTTAGTGTTTAATTTGGGCCAAAAGAAATAAAATGCTTCTGGAATAAAAAAAAAAATGGCTTGGGAAATTTGATCCATTGCTTTATCAAATGTTTGACACTTTCACGATACACTTTAAATAAATAAAAAAAAGTATGTTTTGTATGTTTTTAAATCATTTTAAAACAAATTGGATTGTTCATGCAGATAACTTCCTCTGTAAAGATCAATTTGTATCGCATGACTTTGCAGCTCTGCTGTAAGGCTGAAGGTGGAAGGCTGGATGGCATTAAATCAGGCTCAGATAATGTAAAAAAAAACTGATTTAAATATCATATTGAAGAGCTTTTCCTTCTTTCATCTTTAAAACTAGTCCATGTATTTGTTACTTCAAGGCTGGACTATTACAATTCTTTGCTATTAGGACATTCTAACAGGAGCATTTTAAAGAGGAGCATTTTTTATCTTATCTTCGTGGAAGCCTGCAGGAAGAAAGAAACACCCAAAGAACCTGCTCACAGCTCTGTGAATTATGACATGTTTAAATTTTTTTAATATATCAATGGATATTAAAATAATGCAACCGTGCACATTTTATTTAGTATTCTGACAATTAGAAAAGTTCTTACCCTTATAGTATAATTAATGTTATTGTTTTATTTCACTTTTATCATCACTGTACTGTAGCTAGGTGTATATGTAAACAGTCAATCGTGATGCTTTATAAGTTTTAGCCACTTTTCTGTCAATCAAAGTCTTTCTGGCCAGAATGAAAAAAAACAAAAAAAAAACTAAGTTAAGTAAATCTATCATAAAGAAAACAAGTATTTTTACATTGTGGAAGACAATATTATTTGATATTCACGATGGATTCGGACAACAGATGTGGAAACAGTGTAATTGTAATATAAATTGCTGAAATATTGTGTATTTAAATTATTTTAAAAGGGAATCAGCGCCTGAAACCAACAGTCTATTGCATTTTTATAAACCTCACCAATACAATAGAAGAAAAAAGAAGGACAACTTTGTGAGTTACTGAAAAGGAAAAGTTAAGATATTTTCTCAATGACTTCTGGATTTTGTATGTTGGTGGATAAAGAGAGTCACAGCAAAGTTTCAAACTGATAAAAAAGAGGCCGATTGTCCCACATCAGCTGGGCTTGATATTATTTTATTTTTTTCTGTATGTATCAGTGAAAACTGCTTTATGTATTTGGTAAAGAAATAAAATAATAGGATTATAAATCTAGTTCCAAATCCTAAGAGACATTTGGATGGATGGATAAAAGTACCCCGTGCCCTCACTACCACAATCATTTAAGCCTTTTAAGATTATATTTAGCATCATAGTATATCTGCTCGATCACTTAAAAAAAAAAAAAAAAAACTTTTAAAGAAACTTTAGATAGATGTAGGGTAGCAAAACATGTCTGTCCATTCAGTGTGTGGACAGGCTGTGAGCGTTCTTAGTGTACATAGTTATGAAAGTGTAGCAGTAAGTTTTGGAGGACCCACTCTGTAAACTGTGAAGCAAACAGAGCTGTGGGCTGCCACAACTCATCTTGACACTCTTCACTAGCCACGTCCAACTGTAGGGAATCATTATGAGCCATCTGAGGATGTTTATTAATGACCTTGGCATGGCTGGAGGTGGCAGCCATGCTGTTAATGCAATTCACTGGCACACAGTGGACTATGGCAGTGCACAAAGAGAGACCGAGGACAAGGCGCCTGGTGGACATCCATATTAATGCAAGGGCCAGCCTGTGTTCTGCTGCCATGAGCCCCAGCTGAGGTCCAAACGGCGCCGCCTGATCTCTCAGGACGAGCTCCTTTATCTTCATACCAGCTCATTAGCTCCGGCCCAAAAACTGTCATGAGATGTCTCAAAAGATGTCTGAGATGTCCTCAGAATGTCCTCTGATGTCCCAAGAAGTACCTCAGACATATAAGGGCAAAGTTTGCAAGTTCAAACAAAACTTTTCTTTTCATTGAAACACTGTCAAAATGTTACAAAATAAAGTTCTATGTAGGACAATAACAGGAGAAAGATCCATGGTACTACAATTTTGGGTCATCTCATGTTTCTGCTGATCATATTCTTTTTGTGTTTGTTAGTTTTTTGCAGAAACTTATGAAACTTTTTCATTTTCTTTTTGTTTTCAATCCCTTTGTGTAAAATTTGGTAGAACCACCTTTCCCTGCAATAGAAGTTATTTGGAGAATATAGCTTGAGATTGAATTTTTTGTCCATTCTTCTTTCCAAAATATCTTAATCTCAGCCCAGTTCGATGGACAGCATATGTGAGCACACTTTTTTTTTACAGTATTCCCCAAATTTCTGAATTTGATTTCTTCAAAACTTTGGGGTACAAAACTGAATCTCTGCCCCTGTTGAAAAATGATATTCCACAGCATGATGCTGCACCCACCTTGAGCTTCTCTAAAAAGACCATAAAATCACTGCTGGTTTTAAAATTCTTAACGTCATCTCTGACCCCTCTCCTTGCTGTGTTCTTTTGCTCCTGATGATGCTCTTTTTTGTCAGAGTTGTTTACCAAACATGGAGCCTTCACAGGCTCGTTTTTTTTATTTTTATTTTTTTTTTTAGAAAATGTTAAAGAAGAATTGTGCTAATACTGAGATTAAATTAAACATGCAGCAATCATATCACTACAAAATGCAAAAGTAATGTAATTCATGTGTTCCTAAAGTTGTAGTTTTAATGAAACAAATGAGGTGAAAGTAAATGTATAATTTATACCAAAACTTCTCTTATTTTTTTCTTATTTTTACCTCGTTTTTACAGGTTCTCTCATAATGGAAAACATGAAAAACAAATACTCTCTTTCCAATTCTCCATATTTTGTTTGAGTGCCTGAAACATCACCTCGGTGTGTTGTAGTGGAGTAATAAATCGGCCAGAATGCTGTCCTGCATTGAGAGAGCCTTTTGCCTCATATGAAAATCTCTGTATTCCCCTAACAAATAGAGAGTTACTTTTGAGATCTTCCCACTTTAAAGCCTAGGCCTGATCTGATATAAACAGAAAATCAGAAAAATAAAACCTTCAAATTGCCTTTGTAAGTTTAATATGGTCCTGATGTGATTTTCTTGTGTGACAGCAAAGTCAGAATCAGTTTGATGTTTTCCTAATGAGGGAAGAACATGTAAAAGCGGCTCTAATCCTCATCTCAGTTCACAGCTGGACTCGACTGTGTCAACCAACCCTTGTTAAACCTCCTTTCTGATGCAAACCTATGAAACAACTAAACAGAAAAATCAGCTGCATGTTGTAAAAACTTACATGACCTGGGCATATAATTTGATTGACTTGCTTGTCTGATGCAACTAAATCTTTTAACTCAAAGGCATATATTGTAGTTTATCAAAATCAGCAGATAAAAGTGCAGCAGATATTGTGGTTGTGCAGGAAATTGATGTATGATGCAGATTTGTTAAAACAACCATGGGATGAGATGCAATGAACACTTTGAGGACCTCGGTCACTGTTTGGTCACCACACCCTCCTGGGATAAGGTGGAATTGAAAGACCCAAATTAACCATTTTGATCACCATGGGGGATGTCATCAGCATTAAAACGCTCCACAGCAGGTGTTGAGGAGACTTGGTTGAGATGATGAAAGCTCTGGACACTTTGGGGAAATTATGGTAAACAGACATCTTTAATACAATATCATCATTGGAGTTGCGATATGAGGTAGGCGTCTCAATTCTTAAGAAAAGGGACCAAAGTCTGTTTCGCATGTCAAGGGATCACACTTTTCAGCCTCAGTAGGACAGCTTATTTTAGGGTGTTAGAGAGGAAACTCTGACTGTATATATGTCTGTTATATATTTATTGCCAACACCAGCAGTGATGGTAAATATGTTATTTAAGCATTTAATATTCAGATTGTCACATATTTTTGAGGATACTGTCTTGGGGGGGAAGGGTTGCAGAGAAAAGTCAACAACTTCATGCCCTGCTTAATGTGCAGCATAGTTACAATGTCCAATATTCTTATCATGGTTTATGGCCCAACAACACTGTGCTTTTGTCTTGCAAATACTCAGTTCAAACTTATAAAAGCAACCTTTTAAAACTACGATATTTCAAAAAATTTAAAAACACAATGGATTAAAATTAAACATTTGACTATTGTACCCCAAGATTTTTTTTTGTATTTTCTTTCCCTTTTTTATATTAGTTTTTAATTTTTTTTTTTTTTTTGTACTTGCACAAGTGATATCGATACACATTTATTTTCAACTCTAGAATTTTGGATAAAAGCGCAAGTACATCTAAAGACATTCTCAGTAATAATTCCATCATTTCCATGAAGAGAAACAGGCAGCTGGGCTATTTATTGACTTCAGAAAGAGAAAAAATACGGCTGGGGAGTTCAGGTCAGAGTGTCCTGACTCTGTAACCCCAACAAAATACTGCTGATTAAAGTCAGTCAGATATCTGAAGGATTTTCCGTGCCCAGACCAGTGAAAGAAACATCAACTACTAGCAGAATGAGTTAGAAAAACAAACAGAAAGACAAAACAAGAGTTTCAGCCAAAGAATTGTAGACTTGAGAAACATTAGCTAGGACTGAATTTGTGTCTGTCAGTGAAGGAAGAAAGCAGACGCAATCATGTCAGCATAATACACACTCCATCTACACACAGACACTCATATATATATACAGCAGGTGAAATAAGTATTGAACATGTACATGCATTGAACAAATACATTTCTACAGGTGCTTTTTGACATGACATTCTCAGCAGGTCTTTGCAATCCACACACAAAGAAATCAAACCAAAGATGTTTAGAAATTAAGTTACTTGTAATAAAGTGAAATGACTTAAATAAATAAATTACTTAACACTTTGTTCAAAAGCCTTTGTTGACGATAACAGCTTCAACATACCTCCTGTATGGAGAAATTTGTCCGATGTATTGCTCAGGTGTGTTTTTGTGTCAGGAACTTACTGTAGCACTAATGGTTGGCAGTTTCATTTGCTACTGCTCACCTGTCTAATTGGCCCGAAGGCTCATTAATGCATATCACATTCACCTTGTTCCCTGCTCTTTCTGCTGTTTGTCTGCCTACCATCAGCGCCAGATTATTAGAGCTGTTTCTTGAGAGTAGCTAGCATTCAAGTTAGTTTTCTGCGCTTCTGAATCTGACCTGTTTTATGCTTTTGAATATTTAAGTTTTTGCCTTGCCCTTGTCGTCTCTGTCAGTCTTGTTTTTGGACTGATTTCCTGAATTCCGCAGGTTTACCAAACTTGGACTATGTTACTGACCTCGGCTTGTATTCTCCTTCCTTCATGATCAGCCTGACATTCCAGTCACTGACCTGAATTTCCTATCTCCGGTTATCCGCCCTGCTGAGGACCAGCCACTCACTGTGTTTGTTTAATAAAGCCTTTTTGAGAATCGTCCTGATCTTTCTGTCTAAACATTGAGACCACGGTTGTGACACCCTGAGATTTTGACCCATTCTTCCACACCAACAGCCTTCAAATTTTTAAGGTTTCCTGGGCCTCCTCTTTGAACTCTGATCTTCAGTTCTTTCCACATATTTCTGTTGGATTCAAGTCAGGTGATTTGCTTGGCCATTCTAGCAGCTTTAATTTCTTTGACTGAAACCAACAGAGAGTTTCCCTGTCTCTTTCAGCTGCTGTCCATTTATCTCTGCCTGGACTAGAGGTGGGTACCAGATTCAGTACTTTCATAGACATTGAAATAATACAGATGTATCTTTTCACGTAAAAGTTAATAGTGGATTTTCATTGCCGCTCAATAGACACACAAGAGCTCTGGGACTTCAGAAGCCAATGGTACAGTAAATAAAGAAAGCATGGCTAATAAAAAGCACTTGAGGTTATGGCTCTACTTTTCAAAATGCTTTGTAGAATAAACATGATGCAATATTTGTGACATAAAGTGCTAGACCAGTGGCAAGAATTACAATCTGGGGAAGCATCCTGTTGAGCACAAGATCTGGTACAAGGCTAAAATGTACACAAATTTGGACAGCCTTGGTTCCACTGATAGAAATCTTGCATGCAGCACTGTTAGTACACCTGCATCTGTTAACGTCCTGTCCTCTGTATCTAGCACATTGACAAAAAACGTTAAAAAAATTTGTGATGCAACAATAACAACTAAGCAAGTAGAAACTCTGCAGGGGAACAATAGCGAGAATGTGAGTCACTAACCTGGTTTTTAAGTTTAGTCTGAGCCCAGAGGAAGTAGTGGAAACCAGCCAGATCATTTCTCCACAGCATGGGGAGGGAAATCCAAGCCGGGGTCAGGAGACAGATTCAAGGTTGTTAACTTGCAGAATCCAAGTAGCAGTCTGAAAGCAGTCACGCAAAACAGATCAGATGCTAGAGAACTCCCACACACCTCAAATGATCTGGCACTTATGGCTGGGAACAGGCAGTTTAAATAGTAACTGGAACAGGGGGGTCTAATGAGTGAAAATGAAAACTGGGTGGAGTAATGCAGGTGGAAGAAATAACCAAAACTCCAGTCATCAGTGCCAAGAGCATGATAATTGACTGGGACTTAACTGCCAATGTAGGGTCTCCAAATGCAAGAAGGCTCTTGGTTACAGGTCACACAAAGAGCAATTCAAGAAACCCTTATGATCACTACAAAGTTGAGGGAAGCTAGAGGGATTTCTGTATTATTTCAAAAAGTTTTCAGTTTTCATATCAGATTCTGCCAAATGTGGTTTTATGGCTTTAAGCACATTCAAACTTTGGTTTTGAATAACTCTCCATGGTAAATTATGCAGAGGAATTTTATATTGTCATCTGGTACAGTATGTTTTTAAATCAAGGTGTGCACATTTGAACAGATTACAAAATATCTTTGAAAACATCTGTTTACAGGGAAGTTTTAATGTCTGTGGTAAGAAAATAGCTTCTCAGCAGATGTGGCAGAACAAGAAGCTTTATTAGTGTTGAGGGGAAAGTTGCGGTCATATTAAAACTGGCGGGGTGATGAAACTCTGCAGGGGGAGGAAACCAGAGATGTTGGAACACCCACAAAATTTTAATTGGTATTTTTTTCACTTTTTTTCAGCCTCTGTGTCTCATTTCTTTTATTTATGATATAAATACTCTGCAGTGCTGACTGCTGCACAATGCACTGCAGTTCTGTCATACTGTGCGTTAGAGGCACAATTATTACTTGCCTTTGTTTGTGTATGGGCTGCAAGATACTGAAATGAAAACAAAACTGGTGCATTCAATTTTATTGAAATTAAGGCAATTTAAAAATTGCCTTTATAATTTGCCTTAATTATATATATATACATATATATATATATATATATATATATATATATATATATATATATATATATATATATATATATATATAAACAGTTGGACGTCAAAGAATCTATATCTACGTCTTTGACCTATCATTGAAATTAAGTTAAAATTGTTGGGGTTGTTAGTTTTTTTTTTATTAATACCATGTGTATTGGTGTTTTCCTGCATGATTGCTGAACGACCAGTGAGTATTAACTTGCATTTTTGGGAGTTGAACAACCCATTTGGGTCACAGCTGAAAGAAAGAACAGTGATGAGGAAAAGGGGAAAAAAACTGAACTGGAAGTTTCTCTGCGGTCACGTTAGCTTTTTGTAAAAAGGAGTTAGTAGCATTGACGTAATGAGGACAAGAAAACATCTCATTAGAAACTGCCAGCTCTGATTACATTTTATTAGCTCTTTATTTTTCTTGGTGGCCATTTCTTGTCCTCAACCATGCAGATTTTTCTCCATCATTCATGTTTCATTTTGTATTTCCTTAAAAGATGTGCAGTAAATCTAACATTTTTGAATCACTCAGGACAAATCAAATGATTTACTTTGGTTCAAATAGTTATGTTTTTTTTTTTTTATTCAGCTCCACCATTGCATTTTGTCACCCTTTTTATCATAGGTCTTTACATAAACACAAAAAAAATATTACGGTCCAACTCCATAAGTCTTGCACCTTAAAAAAACATATAATTTTCCTTCAATATCTTTCATCTTTACCAACCTTATGAGGAATTGCTATAGGTGTCTGAGTTGAGCTGGATACCGTTTACTTCAGAGTAGCCATAAAATACATGTTGAATATACCCTTTTGATTGTTTGCTAGACTGGCCCCGTTTAACATTGACATGCATGCTGAACAGTGCGGGAAGTTACCACTTGAGCTACGTTCAGAAAAATAGGCTACAGGCTTATAAATGTAAGACTGAAGAGAGTAAAAAGAATGTTTTAGTCATAAAAGTTCAAATAAATTTGTATTTGTATTGTATTGTAAATATTTTTCAGTAAAAACCTACGTATAATGTCCCTTATTACATGTCCCTTTTCATGTAATAAGTATATATTTGGCTTCATCCTTTAATATTTGTTTGTTTAGTTTGTAGGAGTATAAAAATATGCAATTTGAATGCACTCAGAGGATATCATGTCTAATAGGCTTAGTTCAGCCAAGTTCAGCACAATAATGCAGTCTTATGTAGATAATTAGACGATTCCCATTATAGAGTTGGAAATAACCCCCTTGAATATGGACTTCATCAAAACTTCCCCACTGGTTATCTTCTCCAGCAGCAGCTGGTAATGCTGAAAAGAAATTTTGAGGCTGGTCCATGATTCAGTGCTAGTAAATATTCTTCTGAATTTGGAACAAAGATATAAGGTTTAAACCCTAATTTATTCAGCTCAACTTTGCGTGTTGCTTTTTGTTTCATATTGCAGTATTTCTCCATGTTTTACGAGACATAAAGATCTACACACGTGGACAAAATTGTTGATACCCGTGTTTAAAAGTTAACCTCACTATCGTCACAGATATAACTTGTATCTGAAAAAGAAAAAATAAATAAAAATCTGATGAAAAAGAAAAAAGTAAAGTCAGACATAGCTCAACAGAAATATTCAAAAAAAGTAATCACTTCAAACTGGCCATTCTTGGGTATATATAATCTGCATGTTTTTATAATTGTCCTGTTGTAAGACCGGTGACCAGGCTCTCTGATAACCGGCACATTTCGTAAAAATTCAAAAAATATCCACTGGACTTGGTTTTCAAGATTTGAAGACGTTTCGCCACCTCTCCAGGAAGCTTTCTCAATTCAAATGTCTGGATCCGCAGTGAGTTTGAGTCTTATATAGACAAGGCCTTGTATTGCTTGGAAACATGCAAATGGTAACCGTTGAATGGGTCGTTTAGTTCCATCGTTAGCCTGTAATATCTGAACCTGTCTATGATTCTAGAGGTCGGTCGTTAAAGGGGGGATTGCAATTAAGGGGGGGATTGTCTCCTGTAATACCTGAAACCTGTCTATGATTGTTAAGGGTCGGTCGTTAAGGAGGTATTGTTCACCGGCTGGAGCGGGTAGGTCCCCCACATTTCTCTCTAGAATCCATTGATAGATTGAGATTTAAAACAAAAAATTCAAGAGAAATTCAAGACACTGTGCACCAGATTACCAAAAGCAGGCCAAGACCAAGGGCCTCCTCCATATTTCACAGAAGAGACAATGTTCGGTCCTTGACATTCTTAATTTCCCTTCTGTGAATACAGAGCTGATGCGCCTTGGCAAATAGTCAGGTTTCTGTCATAAAGTCCATACAGTAGGAAACTCTCCCTGAAGATTTATGGAGTGTCAATATTTAGTTGACATTCAAATTATTCACACTTTTGTGCATAAGGCTCTTGATGACATTTTAATGTAGAACTATGTGTCATTTCTATATCCTCTTTTTCATAAACAAGAGTCTATGGATTTGTTGCACTCAAAAGAATTGTTGCTTCCATCACTTTTGTATAGAGCTGGCCACACATGACACTGATCATTATTTTTATCCCTGTGATTATCAGTACCTATTACTGCAGCACCAAATTCCTGGGGATGCACATCACAGACAACCTCACATGGAGTGTAAACACCACCTCACTGGTCAAAGGCACACAGAAGTGCTTGTACTTCCTGCAGAAGGATGAGTAGAGCCCACCTGCCCTCACCCATCTTCAAGATCTTCCACATAAGCACCATAGAGAGCTTTCTGACCAGCTGTCTCACTGTGTGGTGTGGAGGCTGCAGCATCTCAGACTGGAAGAACATGAGAAGAGTGGTGAGAACAGCAGAGAGGAACATCAGAAAGCTATACAAAACAAAATTTAGACAATAAAAGTTATCTAGGTTTATTTGTTTTACTTTCATAAGATTTAGAATAAAAGCATTCTAAATATATATGCGAGCAGCAAGACTGGATTTGACTTTGTTGCACAAGAATTTTAAAGTTTTACATCCTTTTAACCACCCCCTTATTTCTAAAATGTCTGGCTTGCTCTTTTTTTTATCTAACATCCACATATCTGTAATTGTCTCTGATTAAACTACAAATTTAATTGTACTATAAAGAGCAAAACCATATTTTTTTCTTGATGTCAAAGAAGTCCAGGTATTGTCATTAGCATAACTATATGGTTCTTACCTTCTCATCAGGTTCATTCAGCTGTCATTTAGATTAATTATATCTATCTGAGGTACTTAAATCATGGAGGATCATAATGTAGCTGCTTGGTTTGGACTGTTAACTTCCATTATCTGCTTGCATTTATCTCCCCTCTGTTCGATTAGTCATTCTGACAGACAGGGAGGAAGATGTTAGTGCTCGTCTAAAGACTGTGACCACTCGGTCTGATGGAAATGAAACCATGAACGTGTCTCAGCTGACAGTTGACATGTCTCACCAAAATGCTGGCAGTCAGAGTCTTGTTCAAAGATGTGTGTAAACATGTGACTGACAGCAAAGGTAGGGTTTAAAGAAGCAGCAGCCAGATGTGAAAAGAAAAAATACTTATTACTGAGATTATTGCTCTGTCTATTATTAATTTGTGATTAATTCTTAATGAAATACAGAGCCAAGGTAAAACATATGCATAAGAGTATGTAAGTGTAAATCATAGAAAGCCCCAGGAAGAATTTTTGGCCTATAGCGATGATACATTATTAATATAAAGTTTAAAATACTAACTCTGCTGAATCTGCAAGTTCAGCTGAGAAAATGTTTTTTTTCTTTTTTTTCTCACTTTTATAATTTCTTACCAGTTACCAGGTCTCTCTGTTCATAAATATTAAAAGCATTGAAGAAATTAAAAAGTCTCTCTGTTGAAATCTGAATTTCAAGTTTCTTTGCCTTTATCATCTCGAGAGCAATATTCATATATATACATATATATATATATATATATATATATATATATATATATATATATATATATATATAAGACTGTTTTCTCGCCCCTTGTGGGGTGGTATGTGTCATCCTCAAGCTTGGGTCCCCTACCAGAGGCCTGGGAGTTTGAGGGTTCAGGGTTCTGCGCAGTATCTTAGCTGTTCCTAGGACTGCGCTCTTCTGGACAGAGACCTCTGATGTTTTACCTGGAATCTGCTGTAGCCACTCTCCCAGTTTGGGGGTCACAGCCCCCAGTGCACCAATTACCACTGGCACTACTGCTGCTCTTACTTTCCACATCTTTTCTAGCTCCTCCTTCAGCCCTTGGTATTTCTCAAGCTTCTCATGTTCTTTCTTCTTGATGTTGCTGTCGCTTGGGATTGCCACATCTACTGTATCACTACTGCCTTCTTCTGCTGTTTGTCGATCAACACGATGTCTGGTTGGTTAGCCATCACCTGTTTGTCAGTCTGGATCTTGAATATATATATATATATATATATATATATATATATATATATATATATATATATATATATATATATATATATATATATTTAAAAATGTGTGTGTTCCGTCATATATAATGACACAGATAATGCCACTAATGCTGAGTTTAAATAACATTTTCAGTAGATGATCATGGTGCATCTGCTGTAAGATAATGACTAGATGTTTGGAGAAAAAAAAGGAATCATAAGAACTAATGACCTAATTCAATGGTTAAAGTGTTAACTTATTTAGTTCTCATTTATTCATTTAGGATGAAAAGCAGCAAACAATAGCCACTAAGATGTTTCAAGTGGTAGTGATAAAAATTTATTAAAACAGCCGCAGCCACATCACAGAGGAAGTAGAGAAGACAAGGTCATCCAGGAGGAACTACCAGATCCACCAAAATAAGATGTCACTATAGCGGATGGGTTACACAATGCTGCTGCCAGAAGAGTGCTAGTGGTAAAATGAGACCAGGATTATCTGTACTGTTGGACAGACCAACATTTTATTGCTACCTGCCCTCTATAACCAGAAGGGGGAGCTTGTCAGTGGGCATGGGATATTGGTTAGTTTAAGATCCCTGCCCTTCGCTTGGATGCTTCTCACTTTTAGCCCTTAATGGTAAAGTGCTTCCCATAATTTCAAATAAGCAGTAACTGTAGAAATGGTTTTACCTTGAAATAACTGAGAGAAACGTATCATCTATGATCATTTTCTTTTCCTCAGTCCTGGAGTCCAAAATTTTCAATAAACATTATGAAAAAAGAATGTTCCCACTGTGTTTGTGGTGTTTTTAGCAGCTTTTGAAAAGTAGCTCTCCCAGGAGATGTGTTGCCAGGGGTAGAAATATTGTAAATTCGCATTATTTTAAATAGTAAGCACCTTCACGCACAACATCATGCACAGCCATGCCAATAATAACAGTATAACTACATTTTATACAGAATTGTATTTACAGTGAATTCATTGCCCCTGATGAGTAGTCTTCCCCGCCTAGCTACTTTGCCAAATTTTTTGATGACGATTTGTTGCTACACATTGCTGAACAGAAATATCTCAATTGTGTTGAGTCAATTAGAGCCAGCATAAACCCCACTGAGGAAAAGATAAAGTCATTTGTTGTCATTAAGCTAATCGTGGGAGTAGAAAGAATGCCAGTCATGAATATTGGATCAATATTGGCCAGAAGTTGGCCTAAAGTAGCCAAAATAGCTTAAGTGATCTTCATTAAAAAGTTTAAATGCCACCCATGATTCATTTACTATCAAGACAGACATCATTACCCAACCCAAGATTGGGCTCTGATGCGATGAAACTGCTCACAATCTAGAACCAAAATCCACATGTTGGACTCAACCATCCAGAGAGATAATGCTGGTTGGACTCTTCTATGAGAAGTGAATTCAGAGAAGAATTCCCTTGTTTGCAAATGCTTAATACGTCAGCTTGAGGTAAATCAGCTCGTAGACTCTCATATCTCTGTTTCAACAGCAGGAGAAGCGCTCTGTCACCACACAAGGGTTGACTGAATTTCAAACATATTTAATTTTTATCTGACTTTAAGAATCCCAATGGGAAGCTGGTGCTAGAGACTAATCACCCTTCTTTACACCTGTATACTACATGACTCAAGATGCAATTCTCTCAATCATGAAGAATCTGCCCAAAAACGCAAAAATTTGTATAATATATGCTCGACTTTAGCTAGCTCTTGTGGTGCAATCAGCCCCACAGTTACTGTTCCTTTGGCAAACATTGTACCAGAGTACAATGTCCATGTGGGAGGAATTGACCTTTGAACATTCACATCTTCAAAGAGATTTTCCAAATAAGACACTCAACTGCAACAGCAGTTGTTGTATTTGACGTAGTACTTTGGAAAGTCAGGTGCAAACTAACACACAAAAGTATCTTTCACAAAGGAAACATGGGTACAATGCCAGATGATAGAGCGAGATTCTATGTGCATGCAAACGTATTTGGACCATAAAAAAAAATAAAAAACAGAAGGATCATTTAAACAACAAAAGCATGTTTGCTTTGGCTGGCACAAATGAGTGCAGCAAGCCAGACAGTCTTTGTACAATTGAACCAAATCAGATAAAAATGACTGAACTTAAAGATTGTGGTGTGTTGAAAAAAAGTATTTTTTCAAGGAAGACCTGCTACGGACATGAAGGGGATAATCTCTTCACAATAAAATTTTTATTCTTCCTAAATTTTATAAAACATAACCCTGCTTCATGCACTGTGTTAGGATATGAGTTGCACTAAATACTATGTATTACTACTGTTAGTTTTCTAATAATCATGATTATTACCTCCTCCATCTAAATCTCATCTGTCTTTTGAGGCCACCATCAAACTGCTTTTAATGTCCAAGCAAAATATATTTGCACTCATTAACATTTATGCAGCAACATTTGTAGATCATCCACTTGTTGCACATACTAAGAAGAAAGTGCACATGCAATTTAGTCTCATGTTTAAAGCCTTTAAAGATCAAGCCCTTCATGTCACTAACTCCATGCTTACAGTCTATCATAAACATAAAGAAGAAAACGCAGTTAAAGCTTTGTACTGTAAATATCACACTTTTTTACAGAAGCAGCCTGTTTTAATTGCATTAGCATAAACTGGTGAATCTGTAAAAAATATGTTTAATTTATTTATTTTAGGAATTTGGTTTACTCAAAATAACTGTTGTTCCCATCACTAGAAAACACATCTCAGAAGAGAAAACACGGTGCTGTTATGAAATGGCCTAATCAGATTCATTTTTTAAGATAAGAAAGAAAAAATAATAATAATTAAGCTAATTTACATAAAAACTGCATGGAAAAAAACAAAAACAAAAGAAAAACGAACTAACCAATTAAAAAATCTGTGCAAATACCAGGTAAAACTGCAAATAAAAGCAATGCTGTATAGAAACACTTACTGATCTACCAAAAGTTGCAAATATAGAAATGGATGGAAAAGTGTTTTTTAATCACATAATCATTGCCCAACTAACATGGTTGGTAACAAAGAACAGAGTGTAATCGGTATACTGTTGCAATGCTTCTTTTCACATGCTTTTGATCATTAAGAGAACTTGCCCAAGTCCTGAACTATAGATATCTAGATGGAAACATTTGGTTAGATGTTTTGGTTGAGAGTGAGTCTAACATACTGTACTTATGGGGCTTTATGTAAAGCTAATATTTCTGACAATATTTCTGACAAACCACACAGTTACCACATACAGCATGCTACCTAGCTTAATAGATATCAAATAATTATGTTTGCACATTACTTTCTTTTAAACTGAATCAATGATTTCTGATCAATGTGTTGAAACCCCACTCTTAAAAGTGTAATTCATTGTGCTTTGTTCACTATTTTCTGTAAATATGACACCAGCAGTTCTTAAACAGGAATAAATAAAGCAAACCCTTATTTACACTGTATTACTTCTACTATAGCTTAACAGCATTGTGTGTGCCAAGGGCTTTGGCTAACAGCAAGCACCTCTTTTGCAGAGTCCAGAGTGACTAATGATTGTATCGCTCTGCGAAATTAAACAGCACCCAGATGATAACAGGCTTTTTGGTGGGCTGCATGATGGATAGAGGAGTGATGAGTGGGAGGACGGACGGAGCGCTGCCGTAGGAGTAAAAACACTAAGAAAGGTGTCAAAGGTCAGAACATCCCACCGCTTCATGCTGTTATGCTGACAGAACTGAGGGTGGATGCTCCAAGGTAATTCTCTATTTCTGAGTGGAAAGTCTGTATCGCTGCCTGAAACACAGCAGGAAAGGGTTGCAGCGCAATGTTTGGACAGTCTTATCCTTATTTTATGATTTTCAGCTCATTTTGAGTGAACACCAATAATTATACAGAAAAAAATATTATAGGAAAAACACAAAAGGAAAGGAGGAAAATTTCAGACAGTCGTGGCTCGATACATTTTGTCTAGACATCTTCATTATGCAGTAAAAAGGAAAATCTTTACTTGTTCTCTCAAAAAAAAAAAGAGCCGACATGCACTTGAGAAAGTGAAGGAAAGGTACTGTATGTAATAATTTTGTTTTCTTGCTTTCTGTTTAACTGGTTTGAACTTCCAAGAACCTTTGATATTAAAGTTGACATTGATCTTTAGAGTAATAAGAATTATATTTCAAGATAATTACAATGTCACATACTCAGTCTATATGGAGGTTTATTAGCTTGTGCTCTAATGAAGTCTATCTATTCTCCAGTTAACTTAAAGCCATAAAAGCCTTTTTGCCGTTTCTTGCAAAATTGATTTTGAAATGTATATATGTCAATACCAGCATCAGAGTGTATATCAATGCCTTTTTATTTTAAGTTGAAGGTGGCAGAAATATAGCTTTTAAACTTATCAAACTCAGTTTCAGATTGATTCACTACAGCCAACTCCTGATATGCAGGCATTTACAGTATTGACAAAAAGGAACAGAGTACGCAAAGAAAGGCAACAGGAGACAGATTTAAACCCAGAATTTAAATAGCCAGAGACATTCAGGAAGTTATACTGATAATAATAACAGTAAATTATATAAAAAAAAGTCTCATCTAAATTAAACAGATTAGTTTTATTATCATTAATTCTGTCTGAGACTTGTCTGCATGCAGTACATTTTTTAATGTTAGTATCTGAAAGAAATTCCTTTTTTAGATCGCCGCTTCAAGTATTTTACATTTTGTAACTGCAAAGATTTACAATAAATTTAAAACATATTTTTAACACTGGTAAGGTTCTAAATCTGAGCATTACTGTAAAGATGCAACTTAAGTAAATAAAATAAACTAGATGGAAGAAATTTGACCATACATTCCCATTTTAACCTTATAATATAACCCAGCAAGACTGCAATATATTTATGTACATTTTGAAACAAATATCAGCAGGTATATTTTACTTTTGCTTTAGCAACCAGCTATTACATCCGTTCACCGGTTGTAACATTATTTCAGCAGTCCAATAAAATATAAAACTCTCTTTTTGTATGAAGAACACATTTATTTTTACTTTTTCTCAAGACAATTGCACTGAAATAACCTGCAAAATTTAGATTAGTACCTGACCCAAAACAGCTGCCTCACTTTTATGTTTGGGGACTTTAAAACCCACTTACCTTTAAGCGGTGGTTGGTTTGAAATGCCAGTTAAAGTACCGAACACTTCACAGGAAAGCAGAAAAAAGAGTGGGAGTGTGAAAAGGCTGGATTAGAAATAAGCTGTTTGTCTGCAGAGCTGGCCGAGTCTGTTCTGGCCCTCTCTTCATTAAAGAACATGTTTCAACTAAAATATCTTCTCCTTAATGTTTGACTAGCTGAAATGAAAAAAAAAATGTAATTACTTTCAGTTTCTCATGTCACACATTATGAAAATTGACAGTGAATACATTTTTTTTCTGCGTGTATTTTCCTACTAGAATATGCAAATTTTTGTTTTATTTTATTGAACTGGTCTGTGCCAAAATTTGGTCCCTTTCAAACATTAGGAAGAATAAAACAATATTATGAGAACATCAAACTCCAAGCTTTGTTTAAACTTTGAATCTTGAAACTTTATAAGTTAATACACTGTAGTAAATAATAATAAAAAAAGAAATGAATATAAATTTTGAGTTCAAGTGCTCTAAATTATTTCGATGTCTGCAAATACAAAATGGTATAGAGTAGAATTTTGCATGTTCTCAGTTTCAGGCATAAAAAATAATACATTTTCTAATGAGATAAGAAACAATCTGATTTTGAATGTATATATTTTTATATTACAGATAGATAGATAGATAGATAGATAGATAGATAGATAGATAGATAGATAGATAGATAGATAGATAGATAGATAGATAGATAGATAGATAGATAGATAGATAGATAGATAGACTGTTTACACACCACACTAGCACGGTTTCTTTCTTCCTAGTGGCAATCTACAGTACTACTGCTCTATAGGGGTAAACAAGCAAACCAACTTGGTGGGGCGCCCTTAACATTCAGGAAGTTTGGTTATATTTGTGATTTTCTATTGCCTGCGGAGAGTCAGGTGAAAAAGGCAGCCTTTGGTGAATTTATTTGACAGGGTCGGCTTTTGGGTAGTGGATACGACAAACAATATTCAATCAGGGCTTACAGATGCAGAAAACAATGAAGAATGTTCACACTGCTTAGCAGAATCCTCACTAGAAATTGTGTGGCACGGTAGGGAGGCTTGTATTTCTATGATGTCTGAAGTTTCATGATTATGGAGGCTGAATTTAAGGAGAATTTTTGTTACCCAAGAACTGTGCCAGAAGTGAACCACACAGAGCCCTATTGATGAAATAGTACCATGTCAGAACGGTTCGGTTGTAGGTGCCATTTACACACAACAGTTGTCTCGGTTACAATGCTCGGACCGCTCTCGGCGCAGTTTCAAAAGGGCATTGTAAATGGGGCTTAACTCTTGGTCACTCATTCAAGCAAATATTGATTCGCGGCATAAAAGTCTTCTTCCAGTGCACAAAATAAATTATTTCATTACTGGCTTTATTTGCTTCTGTCTCCCTGAACCCCAGTCGGCCTCAGCAGATAGCCACTCACACTGAGCCGGGTTCAGCTGGAGGTTTCTTTCTGTTAAAAGGGAATTTTCCTCTCGACTGTTGCTACATGCATACTCAGTACAAGGGATTGCAGAAAGTCCTGTGTTACCTGTATAAATAAATTGAATTGAATACAACTTTTCTAACTGCAGCTTTTCTCTGTGTGAGTCTCAGTGACAGGTTGAAATGAATGTGAGTAAAATGTCACAATAATGTAAAAGTCATAATAATGTTAATATAAAATTAAGTTAAAAATTCCTTGCAAAAACGTTCATAGAATAGTGAGCTGGTCATCTATTTTAACTCTTCAGAAGGTGTTTACAATGAATAACAAAAGGTCCTAGTGTATTCTTCATCAGTTTATTGATTGATTATCTAGAGCTAAATAATGAGAGGTTAAAGTGTTTGGAAATGACATAGAGAACAGCATTTATTCTGGGTTAGAATCAGTAGGTAATATGGCATCATTAAGGCTAGGGAGACAGAATTTAAAATATTTCATCTCTCAATTCCCTTTATGTTGAAATCCAAAGTTCTTTATTCTTTTCTTTAACGTACCATACCTCCTCCGTAGCAATTGGTTCAGAGCGTAAAATAACTTAATTTATTCATATCAATAAGATATTTCTAATTTCTTCTTTTTTCCCTGTTATTCTTTCCAGGTTGAATTATTTAATTTTTATTTATTACTTTTTTCAATTATGTGCTATTTGAAGTACATTGAAGCATTTTGGGTTGTGAAATAATCTTCCTCTTTACCATTTTATCTACTGGAAAAACCAACAATTAAAACAGTTAAAGTTAAATTAAGGTTTTAGGCTATGGCCTGACTAGGCCTGGCTTTTATATATAAATTAGGGTGTATTTGTTATATGCTTGGGAAAGTGTTGGCCTTGTGGTTACAGCAGTGCCCTTTTGGTCTGAGAAGGTTGAAGGTACCCGGTTTGATCCCCACAGCCTGCACTTTGGGTGTTGGAGCAAGACCCTTAACCCCACACTGCTCCCCAGGTACTGCACAGTGGCAGCCCACTGCTAAGTTAAAATGCAGAAAGTTAATTTCTCCCTTGAGATCAATAAAGTTCTCTATTATTTTTTTTTGGGGGGGGGTATCTTATGTTTTCTATAATGTTATTTTATAGAAGTAAAAATTGTCCTCTGGAGAAGGGTTGAGGTAGGATGTTCCTCCTCTTGAACTCTATGGAAGTCTCAGTTGCTCTTCGAGGGCTTCTTAAATAAGCTTTTTTGAAAAAAAAAAAAAACTTTTTGTAATTTTTAGGTTTAAATTCTATACTTTCTTTACAAAACTCTACTTTTCAAAGACAGAAAATATTCAACTTTGAACAAGGTAAACCTAGGAGAATATCACAAAATGAGGATAAATATTTATTCAGTCAGTTTGACGCCTGTTGATGTTTTTTTTTCCTCTGCCCTTATGTTAATCTTTTACCGTCATTTTTCTCTATAGGAATAATCAGTCTGTGAAGCTCATCTAGTAATCAGTTCAAATAGATCTGAGGAAATGGGGCCAACAAAGTGAATACATTTTAGGTTATTTTGTGGGATTTTTATAAAAAGTTCCTTTAGTAGAATATTAACAATGTTTCTTTTAGAGGTGTTAACCAGAGAGATTATAATTGTTCCTCTGGATCAGATAAAGACAGTAAGTCTTATTTTTTTGTTATTGTCTATTTACATTCCACACCTCCAGTGAATTATGTGTTCCCACAATCAGGGACGGACAGTGACTGAGCCAGGCCCTCTGGGGGACGTTCTCAGCCTGCTGGTTTACCAGATGCTTTGCCAGGTCGTGGCAACGCCACCTCGACAGCAGCAGCAGGTGGTGGTGAGCATGTGCCAACAAACTGCTGGCAGCGGCAGCATGCTTACTTAGCCTCTGCCTCTTGAAAAGGCTTGGCACAAAGTTTCTGTTGTGTTAGGAAGCTGATACACCTCTAAATAATGGTGCAAAACAAAGCCCTTGTGACCACCTCTCATCTTCTATAAGTTCTCCATTTCCTGGGCACTGTAAATTAATCAGCTTTACAGATAGAGTATTAAAAGCCATTCATTTGCAACAAATCATAAGGTCTTCCTTTTCACCCACGTCTGTGACTCATCCTAATTCCAATGGTGTGGTAAATATGCAATAATACGGGCAATAAGAACATTTGTGCTGCATCCACACGGTGGAGATGTGTATTCCCAATCACCAAAACTACTAAACAAGTGCAACATGTGGAAGAGCTCAAGACCACTAGGGGGAGGAGACAATCAACTGATATGTGACCAGAACATAGTAGTAAGGAGGACAGCGATTCTTTTGTGGGAACCACAACAATATATTTACTACATTAAAATTATTTGTTTAAAGATTTTCTTACTAAATAAATCCGTTCATGCAACTGCTCTTATGGTTTGACAGTTACAACGTGCAACTTCAGTCGCATAATGTATTATTTACAGGGTTTTAACTCAATTTTTTGCTACTTTAGACTTTACCCAGTAGTGGCTTCGCTATTTCACAGCATTTTAAGTCCCTTAAAGGTAAAACCACTATTAAATATTAGACACAATTTTGAGGCTGTCACATTGCCTTATTTCAAAGTCTGGCAATGGGAAGTCAGCTCAGATGAAGGAAGTGAACAAATTATCCCTCTATGCAGACTTTTAGAGTAAAAATGTAAAATGTCCATCTCCCCCTTGTGGTTGTGGAGAACCCTACATGCCGTTTGTATGCAGCTAATCCTAACTTGCAGTCGTTTTGCTACTTGCAGCATTTTTCTTTGCATGTGTATTGTGTGTTTGGATCATTTATATATTTGAAGCGGGTTTTGTGTTTGCAACATGATCCCACTTGTTAATTTTCTCTTATTGAAGCTTTTCGCCTTTGTGCCATTTCTCTACCTGTGTTTTTGCATTCCTGTCTTAGCGTCATTCTTGTATTTTCTAGTTTCAATTTTTTTCCCCCTCCTGTTTTACTGTTATCCAAGCACTTTATTGGTTTAATATTCCGTTACATTGTATAAACTAATCAAAAGGTTTAATGTAGCAGTAGAATGGAGTTTTTGCAAAATACATATTTATTGTAAATAAACTAAATAGACTCATCCACTCCTCCTCCTTCACCCTCTGCTCCGCATGCCATAGTTCCCATGCTTTCTCTGCCTGGGCAAGGGTCACTTCGACCACACTGACAACCACAGATTGGGATGAAATAATGGAAAAAGTGGTTATCAAGAAGAAAAAGAAGAGAAGAAAAGGGAGAAGAAAGAGAAACAAGAAAGAGTAAAACTGAAACCAAGCTACAGCAGAGGGGACTATTGCAGCAACAGCTGTGTCTTCTTGCTCTTCCCTGGTCTGTTTTTCAACCAAGGGCCCAAAGAACCATGGGGGAAGAGCATGCACCATCAGAGATGAGCCGGATCAGTGGACAAGATTGACATGTCGGGTAGACAATGGTTGAGAAAAGGGTCTTTGGCAATCTAAAAGAAAAAAAAGCTATAAAAAAGCTATTCTCTATCACTTTTTAAAGTAAGTACACACATATATATATATATATATATATATATATATATATATATATATATATACATTTATATAATATTTCTTTTTCATTATGTTATTCTGCTGTAATAATAAGCACACACTCCCTCTCTCTCAATCTATCTAACCCTCCTTTCTGTGGGCTAAAGGGTCCTTATAGAATTTATTTTTGTTAGGAGAGTGGTTCAATTACCTAAAAAGTAAACAAATCAAATTTCACAGAGTTCTATCTAATCACTCTGCCAAGGTTCCTAATTCTAAGTCTCTTGGCTCTTCTAATCTTTTTTTTACCTGTCTTATGCATTTTATTTCTAAGGACAGAGTGTGTGTAATGATAAATCATTAGAGCTGCCAAAAAAATTATGTTTTGTAATTTAGTGGTTTAATGTCAATGCAATAAACATTTAACTGCATTAACATAGTTTACAAACCTTTGTTTAAAGACAATTTTTTTCTGATTTAAAGAGATAATGAGTTTTCAATGATTTTCCAGTTTTAATTTTGCTCTAAATATTTTTGAGTTCACACCTTTTTGTCCTGGTAGGATCTTCTTGTCACTATGATTTACCAAACTTCCACAATTAGGCTCTTTTTAAGCCCAAACCAGAGAACCAAACAGCACCAATGACAAATACACTCCCCCCCTCAAGTTCCACTACTCTATTCCCAATGTAGTTTATGGCTTACCCTTTTACAACATGAGGTCAGGGCATGCCCTTAGTTGCCACCATGCTCAGAGGGGGGAAAGGTGGGTTGTACTCATGATGTCCTAGGTCTGTTAAGAAGCTCCATCAACAAGTACCTGGTTAGGAGATCCTTAAGGATCTACTTATCCAAGTTGGAAGCGTTCCAACCCAGTCTTCAGCCAACTAAAGCGTCTGTCCCCTAAGCCGATTCCCAGGCTTTAGAACAACCAACTTATTTCCCTACAAACTGAACGAGCTCAAGCTCACTTAAACTTCTGAAAAGGTTAAGGGCTTCTATTTTTGACTCTTGTCCTTCAATGGAAGCTGCTTCAGGTAATTACCAGTTTCCCTTTTCATCGGTTTCTGTTTCTGCTGCTACTGATTTCCTGCCTCTAACCAGCTTTCCACAATTGCTCCAGCTGGAATTGATCCAGCTTATAGACTTATTTTTAAGTCACATGTTAAGATTTGAGAAAATGATGCTATGATAAAAATCTGTCTTTAGCAGGATTGTCAACACACCTAGTCTTGTCAGTCTAAGCAAATAAGAAACAGAGCAGCCTCTAAACGACAACTGTTGGATTGGTCCTAATTATAACTTCATCAAGCAAAGTTGAACAACAGATTCCTGACAGAAACTGCTGAGTTTGTTCGCACCATCAGAGTGCTAACAAACTATGATAACAGCCTGCATAGTGGGTAAAGACAGCTGTCATTACCCACCACCTGATCACTAAGTTCTGTCTTGGTCTTTTTTTTTTTTTTTTTTCAGTTTTTTTTCAGGATAAGGAGGGGTTGAAGCTATCATAGCAGAATTCTTTAAGATTACTTAGACATAGATAATTCCAGCAAAAAAAAAAAAAAAAAAAAAAAAAACTTTGTACAAATTTTGATGAAGAATCAGCATTAACACAGTTTACAATGATGTAAAAAGGTGGTTATAAGGTTATAAATATTAACTATTTCAGCATATTTAGACTTAGATAACTTATTGTCATTTTGTATATACAGAGTATATACATAATACATACAAAAGTTAGGGGTCATTGATGATGTTACGGGCTCTGGACAGGCAGCGCTGGGATAAAATGTCTTTAATGGAGGTAAGAGAAGCCCCATTTGTCTCTCTGCTATTCTCACCACTCTTCTCACTCTTTCTTCCAGTCTGAGGCACTGCAGCCTCCACACCACACAGTAAGACAGCTGGTCATAATGCTCTCTATGAAAGTCAGAGCTTCTGACAAAGTAAAGTAAGAAACATCCTCAAAGAAAAAATTTATTGAAATCATGCAGTTAAAGGCAGGTTAGACTTCTGCATCCACACCCATCAAATGTCGCTTGAGTCTGGTCGTGAACCAGTTTTGCTGGTATGCTTCTGCACCGTCGGTCTGGAATTATCTTTCAGTCTCTTCCACCTTTGTAAACACTCCTTTGGATCCCGCTCAAAGATCTAGCTGATCTCCCTCCAGGAGTTGGCAGAGACCTTGGCATCTTTATATAATTTGTCTGAGGTTGTAATTCCAAACCTCCTCGATTAACCTTTCGTCGTAGTTGTCCATTGTAGTTGTTCCTCGGTTTTAACAATTGCGCTCCCCGGCACATAATTGAGAAGGATGACCACACAGACAGCCGGAAAGCTATACCAAGGACCAATCACAGCTGCTTTTTGTCTGCACACTTACACTTGAGGTCTACGTGGGACAAGCCATAGACAGTCTAACCACCATCTCTCCACCCTAGAAGCGGGTGGGAGCAGCAGATAATTTACTCATTCAACTCAATAACTATCCAGAACTCCGGACCTTCTTCCAACAAACAGGATACATAGACCAAATAAAATGGAACACACTGGACACCAATGCAAAACTGTTCAATAAACCATCACCACCCAGACCTCCACTCCGAGATGTACCTGAGCTTCCCTCAACCTCTGAACCTGCTCCTGCTCCTCCACCTTCTCCACCCAGTTGTTCCCCCTCAAACCAGTTCCAAAACTCACTCCCCCCGCAGTCAGGGTTCCCCATATTCAAGAGTCAGATCTCTGGGACTTCTTCTATGGGCATAGGGAGGATCGGCTCCCTTTCCTTCCACCTCCATCAGCTCCCCGCCAGCCAGATCCCGGTTCAGAGCTCATTGGATCCAGAACAGACAGGAACAGAGAACAGGCAGGATCCAGATCAGGCAGGAACAGAAACAGGTGGCAGGATCCACACTTCCAAGCATACACAGGCTCCCAAGAGGGTTCAGAGTCTGACTGGGACCAGAAGCATGACCACGTGGTCACGCACAGGAGCAGACAGGATCAGGTGCAGACAGGCAGGCTGAGTGGAAGAGGGTAGCTGAGACAGGATGTGGAACCGGAACTTGAAGCAGGACTTTAAACTGGTCTCCTCCCTGGAGCCAGGCTTACTGGATAAAAACTGAACCTCCCCACATATTGAGCCAAAAACCCAGAGGACTCAGTGGGGAACAGTGGACGATCGGGAAACGAGACAAACACAAAAACCCTCTTTCCTCTTTCCACTGGATGCCAGGATCCAGGACATGAACCATGAACTAAAACTCAACAGACAGACTGACAGAAAGACAAGAAATGATCTGGCACTGAATGCTCAGGCTGAACTTAATATAAACCAGAGGACACAGGTGAGAGGAATAAATTATAATAGAGGCAGGGAGGAAAAACGGCAGGTGAGAGGAATTACTAATTAGGGAGGAGCAAACAGGCCAGATCATGACAACTCGACTCCAATGAAATAATAAATGTGTAAAGGCAAAGCCACATCGTCTTGCCATTTATACTGAGAGCTGTGTAATGTGCACAGGTAAGGTGAAATATGTCAAGGTTTCCTGCCAGTCTTTCAGATGGTTAATAACTTTACTGACCATGCATACTTTGGCCATGTTATGTCTCTTTGACAATGTATGTATATGAGCATGAGTGTGTCTTACAAAGTTATTCTCAAGGAGCAGAAATGTCTGTGGGAGTTGTTTTTTGCAGGATATTTCTTAGAAAATGTGTGCTTTTCTATTACTTAATTATTTATTTATTTTAGAGAATATCATGTCTAAATGTTTAGGCGTGCTTTGAATTCTTGTATTACTGACTGAACGCACACAACGCTTCACATATTTGTGGAGGTGTAACTTCTTAAAAATAAATTGACACATCCAATATTTGCTCGTGCTCGCTTCTCATACACAGATCAACAATAATTGATTTTCAATAACAGGAAAAGCATTAAAAAAAGATAATGAATCTGTACCTTCCTAGTATAGTAAAATTATTGTACATTATTTTTATTGTTTTTTTGTCACAAGACCCAAAAGCTAAAATAATGATTGGACACAAGACAAAAATGGGTAACAAGACATGAAAGTTATACATTTTTGTTGATCAGGATTATTTGTTTTGGATATTTGAGTTCCCACTGTATAAGGGAGAAGGGAGTGGAAACACAGAAACCCTAAAGTAGTGGCCTGAACCCCCTCAATTCAGGAATCATAACTTCTTCTGCTAAACCTTTCTCTAACCAGCCATCCCCCCTAATTTCATCTGTCGCCTGTGAAGACAGAGGTAAGAAATCACCTGCTATCCATGGTTGTGTTGCTGCAAGTCCCACTGTGCCACTTCAATGGCTGAGTCCTCTGTCCTCCGTCTTCCAGGCAAGGCCTTCATGGGTGCATCTTTCAGTTTTTATATTACGGCAGAAGTACAGCACTGGAGCGATGTGAGTTAATCTCTAAGTTATTTTTAAGTATTATATGTAGTTAAATGTAAAGAATAAAGCCAAAATTAGCTTTCTCCCCAGAGTGAGGAGCTCAGTCATCCGGCAGAGGCTTGGAGTAGAGTCACTTCTTCTTTGCATTGAAACGAGTCAGCTGAGGTGGCTGTTTTTGTTTTTTTCAGATACCCTCTGGATGCCTCCCTCTGGAGGTATTGCCGGCACATTCCACTGAGAGGAGGCCCAGGGGATGACTCAGGACATGATGGAGGGATTATATCTCTCAGCTGGCCTGGGAGGGCCTTGGGCTCCCCCCAGCAGAGCTGGAGGAGATGTCTGCAGAAAGGGGGAGTCTAGGAGTCTCTACTAAGACTGCTGCCTCAGCGACCCGGTCCCGGATGAAGCAGAAAAAGATGCGTACAGGTGTTAGACTTAAAATTTCTGCCTTTGAAATAGTTGAGTGTTTGAGCCTCTGTCAGCGTCCGTTCTCTTTGGTACACTAACTATCACTGATGATTGAGACATTGTCACAGCAAATTGTTTTCAGAAGACATTGTTGTCAATTTCATAAATTACACTGTTTGATTTCCTTGCAATCCTATCTATTTGGAGCACCAAAAATATTATGACAGCAACAAAGCAGATTATCCTTCAAGGGGAGCGAGTCCCACTGGTCTGCTGGGCCTGCTGAATCCTTAGACCACAGAGAGATGTTACATTTTATCCCTTATGAATCTTATATTTAAAGAGCAGCTCTTAAAAGTTTACACTTCCCTTAACAATGCCCCTACATACATAAGCATTATAGTTTTCATGACATATGGGGACATTTCATTGACTTGCATTAATTTTATATGGCCTAACCAGACCCTTACCCTAACCTAAACTGAATGCACCTTAGCCCTAAACCTAACCCCAACTCAAAGAACAGAACTTTACCAAATGGAGTCCAGTTGAATGTCCCCATATGTATCTGTAAATCCCCGCATGTGGGATACTTGACAAAATATGTCCCCCACATTGTAGGACTCATCATTAATACAAATAAAAAAGCAAAACAAAAATAAAACTTTTAATCCTACATATCTTCTGTAAACTACCTTTAAAGTTATGCTTTTAGCTGCCGCAAAAGAGCAGCTAATCTTTTTTTCTCTAAATAAATTCTGTATAATTGCAGATTTGTAATAAAGACGAACCAATCGAAAACAAACCAAAAAGTGGTTCCTTTAAGCATTTGTGCATAGATACCGTGTTATTTCTGCTTTCTGTCAACCTAATTACCAATAGATTTTTTAATTTTTTTTTACTCAAATAATGCAGGAATAATTGTATTTCGACGGGCTTTGCATTTACTTTTGTTGCAATCTTTGTTTTGAAGATTTTTGAGAGCCATTGTATCATTTTACATTTCAAAGATGTTTGGATATAGGCTTCTTAATGAACCGCTAGCAAAACAATGAAGTGCAAACACAACAATGAATCCATAAATGTGCTTACTATGTTTTCATATCTGCTCATTTAATGATTTGATACTGCATTTCAAAACAAAAGTGTTAGAAATCAAGAAAGTTTCCAGAAGCAGTTTATATATGCGTACCCAATGAGGAATTTCTGACCGGAATTTCATCCTAATTTTTGCCTCAGAGTAAAAAGTGAAACATGTGATCAGATCTCTTACAAGCTCATATCTATTATTATCAGGCAGCGATTTCTGACGGTCCTCTTATCTTCTCAGCCTCCTGCTTTCTTTCACCTACATCCCCTAATTTTTTCCACATTAATCTGTCTGGTTTTTGCTGCTGTCAGAGGACAAGGCAGTAAATGAGATTAGTGACGGTGGTTGAGGGAAGCCCTGGCCTGAGGCTCTTTATGAATTTGAGCCCTTTTTTTTGTTTGGCTGAAGTGACGAAGTAAGGTTGACATCCAGACGGTCAGCGAAAGACACAAAAGGCACAATAAGCCTTCCTCTGTCTGCTTGACCGCCGCATAGCACACATGGTCCATAATGACCCGAACAGAAGCCAATTTCATGAGACTATTACAATCAAAAAAAGAATTTAAAAGCTTTGCCTCTGCCGCTCTGAAGTCAGCGGATGTCTTCATTTACCCTCCCAACGAGCGATCTCCGTGCATATACATGTTTTCGCCTTCACGAATAAGCAAATACATAAATAACAGAGATGGCATGAATTATTCAAATCCCCCAAATGTTTGTGGGTGTGGAAACTAACCAGCTTTGACAAGAAACTCACATGGGGAAAAGTAATAAAGGTTCAAATAACCTCCGCGGATCTGCAATCACTTCGCTTTAACCCAAAGATGCTGAGTGTGTTTCTGGGAGCAGACATTTGTTTTTATGAGCTGCTGCTGCTGTAACAGTGCTTCTGCCATCTCGTATTAAAGGGAAGGCATTTGATTTTTATCTTTCTCCAAACAACTTTCATCAGTTTACAAGCTCACATTTATTTCTCTATGTTATTTTAGGTAATAGCGACAACAATTTGTAGAACTAGAAAATTTGTAAGAGCATATAGATATTTATGCCATATAATCTTAATGATTTCATTAATTTTTTTGTCTGATTAAAAACACAAATTGTAAATCTGAAATAAATAGATAAATAATTGAATGAAACAATCAATAATAAATGCAAAGCAGGAAAGAATGGTTATAAAAAAAAGAAATCAACGGGGATAAAATTCCCTTTGAGTTGCTCAGTTGCTCTTCTTCCTCAATGCCTAAGACATTAGAAACCTTATAGGGATCCTTCACACTTCTAAGTTCTAATTTTTCTTGGAAGTAAAGCTTGTTCCTCTTTAGGCAATTTTCTAATTTTCAATTTTTTGTAAATATTACACTTTCTATATTTTCCATTCTTGACAATTACCAACCTCGAATTTGCAAGAATAACAAAATTAAAAATACTCTTAAAGAGAATCATTAAATGCCAATATCTATATATCTATATATCTATTTCTATAGTTGAGTGTTATTTTGTTTTCTAACTTTCAAAACACATTTGAATAAACCATTCTTTTTTTTTTTTTTTTTTGAGAAGATGTTCATTTTCATCTTTCGATTTCCTTTTAAGCAGTGAAACGTGAACGTGTGACAAAATCTGTCAGGTAGATTTCCTATCTTTTTATCTACCTTCTTAGAGCTCATAGTACAAAATATATTGCAACAATTAACAGGAACACTTCAGTTCAAAAAATGTTCCTTTAAAGAAACTGAACAATGCAAAGTTCAATAGAAAAGCAGTGTGGTCCAATACTTTTTTATGATTGGTTTTCTTGAGATAACGAGTTGATTTCATCATTATATAAAGATAACAAAAGCCGTTTGCTTGTGATAAGGGTACAACTCATCTGGAGAAACTAAACTATGCTTTCTCGAGATCATGATATGATTGGTATGAGATAAACTGATTACGCCTATATTCTTCATCCTTTAAGACCACAACAGTGGGAGAGGAATTATAAGTGTAAGTCATGTGTAATCCTATGAGTAATCCTATGAATAGCCTAACTTTCAGGTAACAAGACAACGGTTGTTGGCGATGCTTCCACTCTTGATTCAAAGGCCATTTCGACCTGGATCTTCAACTCTTTAGCACTGGGTTTTTTTCTGAACAGCCTAGGTGTTACAGAGGTTACAGATATAAAAATGCAATTTATGAACCATTAACCCCCCATGTGACATCTGATTCATTTTTCAATAAAAAACAGACTTGAAAAACACAGATTTGAAAGTAGGCTAACTTTTGATGACTGACTCCACAGGTAAAGTTTTTTAGGTTCATTCTAAAATTAAATTTTGTGGAAAATTAATGGTTTGAGGGCGACACACAGACACAACTCCAGTTACTTGCCTCCATTTGTTGCCAGGAACAAAGAACTGCAGGATATCTTGCTGAACATCACCTCGCCCCTTCAGCATGACCCAGGAATCTTCAATTGCTCGCCCCAGGGCAGCTGTGGCTACCGACCACCATTAGCCTGTGAGTGTGGGCTTGAATGGGTGAATGACTGAATGTAGTGTAAAGGCGTTTGGTCAACCTCCTGACTTGAAAAAGTGCTACATAAGTGATTTACCATTTAACAGCAATGGATAAACAAATTACTTTAACAAACAAGTTTGTTTGTGACTTGTTACAGCTTTCTGCAGTCATCCAGACTTTATGTTGCCTTTAGTCTTCATTTTATACATTACTGGAAAACTAGCTTAAGGAGTAATAATTTATAGATACAGCAGTGGATAATTTCACTCCATATATAAGCAAGAAGCATTTGTTCATGAATGGGCAACTCTGCTTTAGTTTGTTTTGCCAACATTCTTCATAATCAGGTATTGCAGGGGTTTTAAGGGGGGCCTGATCACTCATAAAATGACTTTATTCAATATAAGCCAACCCCATAATAAAAATCAGATAATTCCAATTTACAGAAATAAACAGTTGATTCCCTTTTGTTTACTTCTATTTAATAGCGAAGAATTAGTATGTTTAATTGTCTGGCAGTTTAACCCCCATCCTCCTCCCAAAAACTGGCTTTCTTGATTTCTTCACTCTGCAGCGTTGGTACCAAGGTTCATTCTTAGGCTTTTCACGACTCACTCAACCTAACCTGGAACCAATTCAAAAGAAAATGAAGAAAAAAACAGACAGACAGATAAGGACTGGCTATTTATCCATTCTGGAAAATTCCGGAATGTCTCTTTAGTCATCCCCCTGCTTCATATTTTACCAGAAATGTTAGTTATTACCCGAAAATATGTGAGGGGGGCTGACGGGTGCTGTCCATCACCAGAACTACCAGCCTTTTCTCACTACTCCTAATTCTACCAGAGGATGCCAAATTGCACCACTGGGGTAACTTGCGACTCATTAATCGACTTTTTCTTTTGTGAATGAAGCCATTAGATTGGACTGTGCCCATATCAAAGTCACCAGTAGTTTCAGTCTTTAAATAAATGTCACCTATGGTACAAATGATAATAATATAGAAATAACAAAATAACATTAGCCATAATAACTATTGAAGTAATAATATTTTGAGGATGTTGTCAAAATTATTATTGAAACCATAGTGCCTTTCTGATTCCAATTTGTTTTTTGGTCAAAACTTCAAGAAAGAGAACCGCTAAATCTCTAAACATTTATGGCCCAGAAAAGACCCAAGGTGTAGTTTATTTTTTAAACTCAATTTGAGTTTGAAATAGCTTATTTATAAAAATCAAACAAATAAAATAAAAACAGACTGAGTAAGGAAGCCATCCAATATACAATTTTTGGGGGAAAATTATCATAGAGTCTTTAAGGATCAAATAAAAAAAAATAAAAAAATGCAGAGACCACTTTTCCTTAGCAAATATTTTCCATATTCTTATCTGATTGGCCTGAATATATGGATAAGCTTTAACTTTTGAAAATATATATATATATATCCTTAAAGCGGTTCTCTTTCTTGAAGTTTTGACCAAAAAACAAATTGGAATCAGTAAGGCACTATGGTTTCAATAATAATTTTGACAACATCATCAAAATATTATTACTTCAATAGTTATTATGACTAATGTTATTTTGTTATTTCTATATTATTATCATTTGTACCATAGGTGACATTTATTTAATGACTGAAACTACTGGTGACTTTGATATGGGCACAGTCCAATCTAATGGCTTCATTCACACAAGAAAAAGTCGATTAATGAGTCGCAAGTTACCCCAGTGGTGCAATTTGGCATCCTCTGGTAGAATTAGGAGTAGTGAGAAAAGGCTGGTAGTTCTGGTGATGGACAGCACCCGTCAGCCCCCCTCACATATTTTCGGGTAATAACTTACATTTCTGGTAAAATATGAAGCAGGGGGATGACTAAAGAGACATTCCGGAATTTTCCAGAATGGATAAATAGCCAGTCCTCATCTGTCTGTCTGTTTTTTTCTTCATTTTCTTTTGAATTGGTTCCAGGTTAGGTTGAGTGAGTCGTGAAAAGCCTAAGAATGAACCTTGGTACCAACGCTGCAGAGTGAAGAAATCAAGAAAGCCAGTTTTTGGGAGGAGGATGGGGGTTAAACTGCCAGACAATTAAACATACTAATTCTTCGCTATTAAATAGAAGTAAACAAAAGGAAATCAACTGTTTATTTCTGTAAATTGGAATTATCTGATTTTTATTATGGGGTTGGCTTATATTGAATAAAGTCATTTTATGAGTGATCAGGCCCCCCTTAAAACCCCTGCAATACCTGATTATGAAGAATGTTGGCAAAACAAACTAAAGCAGAGTTGTCCATTCATGAACAAATGCTTCTTGCTTATATATGGAGTGAAATTATCCACTGCTGTATCTATAAATTATTACTCCTTAAGCTAGTTTTCCAGTAATGTATAAAATGAAGACTAAAGGCAACATAAAGTCTGGATGACTGCAGAAAGCTGTAACAAGTCACAAACAAACTTGTTTTTTAAAGTAATTTGTTTATCCATTGCTGTTAAATGGTAAATCACTTATGTAGCACTTTTTCAAGTCAGGAGGTTGACCAAACGCCTTTACACTACATTCAGTCATTCACCCATTCAAGCCCACACTCACACGCTAATGGTGGCCGGTAGCCACAGCTGCCCTGGGGCGAGCAATTGAAGATTCCTGGGTCATGCTGAAGGGGCGAGGTGATGTTCATCAAGATATCCTGCAGTTCTTTGTTCCTGGCAACAAATGGAGGCAAGTAACTGGAGTTGTGTCTGTGTGTCGCCCTCAAACCATTAATTTTCCACAAAATTTAATTTTAAAATGAACCTAAAAAACTTTACCTGTGGAGTCAGTCTATCAAAAGTTAGCCTACTTTCAAATCTGTGTTTTTCAAGTCTGTTTTTTATTGAAAAATGAATCAGATGTCACATGGGGGGTTAATGGTTCATAAATTGCATTTTTATATCTGTAACCTCTGTAACACCTAGGCTGTTCAGAAAAAAACCCAGTGCTAAAGAGTTGAAGATCCAGGTCGAAATGGCCTTTGAATCAAGAGTGGAAGCATCGCCAACAACCGTTGTCTTGTTACCTGAAAGTTAGGCTATTCATAGGATTACTCATAGGATTACACATGACTTACACTTATAATTCCTCTCCCACTGTTGTGGTCTTAAAGGATGAAGAATATAGGCGTAATCAGTTTATCTCATACCAATCATATCATGATCTCGAGAAAGCATAGTTTAGTTTCTCCAGATGAGTTGTACCCTTATCACAAGCAAACGGCTTTTGTTATCTTTATATAATGATGAAATCAACTCGTTATCTCAAAAAAAAACAATCATAAAAAAGTATTGGACCACACTGCTTTTCTATTGAACTTTGCATTGTTCAGTTTCTTTAAAGGAAAATTTTTTGAACTGAAGTGTTCCTGTTAATTGTTGCAATATATTTTGTACTATGAGCTCTAAGAAGGTAGATAAAAAGATAGGAAATCTACCTGACAGATTTTGTCACACGTTCACGTTTCACTGCTTAAAAGGAAATCGAAAGATGAAAATGAACATCTTCTCAAAAAAAGAGAAAGAATGGTTTATTCAAATGTGTTTTTATAGTTAGAAAACAAAATGACACTCAACTACTAACAAAAAATGGGACATTTAGAGCTATCATTTCTCACTTTATGCACTCCAGGCCACACATTTGTATTCTTAACAATAAATCCTCATAATACTCACAGAAAACTTGTGTTCAGATTGCCAAAACTATAACCCAACATTAGGAAATTTAATATAATTTAGATAGATCTGAATGCTAAAAATGTAAAGCTGTAGTACCAGAAATATCTCCTCTAAGTTCAAATCAGTTCCTTAGTTCACTCACAAGTCCCACGATGGCCACACACAGACCCCCTCATGCTCTTTCACCAAGTGAATAGTACCAAAATATTCTCATCTACAACAGCCCACATTGTTATAACTTGAATTCCAAGAAGAGCAACCCTCTTCCTCTCAATTCCTTTCAGATATTTTCCCTCCAATCAGTGAAAGCTGCAGTTAGCGGCGCTGTCAGCTGTCTAATGAAAGGCAGCATCTGCAGCGATCACTTGGACATCTGCCGCTACTTTGAGGCGAGTCTTTGTCTGCTCCTTGTGTCCGTCCACTGCTCAGACGATCGCCACAGGCTACGAGCCGGACTCAGCTGTCAGACACGAGCTCTAAAAGGAGCGAGCTGTTTGGCGGGGAGGAATGTGCTTAGTGGAAATCGATAAACACTTGGGGGGGAAGTTTTGTTGTTGAAGCAAAAAAATAAATAAAATCCCACCAGATGATGCTGCTGCTGGAGGGAACACAACCATCTCTGGAAGAGGATGATCTCTACTGTGTTCAAACTTCCAATGAGGATTGTTTTATAGTAGAACAGGAGGCTGTTTGAACAAAACTTTCTACTACAATGCCCCTTTAGCAGACAGACTGCATGTTGGAAATTTAAAGATATTAGCCTTATGTTGTAAAGATCTGTTGGATTATAAAGGAAGACTATGAGCAGCAAAATGAAGTAGAAGGACTGAAGAATCAAAAGCAGATGTTGCTGCAAATGACTGTGCTCCAACACAGGTTTTTGAATGGATGTTAAAATTTTTACTATTTTTTTTCTTTGGGGTTATTTGCTGTTTTAATGCAACCAGTGAGGTATTAAGAGTAAAAAGTTAGCTAATTGTCATGATTTTTTCTAAAGCTCGGACCCACATGCAGTGAAACCAAACAGAGAGACACAGATGAAAAGTTTAACAGGTTTTATTGAAGAGATTTAGCTCGGTGCAGTGTTGCTCTGAACTCTGCTCTGCCGGAACTGGAAGGCGAGGGGAAGGCAGACTATTAGTTCAGGCTCAGTGGGAAATTTAATTTGTTGATTTGAAGGAGACGATCTGGTTGATGACTCACGTTTCCAGAGAAGTGAAGGATCTTTGACTCCAATCTGTGTGTTGTTTTCCAGAGTTCGTCTGATTCGGTGGAGGGCGGAACAGGGTTTACCCAGAACTTGGACGGTGTAGGAGAACGAAGATGCTGATTGCTACTCAGATTTCCTGCTGTACTTGAACGGATCGTAGTGAAGATGATCCCCTTGCTCGGACAGTAATTTCAACGTCCTCTCAAGGAGACTGGATCCAAACCTCCTGTTTGAATCCCTGGCTCAGTTTAAGGCTCAGTTGATCCCTCCTGGGAGTGGAGTCCGAAAAGGTCCAGTTTCCAGGATGACTTCCTGCCCAGAGGCAAAGACAAAAAAACAAAGTTAAAACTCAGGTAGACAAGAACTCAGTCTTACTCAGCAAAAACTCAGCTTGGCTAGAGTACCAAAAACTGGCAAACACTCTGGCGTCGAGGTAGTGGCAATCAGCAGCTTAAGAGCACTCCGTTAATGAGGTAACCGTCAGCAGGTGTGTGAGGAGGCGGACCGGAACCAGGCGCCTCCTGTTGGTGGAAGGGAGACGAACACAAAAACAAACACAAACACTGGAGTCCTGACACTAATAATATCCAGCCTTTCATTGTTTATAGTAAGAAATCCGGTACAGTCTATATGAAGTCTAGAGCTGATGAAAAGTTTAGGTTTTCATTTTAGTAATTTCGGATAACCTATATATTTCCAAGCTAACTTGCCTCTAATCCAAAGCAATTTTATTCACATATTTCATGGCTGATGTGTAGATGCAATTCTTTTGTCCAAACCTGTATATCTCTAAATAGGCTTGCAATTTTAAGCACTCCTAGATGCTTTATTTCCATAGTTTTTTTAGGTTCTTTATTAGAAAGTGTACTACAGTGTACTAAACTTTCTAAGGAAGAACCTTTTTAAGGGATTTCTTGATGAGAATCAGTTTGCCAGTAATCAGGCCCCAGTATTGGCTAGAAAAAGTCCACTCTATTGTAATTTGTCAGTTACCCCCTCATTGACACGTTTCTTCATATGTGTGTCCTCTGTTCAGTCACAAATAGAGGCCTTTCTAGTCAGTGTATTAATTCCTACTTGCTCTATTACTCTGCAGTGTGACAGATGGCCCTGCTTTATAGTATGTCAGATATAAAAACTGACTCTATTTGTGATGGATATCAGGACAGTAATGTACATTTTTAGAAAACAGATTAGCTAGACAGGAAGTCAGACAGAAAAAAGTAAAGTAGCAGTATCTCAAAATAAGACACAGCACGCAGATTACACTTACACATATAAAGGGCAGACTGCTGCACGGTATGTTTTGCGGTAAATGATTGAGCAGACACAGAACGAGGTATTGTGTGAATATACGTAGTTATGTTTTAACAGGAACACAAAACCATGTTGGTTTGGATTTAAATCACTTGTCACTAAAAACATATAAAAAATTGAGCTTTTTGTTTTATTGTATTTTACTGTATTGTTCAGCTGTTTTGGTCAAGCTGGCTTTTTCACCTCAATAGTTTTTCTATCTGTGCATTTATCTATGGGTTAGGGTTAACCCTAACCCTTATACTATGAATTCAACATTTTTCTTCTTAGTAATTTTGTTTTAACAGCAAATAAACCCAACAACTGTTGAATGTTTTGTAATGCTGCTTTAGTCTCTTTATTGGAGCAATTTCTTATTTTAATGTCATTTTCTTCAACACATCTGTAGTCTTGAACTTTTAACTCCAGTTTGGTAAACCCAGTTTGGAAAATGCTCAGCTCAAGCACAGCTTTCAGCTGAGTTGTACCTTTTTTCAGACTCTCTGGATTTAATTTTTATCTCAAGGTCAGCTTGCATATTAGTAAATTGACTTCTGATGCTGTTAACATGTTTAAGGAATACTCCTCATCACATAAAATATTTATTTCCTTTTAGATATTGAAGAGTTGGACAAGGCAGACATTTTGAAATTCTGGCTAAAAGGACACACTTTTAAAGCTAATTGACAGCTTCCTAACTCAGTGCAATTGTATGAGAACTGTGGAATACAAATGAGAACATCATCTCCAAGTTGATAGTGTTCCAGCTTGCTGTGCTTTTCTCTTGATGTGTATAATTCACTCTTACAAATTGATGTTTATGAACACTGGCAGTAAAGTCTTACAGCTGTTAGAATTACAATAATAGTGTTCTACCCTGTATGTTGCACATTTACGCAGCATTGAAACGTCTTGTAAACACTCAGTAGTACGTGTACAACTGACCTAATGTCACAGAAATAATAGAGAGAAAACTTGCTAAAGTGTTACTCACAAAATGCGGTTTATCCTAGACTTTTAGTTAAGTATATGAAAACATGTTGAGTGAGTGTGCAACATACAAAAAATAATGAAGTATTTGTCATATGAAAACTAAAAGGTAATAGTAATTGAAAATAGCGGGCCATTGATCATTTCAATAAATTATTCTCTTACAAGCACCAAGCTTCATGTTTTAGAGGGTGCATTAGGACAGTCATTTCTCGCATTTGCACTCTGTGTATTGATGGATGCATTAATTAGCAGAGCTGCCCTGCACTCAACAGCCAACAGGAAGCCACTTAAATTCAACAGTCAAACTATGCGTCCATTGCTGCATGAAACTCTGTCTTTACAGTCATTGAGCCAAAACTTCTGCTAAAAATCTAATGTTAAAGATCACTGCCACACTTGTTTTCTCTATCTTAATTAAAAACAAGTGTGAAATGGTAATCCAGACTAATTTAAAACTGGAATTCCAAGTCATGGCATTACACCAGACAGAGAAAATATTACATTCTGCCAACGTATCAGAGGTCTGAATAAAGGCCAGATGTTTCAACAAAAAGCATATATTGATGGCGAGTCTGTGCACCAATTTTGTCCAAAATTAAAGATATAATATCCAATTAATTTTTTTTTTTTTTTGTGTGAAAAGTCTGGCTCTGTAAAGTGCCTTGACAAAACATGTGTTGGTGCCAAATTACTAAACGTAATTGAAACTTTATTACCTTTTCCAAACCCCTCTTGCATGGCTGAGCCCCTCATCCCATTTGCCTGCAGAGTTAGTCACTCTGCAGACAGCTCATTTTTTTGGTCATGGTCCAGTTACACGAGGTAAAGGTAGTATCACACAACAAACTGGTAAACTGAAAGCTTGTATTTTGGCTCAGCTCTACTTTAACAAAACGGAACCATGCAGTGTCTGCATTACTGCGGCAGCCGCAAGGATTTGCCTGTTGATCTACAACTCATTTCTCCCCTCACTCTTGAAAAAGAATCTAAGATACTTGAACTCCTCTACTCAAGGCAGAAACTTTCCTCTGACCTGGAGAGAGCAAGCCACCCATTTTCAGTTCACAATAATGGACTCACATCGAGGAGCTGATATTAGTTTCTGCTGCTTCACAATCTGCTGTTAATCTCCTTGGCACATGCTGTGGGTCTTGGCCAGAGAGATCAAGCAGAACCATGTCATCCACAAAAAGCAGGAACCTACTGGTCACCAAACCAGAACCCCTCAAGCCCCTGGCTGCACTTAGAAACTCTATCCATGAAAGTTATGGACCAGTGACATAGGCCAGCCCTGCAGAATTCCAACAATTACCGGAAACAGGTCCAAAGTGTTAATGCAAATGGGACTACTACCCTGCTTGTACAGGGACCGGATGGGCCCAAGTAAAGGACCCCTGACTCTGTAATCCTTGAGTGCCCCTGACAGGGCAAAAACCTACCACAGTCGGATGCTTTCTCCAAGTTGGGCACACTCAAAAACACTTGAGTACCCTGCAGAAGGTGTGGATTTTGTGTGTATGTGATTCAATTGTTGTTTTAAGTCTGACTACTGATTTAATAGTGTAGGAAAAAAATCTAGGTTCACTTAAAAATATGAACTAAGCTTGCAGTTGGATATAGTTTACAATACATTTTTTTTAAATATTATAAATTTAAATTGGTGCTATAAACATAAGCTATTTGACTAATGAAAATAGGAGAGAATGTTAAAATATGAATACGGAATGAAACTTAAAAATAACACAACACTAAACAGGAGACATTAAGTTAGCTCTCTGCTGGCATCGTATAGATCAAGACCTTAGTGCTCTTCATCACATATGCTCACATGTTGCTTTCGCTGACTTCTGCGCCGTGGGTGAAAACTAATGAAAGTGACTCCAAGTGAATCTGGGCACAAATTTACTTCCCATGATGTTTGGTTCGCCGCCTGCAGCCACTGGCAGCTGCTGATGGAGCTGATGATGACGATGGTGGTAGTGGAGGTGGTGATGATGTAGCAGAAGGCCTGCAGGAGTTTATGATCCGTGCAAATGGAAGAATCTGCATATTGTTGGATATGAGTTTGCCTAATGGATGCCTACACACTGAGGTGATGATGGTGATAATAAAGCATGGAGAGCGAGTAAGCTGCAGTGTGCATAGACACAAACCTCTATGGTCCTGCTTGAATCATACTCGGAGAGAAAAGGAGGGTGGGAAAGATGTAAAAATGCAGCAGAAATTTAGAGTAGAGTAATACAAAGAAATGAGTAAAACAGCAAAAGTCCAGAACTGGGTCAATGAAATGAAATTAAATGACTGAATTCTTTTCTTTTAAAAGTAATGTAAAGTAAATGAAACTATGTGTTTTTAAAGCTGTTATGTTCCACCATCATAGGCATGAATGCAATTGGAATGCTGTGTTTTAATAATTGAATTGTCCAAATAATCTGTAAAACACCCTGCACAATTATAATACGGCATTTTATATGCATAAACCAAGCGGAACACTATGGCGATAGCCGTACGGCTCCTGTTGTGAAAGTAAAATCTGTTGGGCTCTTTTTGGCATCAAGACAATCATTCTTATTGCCACATTGACAGGACACTGTAAAAAAAAATAAATAAATAAATGATTGAATTGGAAATAAATTACACTGCTTTTAACGTTTATTGATTAAACACTGTTGTTGTTTCCAATACTTTTTGTCACGCTGCTAATGTTGCTAGCATACATACTTATTCAATTCTGTGTCTCACTTACCAACACATCTATTTTCTAGCTCGGTTAAACTTTGGTTGTTTTTTTTTACTCTTTCCACTGCGATTGCCATTGGTTACCATGAAATTACCCCGATCAGCTGGCTCATTTAAATACACACTGGGCTTCATGCAAGAAGCTTTTGTATGAACAAAAGTGTTCCTAGATCTTGAGTTTTTCACTAAATGACAACAATGTTACTGTTTCTTCGAAGCAGTTACTGATTTTATTAGGCGACATCTTCACATAATTTGCAACTCTCCAATCATAAATTACATTTTCATTATGCGTTTTATAGGAGAGATAGAGTGTGATGAAGTGATGAAAAACGTAATCAGGAGATGTACAGTTAATGTATGTGTGTGTTTAAAGGTGATTTTGAAGAATTTTGTGTCATGTTGGTTGATGATTAACTGATATTAAGTATCTTTGTCTCCAACATTAGTTCTGATTGACTGTTTTTGCATCAAATAATTTCTATTTTAACTTTTATTTAATTTTACTACAGTAGCAGCACAATCACAGCATTTACAACTATTGTGATTAATTAAGTTTTTCTTAAGTTTTGAATACCTCTTCTGTGAATGGACACCTTCTGACAAGCTTGAGGATTTGTACTATTATACAGTAGAGCATTACTAATTATCCAAATGCTAACCTAACCGTTTTTCTCGGGAGCGCGTGCTCGCTTATGCACAGACTATATCTGGATTACAAGGATAATTTATGAACATTTACTGAAGTTAAAAATTTTGGTTGAATCTGATGTGGCGCACGCATGAGAGGAAAAGTGGGAAAAAATTTAGGATGATTGGATGTCATGATATGCTTTGTATCGACTATGTATTGTTACATGTATGTAGATAGACATGGGCTTAGGATGCACACTTGTGCTCACAGGCATGATTTATTAAGAAAATTTGCTTGTTTTTGAGCATGGTTTGATTAATTCAAAATATCTTTTGCTTACACCATTTTTGGCTTTTGAGTAAACATAACATTTTGCATATCGACAGATTTCATAATTTGTGGAGATATGTGGTCCTCTGTCAGTAGAACTGTATCATCTCATCCTCATGATGACTATAGTTTAAATTCGAGAGCAAAAGTGGGAGGTTTGCAAGTCTGAGAACATCATTTCAACTGTAACGTGAGACATGCATCTGGTATTGCTGGAGTGGTTGCTCCATCATGAAGAAGTAAGGTTTTGCTATGTGAAGTTCTGAATCTGAAGACATTAAAATAAAAAAATCTAAGACACCACCTTGGCAAAGGTAAAGAAGTTTGCTCATCCTGCATAAAGGGCAGGAAAAGTTTAATCTATTTTAATAGGATTTAGAATCTGTTATCTGTAATAAATAGAGGTTTTGGCAGTATATCAACCCATCTTGTTCATTTTATTGTATTTAGATTTACACCCAAAGATTCTCATACCCCATGGTAGATTTTAACAGTTTATTATACAATTTTGCATTTATTTATATATATATATATATATATATATATATATATATATATATATATATATATATATATATATATATATATATATGCTGACTATTTTTAGCATTTTACCATATTTTCTCTTTCCTGTTATGCAATAACTTACATTCAATGCTCATTTAAGTGGGGCTGCCTAAGGTTATTTAATTAAAAAACTATGAAATAGTCAATCAGACTCAAAATAATGGTCAAAGGTTTACATGACATAAGTAAAAATGACAACTTCCATTCAAAAAATGATTTATTAACAAATGTTTTTCAACTGCAAGTCAACCTATTTCAGTTATACTGTACAATCTTGACTTAACTAGTGAAACTCAACTAAACTCAGCTAATATGTATACAAAAACTAATAAATGAAAATAGTTGAAAACCGTAACGAATAAAAAAAAAAACATCAATATCACAGTTCTTCATGGTTTCATGTTTGAGAACCAAAGTTCATCTTGAAGAGTTTGAAAGTTTCTTTTAAGTCTTGTGAGAGGGAGGTTGTAGGAGGGGGAGAGTACACTACTGCAAAACTGCATATTGTCAAGCTTTACTGCAAGTGAATATTAAATGAATGATATTCAGCCAGACACACAGTTATATTTAAAGGGTTTATTGAAAGGGTGAATAATGGCAGATGAAACAGGCAAACAGTCACAGTCTTGGCAGAATAATTCCGGCTGAAAGTGCTGTTAGCAGGTATGAGCAGAGAACCAGGAGATGTAGGTGGTGACAGAACCAACAGGCCGTGTGAACCGGAGAACCACCAGAAAGGGCAAGAATGGAGACTCAAGCCGAGTATACGCTGTACAATTTTTTTTTATTGTTGCACGCAGCTACAGCTCACACTGTATGATGAATCCCCAGGTTTAAAAAGTTAATAATGCATGTTCTCTCACTGTGCAAGCCGACGATCTGATGTGATCTACCTGCTCACCATGTATGTCTAAAAATCACATTGGACTCAGCTCCGCAGTGAGATGGCGCTACTCAGACTAATCGAGTAGAAGAGGATAAAGACCCAAGTGTCGATGCCTCCTTTTAAATATGAAACTAACTAGAATGCAGAGATAGCAAAAGTACTCACTTTCCGTACTTGAGTAAAAGTACAGATACTTGTGTTAAAAAATACTCTGGTAAAAGTGGAAGTACTGATTAAACTTCTTTACTCAAGTAAAAGTAACAAAGTACAGGCTTGTAAATTTACTTAAAGTATAAAAGTAAAAGTAGAAACCACTTTTTTCATGCCGTTGCCTACATTTTAAATGGATGTCTGCCAATAGGACTAGATCTCCGTTGTGTTCATTTTCAATCATCTCGTCGTCCATACTACTATGCTAACGCCACCACCACCAAGCTGCAATGATTTATGAAAACCGCCGAATCTGTCGATTCATCTTGTAGTGGTGCGTCAAATGCAACGTAGATTCCCATCCAATTAGATTGAATTTTGAATTTGGTAACTCCATTGAAATGATTCAAAACTAAAGTAACGAGCCAATTTTTTAAAATGTAAGGAGTAGAAAGTACACATATTTGTGTAAAAATGTAAGGAGTAGAAGTAAAAAGTCGCCATTAAAATAAGTAGTAAAGTAAAGTAAAAATATCAGAAAAATCTACTTGAGTACAGTAACGACGTATTTGTACTTCGTTACTTCCCATCTCTGCTAGAATGTAATGTGCTGCCTTGGCAATTTATGCAATTTTGTGTCACCAAAGCCCTAATAAGAAAAGGTGGCGATGTATTTGGATAAAGACATGGCTGAGCAGACATCGCTACTGTGGTCTGTCAACTTTACAAAAAGAACTCCATTTTACTCGCACCAAGGCCATGCTTATCTGTTTTTGTCTGAGAGGAAGGAGAAGAATCCTTGTCTGGGCATGCCCAGTGAGCAATTTGCCCATGACGGCCGTCTGCATTTCAAACATGTTTGATTTTCTCCTGACCTCATGATTCCTGATCGGGAGGTGGTCATAAGAGGCAGATCACCCCTTGTTTAACCCCTGTACATTACAGGATGCACGATCAGGCTGACAGTAGGCCCAATCGAAAAATTCCCGCACGAATGGAAAATCGGCCCAAAAAGGGCAAAAAATTGTATAGTGTAAGCCCAGCTTTAGGCAACCTCAAATAGGAGAGTCCAGCTTGGAGAGCACACATAAGCTAGTGAAGCTAAGGCAAATCACATGGGAAAAGAGTGAAACAATCTGGCAGAGATGAGTAGGCAGAAGCAGGTATAAGTAGGCTGGTGAACAGGTGAGCTGAGTGCTAATTAGAGGGAACAGGTAGAGGTAATCAAGAGTGTGGTGATGGCTGGAGGCAGACTGAGCTGGTAGGATAACTGCTTCTTGTGGCTGAATAGTGACAAGGTGAAAGGAAAAAGTCAATCATAGTTCCAAAACCAAACTACACGGACGCATAACTATGACAGATACTGTATTCCCCCACCATTGGTGCCCAATGCCCAGAATTTATATCATGGCATAAAACCCCTGTTAATGTTAAATATATCTTGTTGCTTTTGATAATTTATGTATCATTTTCTTGTTTCTTTTGTTAGTCAAAATATTATTTTCTGAACCCCATAGTGCTAAAGAACAATTTGATTACATGTAGCCTACTTTTATTTAATTTCTTTTTATTCAAATCATTTTATTTTAATCCCTATTTGAACTTTTTTGGCTTGTTAATTAAGCAAAAGAATATTAAGGCAGTTTTAATTACTTATCTATGTATATATTTGGTTTTCCATTGGATATTTCAAGGACTTAATATTGGATGTATATTAACACGTAACACGTATTACATTCATTATTGTCTATTCTATGCAAAAAAATAAAAATAAAAAATACAGTGTGTCAGAAGTTCTTTAGAACACTTTAGAAGTAAGAAACAGATTACTTTACCATGCAAAGAACAGCATGTTCCATCAGTCTTAATATTGCTTAGTTTTTAACAAATATCTTCCTGGAAATACAAGCCGTTCAAAATAAAAATTCTGGTAAGAGCATCAAACAACACTGGAACAGACATCTAGGGGAGATCCTTGCTAATGTAAAGTACTGTAAATATTATCACAATATTTCCATTGTAAGTATAAAAATGAAAGTAAATCTTAAGTCAATCCCTTTCTTCCAGCTAAAATTTTAATAGCCACAAACACACAGATCCTTTATATATGAAGGTCACAGTAAAAGCATTCATATGTCATAAGTCACCTTCGTGTAAGTGATTGAGCAATGGACATGGCTCATGTGGATAAATAGCAGATTAAAGTTTACATTTGTCTGATTTTACACTACTCTCCAGCTGATGTGGGCCAGAGGATGAGGCTCCAATGAAGATAAATGCACCCGTGAAAGGAATAGGTAAAAAAACCATAAAGGAAAGCAATGAGAAGCTGTAATTACCCAGAGGGAAAGGTCAAGACGTTTGGGCTGCTTTTTGTAATTAGCTTTATTTCTACGAGCAGAACAAACAGAGCAGTCTTTTGTGAAATTGTGTTAGAAAGGTTACCCAGACCTTTATAGTTGGATGATTAGCTATTCACTTGAAGCCCTGAGTGCTGTCTACCCGACAAGAAGCTGAAACCTCTCTGAAAAACAAATTAATCAATTTCAGATCAGCTGGAGAAAACTGATATACAAAAAAATTCAAAATATTTGATTAATTCTTAAAGAATGTATTTCAGCTGATAGATTACATGGGAGGAAAATATTTTCTTTCTGGCATTAACAATTTACCATAAACAGACTTGCACTTTATTACTTTATTTAGACTAAGAACGGTATTATTTCCTTTAAATGTGAAACCTACAGGCATTACTGCTGAGATACATATGCATATTAGGATGAAAAGCGTCAATATTTTTGGAGCACTTATGGAAACACAGATATAAGTTAGACTTAAGTCGAACAATGCTGACCCACAAGAGTAGAAAATGTTGAAAGTCTATAAATATGATTTTTAATTATTTATTTATTTTTTGTTGTTTTCTTTTGGAAACTTCTCAGTATCCCTGCTATACATTTAGTGCTAATGCTCATCATGGAAAAGTCTTGAAAAGTTCTACTCATCTGGAGCTGCTTTAGAGGTAATTGAAGTTAGATTTTTAAGTTGGCTTTTGTTTCAGTGTCCCTCAAGGGGTCCGGGAATATAATGTCATCTGAGCATTAGCCAGTATTCTTAGTACAAAGTCCATCTTGTTTCTTTAGCATGTTGGACTCAACTAGGGCAGTCTGTCATTCAAGTATGTATGGGTGTTCAAAAATGCATGGCTACAGCTACAGAGCAATTCAGTACTTCCTTCCACATAAAGCTAATCAAATCTAATCATGCATACTTTGGTTGACAGCTTGTGACCAGTTCAATTACCAAGCTGTTTGCCTCAGTAGTATTTGTTTCACTATTGCCTGATGCTGTAGGTAACATGTTCATCTCAAGAGGACATCATCTTAATCTTGAATTTCAATCTGAAAAACTCACGTGGAGAGAAAAGACAATTAGAAAAAAATTTATTAATACAATTACTTGGTCTTTGGTGCTCTGACCTCGGCAGTAAACATAGCTCTGGCTTTTGATAGATATGCATGAAACACGAGTAAAGAACAGGGCTGTTTCCCCCAGGCCTGAAACTGGTGGTGGAGTGGAGATAGATGAATTGTTAGTCTGTAGACTGCTGGTGGTCTTTGGTGCTCTGACCTCGGCAGGAAACATAGCTCTGGCTTTTGATAGATATGCATGAAACACGAGTAAAGAACAGGGCTGTTTCCCCCAGGCCTGAAACTGGTGGTGGAGTGGAGATAGATGAATTGTTAGTCTGTAGACTGCTGGTTAGCAAGACGGTATGCTGATGGAGATCCAGTGGACTGCATGAGCTGATACTAGAGCTTCACTCAGGGAACTGGAGGACCAGTTTGGGTAACACAGGTTGAGAGAACCTGTCCATGATGAGCAAGCATGAAGCAACAGTGGAGAGGAAAAATCTCCCCAACTCAGACGAGTTGAGGATTGGAGGCCTTTTAAGATGAACTTTGGATGCTGATTGTCTTTTGTGGAGGTGTGGTTGGAAGCTCATTGGCTGTGTCGTAAGCAAATGAGGGCGAGCAATCAGTTTCTTCAGTTTAACATCCGCCTAGGCTTGATTTAGCAAAAAGTGGTGGGTGAAGGTACCATAGAATGTACCCTTACTGTATATTGGCAGCATCCATTGTCTGCAATTCTCCAAAAGCATAGCTTGCTTTTGGAGAATCTTCTTTCTTCATGCCTGTCTTCTTGCAGTAGAAGAAGTATTTCCATAAAGGTGGAGTTCAGGAAGGAGCAGTGGACAGGGTTGTGCCTTATCTGATAGGATTTAAGACAGGAGAAAAGCTTGGGGTAGACCCTTTTATCAATCATTTGAAACTGTAGAGATAGAAGCTACAAATCAGTGAGTGGGAGGAGGGGTCAAATGCTGCCACGTGCTTCTGACAGTTCTAGATATTTTTTTTATTTTTTTTTTTTAGTGCTAGCTTCGTAGGAATACTATGATGCCCTCCACCTCCTTCTGCGGGCCACTCCACAGTAGTCCAGTGTCTCTAGAAGCTGGATTCCATAAAGGAGAGCCTGACTATGTTTAGCCAGTATAGCTTCACCTCTGTTGGGATCCTGAGGCTTGCCCACCAGAGGGCGCTGAGGATCCTCTTCTGTTTTTATTTGTTTTCTGTTAGGACTGGGTTTGCTGTTGAGATCTGGAGATCTACCATCTGTCTCCAGCAGAGAGCGCTGTTGGTCTCCTGGGCTGGAGCTTCCAGCACACCTGAAGCTCATCAGCCCATCAGGAGACCTTCCTTCATAAGCAGCAGTCAGACCTTCCTCGACGCCAAGTGTTTGACCAAGTTTGGTTAGCAAACCCTAGCCCCTGTTTATCTGGTGAATTTCAGTAGGCTCTAGAGAGAAACTGAATTCTAACCTGCCTCTGTTTTGTTTGCTCACAGAAAGCCTGACGGAAGTCTGAAGCTCTGGATGAGCTTTACCTGGAAACCTGCCTGCCTGCCCAAGGAAGCCAAACCTGAAGGTCTTAGTCTGGATTCCTCCTTCAGCTCTCAGGGGAGAGCTAGGAAGTTAAACCTGAAGATCTCAAGTCTGGATTCCTCCTCGAGCCCTCAGGGGAAAGCTAGGAAACTAAACCTGAAGATCTCAGTCTGGATTCCTCCATCAGCTCTCAGGGAAGAGCTAAGAACAAGACCCAGGTCTGAGGCTCTCCAGCCAGAAGCTAGACGCTGCCGCTGCTGAGCTCTCTGTTACTTCCACAATCTCTGGACTCAACCGGTTCCCCACCTCTAGGATCTGTCAGAACCTCTTCAAGGTACATTTAGAAATTACCCACTCACCATTCCACCTAACTGCCTGGCTAACCAAACTCTCATCCCCTCAGATATCTGTGAAACCTGTCCCGGACCTGTACCAGAACCTGTCCATATTACTCTGTGTGTTTCCCCCTAAAATAAACATTGTTTACTTTTCTTAGTCTCCAGTCTTGTGTTCTGCATGTGGGTTAACTCCATTAGCCAGTCATGGCAACCTCCTGCACAAGCTCAGGTTCTTTTCCTGCCACCAAGGTGACATTCCTCACCCTTAGAGCCAATTTATGTTTCCATGGATTCATTTTGTCATGATCTTGGCACTGATGGTTTGGTTTTTTCCTTTGCTCCTTGCTCAGCTGTCTAATTGGTTCTGTGGCTGATAAACGCCGATCATTTCCACCTGGTTCCTCTGCTATTTAGGTTGTGTGTTTGCCTCACATCAGCGCCAGGTTATTCTAGTGTTTTGGTGAGACGTTTCCTAGCAATCTTTAGTCTGTCTGTTTTCCTGTTTTTGACCAGTTTCTGCCCTGGGGATCTCAAGTTTTGCCTTGCCCCTGTCTGCTCTGTTTGTCGTATCTGATCTTGGATTCTACTGGCTTCTGAACCTGGAACTGTCTTCTGACTTCGGCCGCAGATTTCCCTTCTGGACCATGTTGCTGCTCAGCATTGGCTGGCGCCCGCGCCGCTCGCTCTCTAGGAACTCTGGGGGCATCGCCCGCCGCAACTGTGGTCAAACCTCCCTCCTGGATTCTGCTGTGTTCTCCACGAACGGACTGAACTTTGAATCAGAGATCCGTCCCGCAGCAGACGAGCAGCCATGCCCACCTGTTAGTCTAAATAAACGCTTTGAACTTTCCCACTGTCTGTCTCGCCTTGAATTCTGGGTCCAACATTCTGAGATCATTACACAGTTGCCTCCGCCAATGACTGCTGCCCAATCCCATGAAGGTTGTGAACCCGGGATGGCATTGAGTCACTGGCCGTTTCTCAATATGCGTTCTTGAGCGTTCTCGTGTGCTTGTGTACTCGTGATACGTCATCAGCCTCAGCCCGAGCACTTTCCAATTGGTGGGAACACCAGACCGAGAACGCACCAAATCCCTGGTTGTTGTTCTCGCCCCACCCTCTTTATCGAGTATGCATCAGAGCAGACTTGTCCGTTCTTGAGATAGATAGCTGTCCCAGCATGCACCGCAGCAGCAGTAGCTTTCAATGGAGCACTCCATTGAAAGTTAAAAGTTCTCTATTCTGTTGCTGTTGTTCAATAAAAGTACATTTTAAGATCATTTGAGGCGAGAATATTATACTTTAAAGCGTCACTATATGGTCCATTTACCGATTTAATGCGTAATTAAAAAAAAGGATTTCCAAAGTTGAGAGGACCGCGGCAACTGGCAGACCCCCGAAGCTAACGGCAGCCAGGGCTGACCGCGGACCGTCTGCAGCAGCCCTCTCTCGGCATAGCCGTGTGTGAAGGACCGCTTGCTCGGATGGCCATTTTCATTTGATTTGTGTTTATCTGACTGTGTCAATCATTACTCCCCCACTAAATGAAAAAGTAATAATTTATGATTATCCTGAGATTATTATTAACAGGAGGTGAAATGCAACTCTAGAAGAGCCGAGCGTGTAGTGACGTCACGAGTACGCTTCTGTTCCAAATGACACAGAGTTATGCTGCGTGCTCTTGTTCTCGCCAAGTCAATACTTTCCTGTGTTCTTGCCAAGTCCGGACTTGACAAGAACGCTTGTACGGACTCAAAACAGCAGCTCATTCGGGCTGGGCCCTGCCGGGTTTCATGAGGAGGAACCCAACCACAAGGTGCTCACTGATGAAAAGGGATGGGAATCGAAAGCCGGTTACTATTCAGAGCCGGTTCCGTGTGTTCCTGATCCATGGCACTGTTTGGCCGCTTGCTTAATGGTTCTCTTAACAGTTCCAGGCAGCACTAGAGCCTAGCGGTGGGCAGCACGACACTAGTCACGTTTTTTACGCAACTTACGCACAGGGCATTCAGTAAGCAAGTACGGCGTGACCAGCCGTAAGTCTAGTAAAGCCAAAAACAAATGGCGTCCCATCGGGTAAAACGATCGAAAGTTTGGAATAAAGTGGCAATTATAAACGCGGGAGGAAATACATCCAGCATGCAGAAACACCTGCGTACACAACATGGCATTAATTTTAATAAATGCCTTGTTTTTTATGCTTCTGGACAGAAGCTAAAGTTACGACCAGCATGGAAGGCAACTCTGGTGGTAAGTAGCTAGTTTTATATCACTGGCTGTGCTTAATGTGGTTCCTATTAAATCATATGGTATTTCTGGAAATAAACCAGTTTCCTACCTCTACGCTCATTTACTTAAATCAGGGGGAGATGAGTTTATTTCTTGAATTTGTACAGTAATGATTTTTATTGAACGGATGCTTTCTCCATTAGATTTAGATTACTGTGACCAGACGGGTAGCCTGGCTGTCTCAGAGGCTGGCAGATCCATTCACTGCCTTCTGTTTTCGCAGAGGCAAGCAGAAATAGAATGTCCCAGGCGAAGGTAGACAAATGTCACCGTGCACTTACCAAGTTCATTGTTTTACAGAATCGATAAGAGAATCGATAAGGAATCGAATAGTTTCACAGAATTGATAAAGGTATTAGAATCGTAAAAAAACCTTATAAATTTCCAACCCTACCGACAAATCCTTACCCTGGCCCTGGCTCAGGTTCAGGGTCTCAGTTCCGCTGTTCAGGGCAACCTCAAATGCCTTGATTTTATTTATATTTTTGGTCCTCATGCTTTTTGAGCAATTCTTTTTCTGGTTCGTCATTGAGTGCCTTTTTTTACTTGGGAGACCCTACCAGAGGCATTTAAGCCCCCAGCAACATAGCCTCTGGGATGATCCAGGCACTGAAACCTCTCCACCACATTAAGGTGACAGTTTAAGGAGGAGCCAATTTATCTACATTTGGTTGGCAAAAATAAATCCATGCCAAACTGTGATATTGCATCATTTTATTAATTATGGTATTCAACCATGTTTACTTTTCCTTTGTGTACAAAACAGATTAATTTAGTTTAGTTTTACTTGTTTAATTAAGAGTTTTTACTGATATATGTCGAAGTTGTAGGATTTTGTTTTTAAATTCTTATTTTTCAAATAAAAGTTTTTGTAAATACACTCCATATGTCAGGAAGTTTAAATGTTTGACCATGATTTGAGCTCCATTCACTTTAATTTGTTGTCCTAACACACAGCCATGTTTTTACATACCGTAACACATGACAATCTGAAGGCTATTTGATTAAATGACCAGCATTTAATATATTAAGTTATTACATTACAGTGTCATCACCATAACAGTGGAAATTAATCCCATGCTGTGTGATAATTCCACTAATTGGGATCATAAATAGAACACGAATAGAACACGAATTTAAGAGAATTGGCCATAGCTCTGATTTCTTATGTACTCCACAAGTAGCCCTGGAGCTTGAGGAAGTTTTATTTTAACATGAAGAAACTGAAATCTGCCAGGTCATGATTCAAAGTACACAGTTCAAAATTAAACCAGGAAGCCAACCAGGGAGCCAACTTGCTATGAACAAATTCCTTATACTTCAGGGGTGCTTTGTTGCGTAATACAACACATAGGAAGACTGTCAATAAATGTACAAAAGTGGAGTGAATTTAATAGCTGCTTTGTACAGTATTTTTTGTGATACAAAACTGATAGATCTAAAATGAAACAATTTTTGCAAGTTTGTTACTGCATCAACAACTCAGCCTTATTACACTTTTTTTCATATTAATACTGCCACAGTACAACCTTTAAGGTATTACTTAAAAAATGCCGTCTAATGCACAGCAGAAAATATAACTGAATACTGAAATAAAATGAAATTTAAAGACTGCTGCTTTCCCTGAACTTCGATGGTTAAGGAGTGTCAAGGCATGGTTGAAGACGGTACAGTCTCAACACTGAAATGCAGTGTTGAGACTGTCTTATTAATGAGCAAAGCCGCTGGCTACTGTCAGACCTCCATACACACAGGTACAACCAGACAGCAAGATAATCATTTCTAACCTGCTGGCATAAGCATTATAAGTCTTGTCTAACCCCCTGTCTCCTCCTCCTCTTGTTGTCTGTCTGCTTCTCTCTGGCTCGGATCTGTTTTTATCCGTCAAGAAGCTGTAGCAGAACCTGGCAGAGCTATCACACATTTTTCATCATTGTATGAAAAGGGGGAAAAAAAGAGATATTGAAAATATTAAAGGAATAGTACACCCAAAACATGATTAGCCTTCATTTTCTACTCACCCCCATGCTGAACAACACTCTGGAGTACTTTTTTGATATCTCAAATGCATCTGGAGATCTGGGAGGCTTCTTGCTGTCTGCTGACATTCAAATAATGGAGGTCTATGGTGCCCGAGGCAGAAAGTTCCATAAAAGTCCACAAAAAAAGTGTCAATATTCCTCCATACTGCACGTCCAATGTATTCCAAGTGTCCTGAGTTGGTAGCGTCCATAATTTACTCGAAACAAAGTCATTTAGAATGTTTTTAGAGCATAAACAGTAGTGTATAGGATTTCCTAAAAGCGTGCGCATGCGAGTTCACGAGCCTACGGAAACTGTGGCAGACCAAGCCAGATGAAAGGGCGCATTCAGCGTCTGCTCTTGATAATGCAAGCGTAGAAGAAGAAATTTGCTGTTTACTTGTGCAAAGAAAGAAACAACGAAAGAAAAATGTCTGAGGACTTCAGTGTTGAGGAAGAGCATGAGTTCTTTGCCGAGCTAAATGCGCACTTTATTCTGGATTATCTTGGATTGTTTTAATTTTTGTACTTCATGTACTCCTCTATCTGCTCTTCACCACTTAAGTCAGTGTATATACTCTTCAATATATATATACTGTTGTATATATTGATGATTTTGTTGAAGGAGACGCTAGCTCTCTCTGCAACTGCTCCAGACTGAGCGCTCCCTCTTAAGAGATCTGTTAAAATTATCATTGAAGATGTGTGAGTTTATTACACAGAGCCTACCTTTGCAGGTCTGGAGCTATTTTTAACAATAATAAGCTTGTAGCTGACTAACTCATAGACTAACAGACATTATCGTATGTCCAGTTCTTCATCTGAGACTATTTACTTCAATCTAATATCAACTGCCCACAGCACCAACACTGTGTCAAAAAGCATTCAGATAGCCAAAATGCAATTTATGACCCAGTTTGTGTTTTGGTGGGCCTGTTTTCATCAAAACTATCAGGGTTTTTGTTGTGATGTTGTTGTGGAAAGGAAAGTAAAGGAATCAGAGATGGTTATAGCAGTTTTAATGGTGAAGAAGATGGTATAAAACACCAATCCAGACATAACGGACCAGGAACTCAGGAACCAAGAATTTGAGAAGCTTGGGAGAAACATACAACAAGAAGAGAATCAGGCACTGAAAAACCTGCAGAGGAGGGAGACAGAACAAAAAGTTCATTGGGAGCAGATACAGACAGAGGCAGCTAGAAAGGATCTCAGAGGAAACGAAATGGGCTCTAGGGGGCAACAAACAGCAACCAGGGAAAACAGCTCACACTGAGCCTGGTTCTGCTGGAGGTTTCTTCCCGTTAAAAGGGAGTTTTCCTCTCCACTGTCACTACATGCATGCTAGGTGTGAGGGATTGCTGAGAGTCAACAACAAAATCTATGCAAAGATTGTCGCCATAAGCTCATCCAGGAGGACCATGTCTTGCAAGTCAATCACTGGATGCAATCAACTGGTTTTCCTGAACGGTTTTGTCTCAGTAAAGTGCCTTGAGATGACATGCGCTGTAAAATGGCACTATATAGACAAAGTGAGTTGAACTGAATTGAGTTTCCTTACCTCTTTACCAGAACCTTCTGTTTTTAAGCTTTTTTTATTTTTCTTGGTGCCAAGTCAAGTTCTCTTTTTGTGCTCCACCCCTAGTTTTGCTCATGCGTACCTGTAATATTTTATATTAGCTTCTTCATTAAAACTTTTTAATTCATCATGCTGAACAGGCAAAATTTAACAATAAGCCTAATTGTTTTGTGTGAAAGTGTAAAACTTAATTCACGACAGCTTGTCGATTTCTATACTGAAAATTATTATTATAAGACATTTTTCTTACCTTCTTCCCTACCAAATATGGACTACTTAATGTTGATCTATCATATTGAATTTTAATCAAATCAAATGAAAGTTGATGCAGTGTAAAAGATCATTAATAGATTTGTTTGTTTTCATTTATTTATCTAAGGTCCACTTAGACATAAAAAACAATAATAAAACTAATTAAAGACTCGCTTACCAGTGTTTCCTCAAAGATGATTGTTAGTGTAACACTGTAATATAATAATTTAAGATTGCTGTGGTTGCTGTTTAGATACGACAAACTTTATAAGTAAACTGAAAGCTCTTTCAGCACAATATATTGTTAAATTGTCTTCTACACTATATGGTTGGAATTTTAGAATAAGGGACACTTTTTACCATGCAGATTTATTTATTATTGTATTGAAGGAGGGTGACATGCAGCAGCAGTATGTTTATTTCATGTATAACTCATACACAACTACAATACATATCTAAATGACTGCTGTTTAATGGATCTGTTGCCACAAAACACAATTTCCCTTTCCAATGACCTCATGCCAAATTAAAAGAGGGGGTTCTCAGAAAGCATTAAGGCACATAAATTATTCTGTCAAAAGGTGAAGGTAGAATATCGAGCTGAGGCTGAAGATGGTTGACTGCCGACGCCTTGATAATAAATAATAAGAAACCTCGCTGTTTTTAATGACCGACAATTTCTAGTTTATTACTGACTATTGTCTGTCATTAATTTTGAATCAACTCCAGGTTCTTCATCACTGCCATATTTCTTCCTGTAATAGTAATGTATTTTATTTACAGAAAGTAAGAAAAAGCACATGTTTTGTAACGAAAAACTGTATTTATCCTTTTTAAGTTTTGCATTTGGCCATACTAGTTCATTACATAAAAAGCAAAAACATAAATTGCCTGACTTGATGAATGTTATCTGATTGTGATTTTTGTTTTCATTCAACTGTCCAGGGAATAGTCACCTTTAACAGTCAGCTTTAGCACTATAGTTTTTTTTTTTTTTGTGATACATAAACATTTAGGTTTGACTTAGTGACTGTAAGGTTTTCTGATCGTGAGAATACAAAACAAACTACAATTCTCCACCAGCAGATTTGTTTTTTGTTTTTTTTATCATGCTGCTTTTTGGTGTTCCCCAAAACTGGTGCATTATGGTCAATGTACATCAACAATTTTAGTAAATTACGTCAAAATGTAATGCTTCTTGGAGGGAAGAATAAAAAATAAAATATCTATAAAAATATATCATATTTATCCCTCCTGTGGACCCACCACCCACACAGGGATCCATAGAGGTAAGGTGCAGAGAGCACTGTGCGGCAGTTGAGGCGGGGTGCTTGAGGGCCCGGTCTGCACATGCAGTTTCAGGGTGTAGAGACCTGGAATGTCACCTCGCTGGGGGGGAAGGAGCCTGACACAAGGGTGTCCATAAGTGCTGGTGGTCGATGATCAACTTTGTATTTGTGTATATGTCTGTCGTGTGTCTCAAACATTCGGGTGAAGAGAGGGGATGAGCTATTAACCGATCACCACCTCGTGGTGAGCTAGATCTGCTGGCAGGGGAGGAAGCCGGTTAGACCTGGCAGGCCTATACGTATAGTGAGTGTCTGATGGGGAAGTTTGGTGAATTCCTCTGTTAGTGCGGTCTTCAACTCCCACCTCGGGACGAGTTTCTCGCAGATCCTGAGGGAGGTTGGAGACATGGAGTTGGAGTGGTCCATGTTCCCTCTTCAGCTCGGTGGAGAGTCCTTGTCTCAAGTGGAGGAGTTCAAGTCTCCCTGGGTCTTGTTCACGAGTAAGGGAGGGATGGAGTGTGAGATCAATAGACGGATCGGTGCAGCGTCGGCAGTGATGTGGTCGCTGTATCAGACTGTCGTGGTGAGGAAACTGAGTCAGGGACAAAGCTCTTGATTGACCGACTGATCTACGTTCCCACCCTCACCTATGGTCAGAAGATCTGGGTAATGACCGAAAGTACTAGATCGCGAATACAAGTGGCCAAATGAAGTTTCCTTCGCAGGGTGGCAGGGCATACCCTTCGAGATTGGATGAGGTGCTCAGTTACCCAGTAACTCTACCCAGTGTAGAGTCATTGCTCCTCCACATCGAAAGGAGCCAGCTAAGGTGGCTCGGTCATCTGTTTCTGATGCTTCCTGGTTGCCTCCCTCGGGGGGTGTTCCAGGCATGTCCCATTGGGAGGAGGCCTCGTGAAATGCCCAGGACATGGTGGACGGACTAGGTTTTTTGAGCTGGCCTGGTGACGCCTTGGGGTCCCCTCAGGGTAGCTGGATGAAGTGTGTGTGTCATATATATAAATATATATGAAAATATATATAGAACTCATAGTACATTTCATACAAAGAAATATTGCTGATTAAAGTTTTCAACGAAAACAGATTTGACATTCCCTACAATATGAGGTCAAACTACAATTGCCTTTTAGGGTAACTCCTGATATCTTTCCATTCCACAATTTTGTCAATTCAAATGCAATCTCCAAAGTAGTAAACATGCTTTTATAGTGATGGATAACAATGGCAAATGACTTGATGTATTAGTAGTAGCTGACTACTAATGTTATAACCCTAATCTTGTGATTTCCAATGCAACTAATAAGAATTCATGCTTTTTACAAACCCCTTCTTCATTTTAGAGTAACATATGTTTGACTAATCACAAATATGTATCTAAATTATAAACCATTTTTATTTAAAAAGAAATGTCCTGGTCAATACAGAAAAATCCACTGATTGGAAGAGGATATGTTTTATTTAACCAAATTTTTAACTTAGGCAGCAAAACATGTACATGTATTTAACTATAATTACTATAAAAACACACTCACCCCAAAAGCTCTCTAGATAAATAAATGCATCTGAATTGCATCTTGTCAAATTACTTGATAAATGTGACAAAGTTGCCTCTGTGACATCTGGCAAATGTGTCCGGCTCTTTCTTTGGTCTTTTTATTTCAGGATATCAGCCTCTATCTCAAAGCCACAAATCCACTCACACTCAGTCACACAAAGACAAAAGCCATTAGAGCAGCATTACAGTAAAAGCCTTTTACGAACATGGCAAATTTCATTTAAGAGCTACATTCCGTCCTCAACGCTTCTATCCACACTCATTTATATGCAGGAAGGTCTTTGGTAGATGAAGCAACATAAAGGAAATACAGAGGGATGAATGAACGGATGCTGGAGAGACGGTTGATAAAAAGTTCAGTCTCCTTTAAAAAGATATAAACAAAAAGCAGTTTGGAAAGCTCAATTTTGACTACTGTGTAACTACAGAAAGATGGACAGTTTTTCTCCATGTGTTCTGAGCCTGGTCTGGAGCTGTGATTGGTCCCTTGGGCCTGTCAATCAAGCCTGTGAAGTCAGGTGTGACCACCCTTCCTGATTCATGATTGACAGTAGGTTCTGCCAATTAGAGCCCAAAAGTACACTCTGAAACACACGCAAACTCTCCTCTGTGTTTCTGCAGCTGAGCTGCTGTCTCCGTTCTGATTGTAAATGTCGCATCCTGGGAGCTTTCCTGTCACCATGAAGCAACCCAAACATACTACATTTCCTCTTTCCTTCATATTTTACAAATTTAAAGAGAACAAAGGTGTATGTACACCAATATCTGTTGCGTTTGTGCAGTCATACAGTGGAAAATGGCTTTATTACTGATAAAACTAAAAGCTTCTGCTTTAAATGTAGTAGGACTCTGTTGGGTAATTCCTTAAGGATGGTTTTTGTGGTATGTAATAGAGAACAGGAAATATCAAAAGAAATGCATGTGAAAGTGGTATGAACTCTTAACATGAGGACTAACAGTGTTGGATGCAAGGGCATAAATGGCAGTACTATCTATATTTTTAGCTGTTTTCAGAATGATATTGAACAGTCTTTACTTTTTTGGGGTTAATATTTATTACACGTAAAGATGGTGTAATAACTGAAGACATTTTCTGTAGCAAAGAATTTTGATTTTTCCCTTAAAATTTATTTTTATAATGACCAAAGTAAAGAACAATTTGACATGATTGGCATGGAACATGTTTATGGACAACATAGCAGTTGGTCTGCTGTTAATAGTTTTTAAAAGTGCTTGTTGGGATCTGGAGAAGTTCCACCTTTCTCCAGCAGAGTGCGCCGTGAAAGCAGAGAAATGTGAATTTCACCAACAGTCTGTTACTTTTTTAGGGTTTGTGCTCGAGGGCGGGCAGGTGAAACCATCGGAAGACAAGATAAAGGCAGTTCTGGATTGGCCTACACCTGAGAACCGCAAGCAATTCCAGAGATTTCGCTAACTTTTACAGGAGGTTCATAAGAAATTACAGCCAGACAGCTCAACCTCTCACTGCTCTTACCTCTGTAAAGAAGACTTTTCAATGGACTGCTGAGGCTGAAGCAGCTTTCAATTAACTGAAGAAACTTTTTTCCAGTGCTCCCATCTTGGTCCAACCAGATCCTACAAAACAGTTCATCCTAGAAGTGGATGCTTCAGATTCTGGTGTTGGAGCTGTGCTATCCCAGCAGTCTGATTCAGATCAGAAGACTCACCCATGTGCATTCTTTTCTCGCAGATTATCCTCAGCCGAGCAAAACTATGATGTTGGAGACCGTGAACTTTTGGCCATTAAGCTCGCCTTGGAGGAATGGAGACACTGGCTCGAGGGGGCGGAACATCCGGTTCTGGTTTGGACTGACCACAGGAACCTCGCCTATATTCAATCTGCCAAGAGATTTAACCCTCGGCATTCAAGGTGGTCTCTGTTTTTCTCACGATTTAATCTCATCATCTCCTACAGACCTGGTTCCAAGAACGTCAAGCCCGACTCTCTCTCTCGTCTGTATTCCTCTGATCAACCTGAGACACCTGAACCTGTTCTCCCAGCCTCATGCACTGTTGGAGCCGTTTCCTGGGAGATCATTTATTTAATCAACTCTGCCCTTGCCTCTGAACCTGACCCAGGTAACCTAACAAGATGTATGTTCCATCCTCCGTCAGGTCCCGACTTATCCAGTGGATGCACGCAGCTAAATTCTCGGCCCATCCTGGAGTGAGCAGAACCATCGCCCTCATACAGAGACGTTTCTGGTGGCCGTCTCTGTACATGGACGTTAAAGAATATGTCCTGGCTTGCCCGATCTGCGCCAGGAACAAGACCTCTCATCTACAACCTTCTGGCCTGCTTCATCCCCTATCTGTTCCAACCTGTCCATGGTCTCACATCGCTGTTGATTTCATCACCAGTCTCCCAATTTCTAAAGGTATGACCACAATCCTAACAATCGTCAGAAAGCTTCCCACTGCATTCCAGACGGCTCAGCTTCTGGTGAAGCACGTTTTTCGCCTCCATGGTATCCCTCAGGAAATCCTCTCAGATCGTGGTCCCCAGTTCATCTCTCAGGTCTGGAAAGCTTTCTGTTTTGCATTAAACTGCAAGTCATCTCTCACTTCAGGGCATCATCCTCAGTCTAACGGGCAGATGGAGAGGATGAACCAGCAACTCGAGTCCACTCTCCGCTGCCTTACTTCCAACAACCCTACTGACTGGAGTCAGTACCTGACTTGGATCGAATATGCACATAACTCCCTGAGATCTTCTTCCACTGGTTTGTCTCCCTTTCAGGTGTCAATTGGTTATCAGCCTCCACTCTTCCCCGCAGACGAGAGAGAGATTTCAGTCAAATCAGTCCATCAACACATCCGCCGTTGACAACGCATCTGGAAGGAAACAATCACCGCTCTCACCCATGCATCCGCCTCGACCAAGAGGTTTGCGGACTCAAGGAGACGCCCCGCCCCTGATTACGCTCCAGGCCAGGAGGTCTGGTTATCAACTCGGGACATTCCCCTTAAGGCCATGTCCAAAAAGCTTTCACCCAGATTTATCGGTCCCTATAAGATTGATCAGATCATCAATCCCTCTGCTGTCCGCTTACACCTGTCATCCTCTCTACGCATCCATCCCACTTTCCATGTCTCTCAGATCAAACCTGTCATCACTAGCTCTTTGTGCCCGCCTTCCGACTCCCCTCCACCCGCCCGGGACATTGATGGTCATCCGGCTTACACGGTTCGCCGGATCATGGACTCCCGTCGGCGAGGTCACGGTCGGCAGTACCTCGTCGACTGGGAGGGTTAGGACCGCACCTGGGTTCCTGGTTCATACATCCTCGATCCGTCCCTGATCGAGGAGTATGAGAGTTCCCTCCCGTCCACTTCCTCGGGACCGCCAAGAGGCGGTTGTTGAGGGGGGGGTACTGTTGGGATCTGGAGAAGTTCCACCTTTCTCAAGCAGAGTGCGCCGTGGGTCCTCTGGGCTGGAGCCCTCCAGCACACCTGGAGCTCGTCAGCCCATTAGAGGACCTCCACTACTTAAGCAGCTGCCAGACCTTCCTTCGACGCCGCAGTGTTAGCTAAGTTTGGTTAGCGAACCTGAGCCTCTAAGATCTTGAACTTTGTGTCCGAGTTAAACCTAACTCTAACCAGCCTTGTCTTCTCGCTCCTAGGAAAACTTGTCTCTCGTGTGAAGCTCTGGGAGAGCTTAACCTGAACCAGCCTGCCTGCCCTAGAGAGCCAAACCTGAAGATCTCACTTTGGCATCCTCCTGCTGCTCTCTGAGAGCTAATCACTCAAGCCAAGGTCAGACAAACAGTCAGAAGTTAGACGCTGCAACTGCTGAGCACTCTGCTAAACCAACAGTCTCTGGTCCCAACCGGTTCCCTCCCTCAGAGAAGAAAGCCAGAACCAAACCAAGGTATTTTCTGAGTAAATCTGAAATCTCAACAACTTCTCAAATCCACCTGGTTAACCAAACTGTCATCTCTGCAGACGCCTGAGTATCCAGCCCGGACCTGTTTCCTGAACGTTATCTAGTTTTGTACCAACCTCAAATAAACTCTATTAAACTTTTCATCAGTGTCATGGTCCTGGTCTGATTGTTCCTGTTTTCCTTAGTTATCCATTTTTTGTCCTCTGCTGCCCTCTTGTGTCCTCCCTTCCTCTGTTTCTCTGTCCTGCCAAGCACCTGCTGCCAATTTCCTCGTCAGCTCTCTCTCTGTCTCTGTCCCCTTTAAAAGCCCTCCCTCTTCAGTTCCTGTTTGCTGGATCCTCGTCAAACATCCCGTCTAAACTTCTGTCTGTGTTCCTCGTCTCTCCCTGGCTTCTGGTTTGGTTAATGCCTGATGTCTCCTTGGTTCAGGTTCGTTTGTAATTTTCAGTTGGACTCTGATTCCTACTTCTGGACCTGTTAACCTGAATAAACAGACTTTAATTCACCTCTGCCTACTGGTCTCTGCGTCTGGGTCCTCCACACAAACACCGTTCATGACAGAAGGATCCAGCCCCAACATGGACCCAGCAGAGAACCAGGCATGTGAACTCCTCAGCCCTCCCCATATACAGGAATCTGACCTTTGGAGTTTTTTTTATGGGGAGAGAGAAGACTTTTTTTTGTTCCTGCCACCGCCATCAGCTCCAAGAGCCCCTCGAGGGGGGCTCCAAGCCTCCAAGGCCCCTAAGCGAGCGCTCCAGGCCTCCAAGGCACCTCAGCGGGCGCCCCAAGCCTTCAAGGCCCCCTCCATGGTGGTTCCTGTGCCGCAGTGGGCGGCCCCTTCAGAGGCTGTTCCTGAGCCGCAGTGGGCGGCCCCGTCTGATCCTGTTCCTGAGCCGCAGTGGGCGGCCCAGTCTGAACCTGTTCCTGAGCCGCAGTGGGCGGCCTCATCTGAACCTGTTCCTGAGCCGCAGTGGGTGGCCTCATCTGAACCTGTTCCTGAGCCGCAGTGGGCGGTCCCGGCCTCGTCTGATCCTGTTCCTGAGCCGCAGTGGGCGGTCCCGGCCTCGTCTGATCCTGTTCCTGAGCCGCAGTCGGCGGTCCAGTCTGATCCTGTTCCGGAGCCGCAGTCGGCGGTCCAGTCTGATCCTGTTCCTGAGCCGCAGTCGGCGGTCCCCTCTGAACCTGTTCCAGAGTCGCAGTGGGCGGCCGCTTCCGAGGCTGTTCCAGAGCTGCAGTCGACGGCTCCCTCTGAGCCTGTTGCAGAGCAACAGAAGCGGAGGCGGCGTCCTCCTCGGCGCATCCTGCTGAAGCGAAGGCGTCCTCCTCGGCGCATCCTGCTGAAGCGGGGGCGGCGTCCTCGGCGCATCCTGCTGAAGCGGAGGCGGCGTCCTCCTCGGCGCATCCTGCTGAAGCGGAGGCGGCGTCCTCCTCGGCGCATCCTGCTGAAGCGGAGGCGGCGTCCTCCTCGGCGCATCCTGCTGAAGCGGAGGCGGTGTCCTCCTCCTAGGTTCCTGCTGCATTGGAGACGCCGGCCTCCAGAGCGTCTCTCTCAGCTCCGGCGCCACGGCCGGCCTCCAGAGCGTCTCTCTCAGCTCCGGCGCCACGGCCGGCCTCCAGAGCGTCTCTCTCAGCTCCGGCCCCACGGCCGGCCTCCAGAGCGTCTCTCTCAGCTCCGGCCCCACGGCCGGCCTCCAGAGCGTCTCTCTCAGCTCCGGCCCCACGGCCAGCCTCCAGAGACTTTTTGTTGCCCTCGCCCACCCTGGGTGGGTTGTTTTGATTTTCAGACTCTGTTCTGTTTTTGTGCCTGGTTCCCCCTCCGCCCACCCTGGGTGGGTGGTTTTTAGTTTCTGGACATTTTAGGTCGTCTGGGATCCGCCCTTAGGTGGGGGGTACTGTCATGGTCCTGGTCTGATTGTTCCTGTTTTCCTTAGTTATCCATTTGTTGTCCTCTGCTGCCCTCTTGTGTCCTCCCTTCCTCTGTTTCTCTGTCCTGCCAAGCACCTGCTGCCAATTTCCTCGTCAGCTCTCTCTCTGTCTCTGTCCCCTTTAAAAGCCCTCCCTCTTCAGTTCCTGTTTGCTGGATCCTCGTCAAACATCCCGTCTAAACTTCTGTCTGTGTTCCTCGTCTCTCCCTGGCTTCTGGTTTGGTTAATGCCTGATGTCTCCTTGGTTCAGGTTCGTTTGTAATTTTCAGTTGGACTCTGATTCCTACTTCTGGACCTGTTAACCTGAATAAACAGACTTTAATTCACCTCTGCCTACTGGTCTCTGCGTCTGGGTCCTCCACACAAACACCGTTCATGACAGAAGATCATTGCTTGTCTTTCTGTCAGTCTTTCTGTTCAGTTTTTATTTGGTTTATGTCCTGGATCCTAGCTGCCAGTGGAAAGAGGGTTTTAGTGTTTGTCTCGTCTCCTGATCGTCCACTGTTCCTCCCCTGCGGAGTCCTCTGGGTTTTTGGCTCATTATCGGGGGAGGTTCAGTTTTTATCCAAGTAAGCCTGGCTCCAGGAAGGAGACCAGTTTAAAGTCCTGCTTCAAGTTCCGGTTCCTACGTCCTGTCTTGGCTACCCTCTTCCACTGTGCCTGCCTGTCTGCACCTGATCCTGTCTGCTCCTGTGCGTGACCACCTGGTCATGCTTCTGGTCCCAGTCTGACTCTGAAACCTCCTGGGAGCCTGTGGATGCCTGGAAGTCTGGATCCTGCCACCTGTTTCTGTTCCTGTCTGATCTGGATCCTGCCTGTTCCTGTCTGTTCTGGATCCCTCGCCAGGATCAGCTTCCAGCATCACCCCTGGGACTGCAGCACTGGGGACACTCGTGGTCTGGACTGTTAAACCAGAGTGTCTGAGATTGGGCGGTGCCCCGCCCCCCCGCCTGCAGTGTCCGCGAGCCACAGCTCCGCTTTTGTTTTGTTTTTATTTTAATAAACCTTTTGAACTTTCCTACTGACTGTCTCTCCTGAATACTGGGTCCTTCTGTCCTCGGTTCATGACAATCAGTCTCCTTTGTAGTGTTCTGCATGTGGGTTTAATTCAGAACCGATCATGACAGTGCTGGAGACTACCACCACCCAGAAGCTAGAATAACAATTAGTTTTATGAGTACTATGAGGACTGTTAGATGGACATTATTACCCCCTTAGGAGTTAACACAACTTTTCTTTGGTGATCAGTGTTGCTTCCCATGTAATGAAATGATTTGAAGGTGTCGCTCACCACAGTGGTGTTTTTTGATCTCCAGATATCACATAACAAGGATTATTGTTTTTGTCAAAATTAACTCCCTGACCACTTTATTATTTTTTAATAGCACAAATAGAAAATCAACCAACCAAATCATAGAACATTAAGCCATTTTAACATCTTTTCATGGTTTTGTGGGAGCTTCAACCCAACATGTAGGAAAACTCAGGAGTTTTGTTTGTGGGGCAAATTTTCTTGGCACACCATAGAAATCTTATAGCTTACAAGCTGAACACCATAACTACCTTAGTATTGTATTTGACCACTTCTATCCTTTTATGGAGTTGTCTTCTGATGGCTTTCACCACAATTTCTAATTAATCATGCACATTCGTCTTAAATTGTTTTGTAAACATAAAGCCTAGGTCACACTGGTTGCATCCGACTTTGTAAATTCTTCCATGACACATAGACTGCGCATAGAGGGGCTCAAACCACATAGGGTGAGCAGATCTGTAAAGATTATTTTTACACATATACAATATCTCTGTGCCACACAAAATTAAACAATTCCCCACTTTTGACTGCGGCAGATTGTGAAAATGTATTTAAAATGAATAAATAAAACAAAAAACAAGCATCTTGTTGCTTTTCTTCCAAACAAAGTCTGTACACTCTACAGAGTAAGTCAACAACTGCTAATTTCTATCCAGGATCATTTGATTTCTGTAGAGCTTGTTTATAATCTGCATGGACCAAAAAAATCTCTTCTTGTTCTCAAGGTGAAAAGAATAAAAAATAATTTCGTCAATAGTTACATACTTTGCAAGAATCGCAGCTGCTGAACTCAAATAATATCCCATCCATTGGAGCTTACATTACATCTGTAGTACCAGAAGACTGTAAAAAAGAGTATCTATAGCTCTCAGTCTGCCTTGCAGCTTTGATGTCAAACGAGAGGTTATTTAAGGACAGCAGTAGCTGTCATTTTGCCCCTTTTGAAGTCCACTTGCATCGGAACAGGAACAAATAACCTGAATTCCATGCTGAGAAGCCCTGCATTTTAGTGCTGGATTTTTCTGGTCAAAAGCTGGTGCTGCCCCCTTTTCTTTTAGTCCTTTTGCAGAAGAAGTTTGTAAGCTTGGAGTCTAGACAACACATTGTCTGCAGACCCTTTGATTGGCCCTCAGTCAAAAACTACTGCCCCTCTTATTGGATTAACTGTGAGGTTCCGAGGGAGAATTTGAGATGCAAAAGTCCTACTTGTTGAGAGTCGACTTGCTGCCCACAGCCTGCCCGTTCCTTAAGTCCAAGCTGCTGAAAGCCACTGTCAGAGCAACAAAACACTGTCCCCGAATAGCATCGTGGCAGCCAGCACTGCCGTTTTTCACCACTACTCCCCACTGAGCCATGACCCTCTGGGCTTCTGAGAAAAACTGTAGCCTCACCTCTTTGTCCCACTGGGCTTACTTATTTAGCTCAGCATTGGGTTTTGAAATGTATGTTGGCAAGTAAGCTTTGCACAGTGACGTAAGCACATGGCTACTAAAGCCCCTGTCACACTTTGACGATTTAGCCAGCGTATGCTGACGTCACAGAATCTTTTAAAACACTGGCATACACTGAACTTTCTATGTATTTTTTCAATTTCAGGCGTATACATAGAGTACTCATAACGAGTCCAGAACTTATCTCCAACGACAGTCTAACTTATGCATAACGCATTGCAGCGTAATAACCATGAAATATCATGAGCCATTGCCCTGAGGGGGGAAGTAATGCACCTGGGCTTATTTAAAAAAATGTATTTGATCCTGATATTAACCTAGCTGCTGTTTGCCACCCGCCAAAATAAATAGAATAAATAAAAAAGAAAAACGAAAAGAAAGAAGATCTGCAGTCACAGTAGATTCAGCATCATGTCTGTTAGGAAGTTTGTTGGTTGTGGCCTTGGGTGTGAACACATGGAGGATCCATCACATTCACCTTCTTGCTCACCCTATGATGGGGATGAAGTCTGGAGGAAAACTGACAGTTTCCTCTTGTGAACCCTTATACCTAAACGCTGCCAATATACTATTAAACAGTAGATGTAAGTTAGAAACACATTCACCGGTCATCTCGAATACAATACGTTCTGAAATACGTTGATATGCATTATAGATAAGTTATTGATAAATTACGCATAAGTTATGGACAAGTTACTCTTAGTTTTTGGATAAGCTGGACACCACGACTTATGAGTAACTTACATTTCACGTATGTCAACCATCAAATAACTTACCTGTAAGTTTTGGCCCACATATGAGCATACATATGCTGGCATACGTTGATACATTTTGAGCATATATTTATTGACATATTGCTGTATATTGATGAATGCCAGTGTGCTTCAGCGTGCTCATAACTTCTACAAAACTGACTCATTACTTATTTTTATTCATTTTTTCCCCAGCTTTTTTATTGTCAATACACTGTCTCAAGTACAAAGCAACGAAATGAAACCACTGCATTTAACACCTTGCGGAGCAGTGGGCTGCCATTGCCGGGGAGCAGTGTGGGGTTAAGGGTCTTTGGCAACCTGTGAGGCTCGAACTCAGAACCTCAGGATTCCAAGCTCTATGCAGTAAGCACTCGGCCAACACCTCCCCAATTTTCCAAATTATGCCAGTATTTTTGCCAGATTTTTCATAAGTCAGGCATACACTGACTAAATCATCAAGGTGTTACAGGGCCTTAAATGTATTTCAGAGGGGCCAAGTTTCAGAAAATAACAAGAGTTAGAGGTGGTTCTAGACTGTACTGAAAACACACATAGCAAAATGTATGCAATTAGCAGATGCAATTGTAAAAAAAAAAAAAAAAAAAAAAAAAAGAAAATTATATACACTTTTTTAAAATTTGTTTTTGCAGTGTAAGTAAATACATTTCCAATGATAATATGCAATGAAAGATTTTTATTGATTTGTACCTTGAACCAATTTAAAAGGACAATTTACTACAAATATTTAGAAATTGCAAGCAGCTTGAGCTTCACCTGTACTGAGAAATGATCACAGTTTTTGTCTTCGACCAGAAGTGTGCAAACTAGGCTTTATGACTCTATAACACTCTTGTCCTAGGTTTTTTTTTTTTGTGTGTGTGTGTGTGTGTGTGTTATTCTTTGGTCCAATGCCCCCCCCCCCCAAAAAAAAAAAAAAACACAGCGGCCCCATCCTGCCCCCCTGGTAAATTCCGTCAACCTAGAACACCCCTTTCTATGATCCGCTGTCCAGCAGGGAGAAGTCTCACTCTCTTATTCACACACACTACAGCTCTGGCTGACGTTTAGGCTATTTTATGAGTTAATGATCAGTCAGGGTGTCTATTTTGCTCTTTTATATCAAACACAATCCATATCTAGTCAGCCTTTAGCCTACAAAATGATATTTATAAAAACATCAGAATGGAACACACCTGCTGACAGAGGTGTGGATGAAAGATGTGCAGCTTACAGTAGCAGTTCCCTCATCGCTACCTGAGCCACCTTCGTTCCTCCCTCGTTCATGTCCTGACTCTTCTAGACATTTCCTGTATTATGTGACTTACCCATTTTCATTTCTAACTGTCTCATTTCAGTGTTTGCTCTAAGAAAATAAATGTTTTTTAGCGTGAATATTTTAATCGATTTAGAATTTTGAAAACCACTGATTTACATGTAGGGGTAACCTTATATTAACAAGAGGTATAACTGTCACACAAACACACATTTAGACTAACATGAGCCTCACTTTCAAGGAGGAACTGAGATAGAGAAGAGGTAAATAAAATGTCCACAGCTTTGCAATAAATACAGGAAATAACAAACATATAGCAGCCTTAAAGTAGTACATATTACCAGAAAACTTAAGGACAAAGCAAATTAAATGTGAACAAAAGTGGGTAGGTTATATTCCAGCAGGCAGGAGGATATCTAGTCAGTTTTAAATGTCATAGCTGTTGCTTGAGGAAGATTGTTAGAGACCCTAAGACCTGCCTTATGTTGCTTCTGATTGGTTTATGTTAAGTGGTGTCTTCTGTGGTTGGTTAGATTTAAGCAAAAGAGACTGATGTACTGGTCTAGGATTGATTGTCTCAGGCACTCAATAAGAGTTACTCGAACTACTGGAAGCCATATTGAATGAGTATTGAATGAGGAAATATGCCTGTGAATGTCATGTGTGGTGTGGTGTGTGAAAACGGGTCAAACTGCATGACTGTCACACTCAATTCGTGAACCTTGGCATTAACCCCCACACTCTTTTTGGAATGGGGGTTAGGTTTAGGACTAAGGTTTTAATTAGGTTAAGGTTTTGTTTAAGTTTAGCCATGTGTTGGAACCCGTTAGGGTTAGGGTCAGGGTAAGGTCATAGAAATTATTGAAAAATTAATGGGGTCAGACAACACTCTAGGATAGTGTTACATGATGAGTCTTTGTGGGTATGTTTGTGTCTGCATGGGAACACTATGGTTGTGTATGTATGGCAATGTATTTATTACCTTGTCGGGACAATATCCCCAGAATATGCTATATTTTGGGGACTTATAGGTACTTGTGGGGACCAACAATTGTCCTCCATGATAAGTTCTCTTCTTGGGGTTGGGTTAGGTTTAGGACTCAGGGTAAGATTCCAGGTTAGTCATAAAAATGAATATAATACAAATAGAAGTAAATGCCAAGTCTGACACAACGTGCGTGTGCATGCATGGGTGTGGCTTTTTATGTTGGTGTTGTAATCTTTTTGGGATATCTGAAAAGTCTTTGTCTATGCAATGTATTAATTTAACAGAAAATTGCAATGTGGTGCTGTAAATTACCTTTATATATGTATATAAAAACAGAATAGGTTGTTGACATGAGGCCTGGAGCATGGAGCAAGGTATTCAAAATAACATCTTTTGTAAGCACCCACCTGGCTTTCAGGCTGATCCTAAATAAATTTTAAAGCCAGTTTTTTGCTTAAAGTACAGTGAAGAATGATACTATTCAAAAGTCCATATGTTCTTAATTTATTTTTCAATATGAACAAACTTGACATTTCTAGAAAGCTTAAACTCCACTCTTCAGATTTTCATGTTATTCAAATAAGCCTGAATAGACTGTTTTTATGGCTTTATCACAGCCTGTCATGTTTTTCTGCAACGTATGCTTTGTCTCTCAGTATTTTCTAAAAAGATGAGATTCCTTTCAATCTGGAGCTTTAAATAGAGGTTCTCTTGCAAATCCTGGAACTTTCTTCATTCTCCTGTGTAGTAGCCCATTTCTCTGCTACAGCTGCTTCATTTCTGTCAAACCAATCATTGCTAATTAATGAAGCATCAAAGAGAGACCAAAGCACTTTTCCATATGTTTAATTTTTCCCATATAATCCAATGGGAATGATTAATAGACACAGTGGTGTTTGCTCCTAAAATCCACATTAAATGACAGTTTAAACCCCTCCTTTGGTTCTTAATATTCCTTGTTGCTGCATATAAACAATAAAACATATACAGCCTTTCTGTGGTAGTAGATAAAAAGATGCGAATAAAGTAGAATTTACTTTGTTGTGATTTTAAAATAAAACTGCCTGCGGGCTTTTGTCTTTACAGTAAGTGATTTTAAATCATCACAGTCCCACTAGTTTCAAAAAGTTTTCCTGAGTCCTAATGACGGCAGGTTGTCAGGCTGAATGCAATGTAGCCATGTAGAAATCTGAATTAAGCTCCTCTCAGCTCTTTCATGCATCCGTTTCATGTTGGTTTTATCTCCACGTCTGCCCACATCATTTAACTGCAGCTTCTTCTTTGAGCTCTGAGCTTCTTTTTAACTCTTAGAATACAAAAAATAAATGCACGTATTGCGGGGACACATGAGAGCATTCACTCATGAATCGAACTGAAATGAACCATATTAGGAATCAAAAAGCAGATTTATCGTCTTCAAACTAAACATTTGTGATACAAAACCTCAACAGAAATCATGACTTTTATGTTCTCAGATTCCTCACAATTTAAATGAAAAATAATTAGTTTTCTATAAGGGCTAATAATAAATAGCTTTGTTGCCTGTTGTTTTTATGTTAGAGGTTTTAATTTGACATTATTGGTGACTTACTCTACAATTCTTGACAGTATGTTCCCCATAACATTTTCTGCTGGTTGACTGGATTCCTTTCTTTTATTTTAATTTTTTTTCACATTTCTAACCAACACATTCACAATTCTGGACAACCATCTAAGGGCCGGATCTATCAAAGGTTTGCGTGTATAAAAACGTGAGCTATTTCACTGCGCACGCTAAAAAATGTACAAACTGATCTATCAACAGCGTGCTAAAAGGATTTGGTCTTTAAAACGTGCTAAATAGCGCCTCTTATCCATTTAGTACTTTTTCTGCAATGAATATGCAATATGGGGCGTTTACACGCAAAAGTGCGTCCTGTGGGAGGAGAACATGTAAATATATTAATTTAGCACTCGCAAAGTGATTTATCAAAACTGAAAGCAATTTTGCTAACGGTATCTGACTCTATATTTAACACGTTTCAAAAGAAGGTGCAAATGGTCTGTATGCGTAATTGCGCACACATGGCAGCGGTTATTGTCGCAAGAAGGAGACATCGAAATGAAGCAAGGAGACGCAGAGAACGCATTGTTTCATTTTGTGTGAATATTTTTGGAATGAACGAGGAAACAATCATCAAAACATATCGTTTATCCAGCATTGACATTTTGGAGCTGTTGGGGGAACTCCGAATGGATTTGGAGCCAGCCACAAGGAGGACCCACGCAATACCAGCTATCACAAAACTCCTTGCAACATTGGATCTCCCAATCTAGTTTTTCAGAAGTGCTGTCTGACGTTTCTAATGCCATGTCGCCCTGTCGCCCTGACGCCCTAACGGAGAAACCAGACCTCCCCCCTGCGCCTGTGGAGCAACATGCCAATGCTGCGGGGATGCGTGATCTTATCCACAGTAACTTCTTGTGAGCCATTTGGTATGTGCATTTTTCTACAGGCCAATACAAAACACTTTTTTTTTTTTTTTTACTGCAGTGAAGTAGAAATTCAGCCACATACCACCTTGGGGAATAAAGGTTGCCAAAGTTTTTTCTTTATATATATATATATATATATATATATATATATATATATATATATATATATATAATTTTTTTTTTTGTTGGGGGTCACTGTAAGATTTAAATTTCTTAATGCACTAGTTTGTACAAACTACAAACTACTTTGCCGCAAACCACAAAACGCGCAAAACCATCATTTAAATAGGGCGTCTCCAACAGTTTTGCACCTGCCACCAGTTACGCAATCACTCTTGTTAAATCACCCGCAAACCATGGTTCAGCCCCTCGCGCAAAATTCCAGTTTGCGAGCGCAAATTACTGCACGCAAAATTGGATCTTGATAAATCCGGCCCTAACTCTTTAATGAGGGCTGCTGTTTTAAAAGCCTTTGGATGCTAGTGAATTCATTTCAATTTAGTTTATTTATGTAGCTCCAAGTCACAACACATGTCATCTCAAGGCACTTTACAGAGACAATTCAACAGTATTAGAGAGGGGATCCAAATTAATGTTTGCCTTGTGAAACATGTATCGTTTTCCTGGAAGAAAAAAACATAAACTAAGGCAGCAAATGATTAGAACCAAGATAGGCTACATAGTCCCAATCGGTTTGTTAAATTACCACTTCAGTCTACTGTATATTCTAACCATTACATTAGGTTAGAAGATTTTCTTAACTTTGTTCATGTGCTCCAATACAGTGGCAGCTAGTACAGTTTTGTCCAGCTATAAATTCAAAATAGACTATACAAGAAACCAATCAAGCGTACAGTATACAAAGTTTTCCTACCAGTATTTATATGAATGCCAACAACGAAAAACATTATAAAAACACTTTATAAAAAATAACAATTTCATGCACAGGTTTACTTTTTGTACGTAAATTTTTCCCTTCTGAGGCTTTGTGAAGGCAAATCTGTTTTTTTTTTTGCATATTCCAATATTGGTCACAAACCAAAAAAAAGGTAATATACCAGTTTAATAATGGGGAAGCTATTAGTCAAATTTATATTTTTTCTTAAATAAAAAAAAACTATTTTCTGAGAAATTGTTTATTTAAGAGCAACTACGCAAATTAACAAACACCTAGAAAAAGTAAAGTATATTATATTGATTTTCATAGGAATCCCAGCTTTAGTTTCATAGAAACTACAACTTTGAAGAAATTTTCTGTACGCTTGAGCAGCTTGAGCCCGCATATCTTTTGCATTGCAGAGGAGCTGCTGCGCATGTTCAACGTTTAATGAGTGTTTGTTATGCGGCCTACAAATGCGTCCTTCTTTTTGCCCGATTTGAAGGATGGGTACAGTGTATCTTAGCTATCCTTGGATATCCCAGGATTTATTGCAAGACCATTCAAGCTGGCTGCTCCGTGATCAGAGGAAAAGTTACTTGGTGCCGAACAGTAGTGAATATTGGAAGTTCAGTTTTCCACAGTTCCATAGTTAACCAAACCTTTTACAAATGTTTTTACTATGTAGCAAAATTAACAGCTTTCATACATTGTGCAGAGTGAATACATTTAACAATGGATGTTGATGGAGAAAATAACGGAGGACTTTAATTATAAAATTATTACAAGAATGAGAGAAAACATCACACACATCTAGTCTACCAAAGGGCGGAGGTAGATGGGGGCCCTCAGTGGCCATGGCCGCCCTTAACCAATTATTGGCCACCCCTGTGGCCACCCCTACCATTTTCCCCCTCTAATACAGATGGTGGTAGTAGTACAATCTCAAGGGGAATGTTGAAACTTATTAAATATTTGAATTTTTCATATATTAACAATTAGTTGACAACTAAAATGCTGTGGTTAATTATGTACATCAACATCCTAACATTAAAGTTGATATATACACAATTGGTGCTCTTTTCAAAGCTAAATTTTGTGTTATACGGGGTAGAGAGAAAATGATGTGTCTCTGAAAGTCATATGAGTCTTCAGTGAATTTATAGATAAATACCTACTTCAATAACTTAAAAATCAATTTAATGTAGGTATTAGTACATATATATCTAAAGTTTATGCAGAACATTTTTTTTTTTTCATAAAGGTAGGTAAAGACAATGGGAAAGTTTTCACTCCAGAAATTTTGACCACTATATTATTTAGGCAGCATGGATGTTTAAATATATGCATCCATTTGTCAGCAAAGCTTTAGGAAAGTATAGTTGTCTTTGTTTAGAAAATATGGATGTTGTGCTCATTCCTGTTGGAACAGTGTAGATTGACCCTGAGGTTCTGGCACCTATCCGCTTATGGCCACCCCTCAGTGTACATTGGTTATTGACTGGCCGCCCCTATTAAAATTTTCTGGCTATGCCTCTGAGTCTACCTGTTCTAAACTAATGGGGATAGGTTATTTTCTCATACTTTTTTACTCAACAGAATATGTGATAGGCCCACAAACAAGGGAGACTGTGAGATAAACCCAGTCCTTGGGAACAGATGCCTGTAAGGATTACAGCTTGCTGCTGGCGCTGAGAGAGAACAAACCAAACTCATCTAAAAGTAGGCACTGATAAGAAGCAAATGTCTTGGAGAAACAGAGTGTCCTGGCACAAAGGGTGCAAATACTTGATGGCGGACATTTTGATCGACAATGATCTGATTCAGCACAAAAGAAATAAAACATAGATCAGCTGATCTGAATGTTTTCTAGAGGATAGCAAATCTAAAATTTTAACTAACAATGCAAAATTCAGAGTGAAAGCACTTCAAAGGGGATAATTTGAAGACATTAGAATAGAATAGATTAGAAATTCCCTTTATTATTCCACAATGGGGAGATTGTGTTGTTTACAATAATAGAAGTGGTCAAACAATGTGCAACTTAGAAAAGTATATAAAGAAAACAGATAGGAAAATAAAACAATTAGAGTATTGTACTTTACAGTGTTTTACAATATAAATATTCAGTATCTACAGAAGAAAAAATCCATAACAGCTCCATAACAGCTGTGGACAGTTTTACAGTAAACATGTCAAAAATAGTAGCAACACTAGAGATGTGCAAAAAAAAAAAAAAGGACCAATCTATTTAATTCTGTTTATTCATATAGTGCCACTTTACAAGACATATTATCTCAAGGCATTTTCCAGAGATAATTCAGGCAGATCTTACAATCAGACTAGTTCCAAGATTTCTATCTAAAGAAAAACATTGACTCGTTGACTTGACAGCAATCCCTCACACCAAGCCTGCATGTAGCAACAGTGGAGAGGAAAACTTCCTCTTAACAGGAAGTAATCATCAGAACCACGCCAAGTTCGACTGGGGTTCAAGGAGACAGAAGCAGACATACAAAAAGAAGCAGAGATACAAGGTAAGGACAAACACAGCCAGGAAGATGAGCTCCGACCCAGCTCACTAGAATGAAAGAGAGCACATACAGTTAGTCACAGTAAGATAAACAGGACCTCACTGAAAAACAGGCCAAGCTCCAACATCTACAGAATAAACAAAAGTGTTGATGGCAGAAGCCCAGCTGATATTTCTCTCCACGCTGGTGTCACAGCCAAACATGGAGAGGCCAGATGAAGCTATGATGATAAGAAAAAGCAGAGAGAGTATAAGGTTAGAGATTTAACTAATGAACACTGCAGAATGGAATAATACATATAGTATAAGAGCAGAATGATGAAAAGTTGTCCCTATGTCCTCCAGCAGTCTAAGCCAATAAGAGCATAACTATAGAGATAGCTCAGGATAACCAGATATACTTTAATAAAAATGAAAATGTCAAAACTGGCCTTAAACATTGACATTGTTTCTGCCTCATGGACTAAAACTGGTTGTTGGTTCCACAGGAGAGGGGCCCGTTATCTAAAGGATCTACCTCCTATTCTACTTCTAGAAATTGTAGGAACTACTAGTAACCCTGCAAATTGAGAGCTAATTGCTCTGTTAGGAACGAAAGCAACAAACATATCTCAGATACAAGATGGAGCTTGGCCATTTTAAGGTTGTATATGTGAGATGGAGGATTTTAAATTACATTTAGATTTAACAGGACGGCATCGAAGATAAGCTAAAACAGGAGAAAACTGATCTCTCTCTTTACTTTCATACAAACTCTGGCTGCAGCATTTTGAAACATCTGAAGGCTTTTAACCACAATTTGTGGACTTCCTGAGAGTAAAGAATTTCAACAGTCCAACCTTGAAGTAACAAATGCATGGAATAGTTTCTCAGCCCCAACTCTGGACAATATATATATATAATTTTTGCAATGTTTCAGAGAGGAAAAATACAGTAATGGCAATATTTTCTACTTTACTATCTGAGATCAATTTAATCCCATCCAAATTATTTGACTGACTCAGCTTTTTCAAAGACTCTGGTCCAAAGACAATAACTTCTAATATGTCTGCATTCAGAAGCCAGGGGTTAAGAGTCATCCAGTTTTTTTATGTCCTCAAGACATGCCTGTAGTTTATGTAAAGGGTTAGTTTTATCAGGATTTATAGACACATATAGCTGACTATCATCAGAAGAACAGTGGTAAATAATCCCATGCTGTCTAATAATTCTACCAAATAGGAGCATATATATAGTGAGAAGAATTGGTTCTTTTTATATAATGCTTGTGTACCTCTACAAAATGCAGCCTTAGGCAATTGTTCTTTTGGCCAATATAAGAATTTGGCACTGCTTCTCAGGTCTCTCTAGATTTTGTCTTCCCACTCACATTATCCAATCATCCTGCTTCCTTAATTTTCCAAATCCCCACTGGCATTCTGAGGATTAGTCAGAAATCTCTGAAGACATCCATCTTCTCAGTTTAGCTTCTAGATCTAATCTTGTTGTTGGGAGGTTGACATTAGCCTTCTTACTTCATACAGTTTCACAGTCCAGAAAATGTTCATGTTGTTTAAGGCGATAATCCCAAATCACTATTGTATGTGAGAGTATGTATGTGTTGTGTCTTTAAGCTGCTTTTTCACACACTAGCAACCATTGCAGGGTGTGACATCCCTAAATATACATCATGTGTTATCTTTGTGGCATTCTTGACTTTCCATAGAGATGAACATTAAAGCAACCTCTTTGGTTTGTAGCTTTGTTCCCATTACTGGATAACAGGATGAAAAATGGGTGAGACAGGTGTTCCCCACAGAGTGCATAAGGAGTGCATTTATTCCCTACACAGAGTCATGCAGTGCATATTAAAACCTTTAATGGATCTAATCTCAATAATGGACATTAAAGCTTGTTATCTAACAGTACTTAGAGCACGATTAGGGTTTGACTGACATTATTTCCAAGTAAAACTAATGTCAAAGTTTTATGCGGATTTGGTTCCACTTACAAAGATGTCAGTGTTTTTCTTTCATTATATTTTTAAACGCATTTTTTTTAACTCTGAAGGAACATTTGAAGAAATCTACAGAGACAATTAAATATGGCTTTGTTTCTTTCTCTCAGACTGCATTACTTATATTTAGTTTAGTAGTCTCAATAGTTAGGTTATATGACTTTTGTATTATCAAAGAAGCTCCAAATGGATAAATAGTCCTTTCCCCTTTCATGTCTGTTTGACTGAAACTGTTATGTAGTTTGTGTATGTTTTGTCAGTCTTTGCTTCTATCACAAATTTCTCCTTCTATGTTTTGAGCCTATTTGAATAAAAATACACGTTCCAATGATTATATGTTTTAGTGCAGTGCCTCTATTAAAAGATATGCCTTCTAAATAATTGTTTACGATCTCAATAGACACACCCCCCTCTTCTGAGTTATAAGCTACTTTTTTACATACAAGTAAAGCACAGATGATATGACTTAACCCCTAGAACCCTACGGACCCACCGGTGGGTCCAGCTGCTACGTGACCTCGTAATTTTAACAAACCCCCAGTATTGATGTAAAAAACACATTTGGCACAGTTCAGTGACATTTTTGTATAAATGTGCCAAAATGGCCCCTCCGCCTAAGAAATTTCTTACTAATACCATTCTAAAATAAATATGATTCATCTGATTGAGTCCAAATTTGGTATATTTTTACACAACATTTAGATTTAAAAGTCTGTACTACTTTTTTGTGCTATAAATAATATTTTGGGTGTTTTTTAATGTTTATTTCAAAGAAAATTTAGGCGAGGTTCAAAAAATATAAAATATTTTGTATTTTGTCCCTAATATTTCAGGCAGGGTCAAAGCTACAATGGTGCTGAGACCAGAAAACCATTCTATGACATCTTACCTTTACAGAGGTACCAAAAGTTTCTTCTTAAATCTAATAGCTGTGAGGCTATAAGTGATTTACTTTTGTGTGTTTTTGTCAGGCAGAAATTTATTTATACCCCCTGAGGGTGTAAGAGGTTAACAGTATGTGGAGCAGTAATTTGGACTCCTTTTGGGTGCGGTTATGATCAGGAAGTTATTTTGGGGGGGATTTTTAACAAAACATTTATTGAACAGTAATTTAACAACAAAAAGTCAAAAAGAAAAAAAACTCAGGTCAACGATACATTATTATTATTATTATTATTATAATAGCAGCCTGTTGTATTTTAGCTCTCCCTCATCAGAAATGGTGGACAAAACACTATTAAAACCCCACAGGTGTTAAAAAAACCCAACAAATTCCAAAATCCCCAGTGGCTCTGTTGAAGCAAAACTCCAACCTCAACCTGGCCTTGATGTTACACTTCCACAGAGCCACAGCATCAAGCCTAGGTCCTGCCTTCGAGTCAGGTAAACAGCCATTTTGGCTTCAGAGATTAAATAATTTAAAATCCAGGATTTGAAAGCAGTGGCTCGACTGTAATGCACACAGTTGATAAAAACGGAATGGGAATGTTTAGGGAATTACTTAAATACCCCACAACACCTCTATTGCAATATACCAAATAGTAAATTGATTTTTAATAATTGTGAAAAATTTACATAAGAGGGAGATGAAGAGAAGCAGAGAGTGCAAAAGGTTCCATGAGGAAAATGAGACTGGAAGAAAGGGAGTGAGGCAATTTGGATGTATGTTGTAAGAGGTTGTCAAACAGGATGTGGAAGACTAGGAAGAATGGCCCCTAAAAGGAGAGAAATTGATTTTTCCTCATCCATTTTTCCCACTAATCCTCATGTGGAGGATTAGTGGGATTAAAAGGGCCATGAATAGGGACAGGGAGAATGGTTTGATGTTGAGAGATGAGATAACAATTTTTATCAATTTTACATAAAGATTTAATATTAATAAAGGAAAAGTCAAGTCATATTCAGAAATCAGACTTCTGAAAGTACTTTAAATATGCAATTATTACATGCTTTTCAAATAATAAGTGTTTTTAATTAAGAATAATTTCTTTTAAATTGGCTTTACCAGATACATCCATGTTCGTCAAAGGACAATACTGCCACCTATCGCTTTGTGACGTCATGGTGCAGTATCGGCTGTTGATCAAGTCCCAATGCTCTTTCTGTTGTTTGTCACAATGCTCTATTATCCAAGTCATCTTGAAACCATTCTTCTTCAAAATGTTGGCTATATATTACGTATTTTTTTCTCTGGTCAGAAGTTTAATGGCAAATCATCTTCAAGTTTGCAATCCAACAACAAATCTGTCCATGCAGGATCATATTTCGCAAAGGTGAAAAAACAATTTTTTTTTTTTACTTTTACCAGATGTATTACAACATCCAACTGCCATGCACATGGGCATTGTCAATTTAACTATACCTCTCCTGAATTTTAATGGTGAAGTCTTCTCAAAATCTTAATTGTTTTAGATTGCAGATGTGTCAAGTAGTTCCCATTGATTTTGCTTGTAAAGCGGGTAGAATGGTGCTAGGTTTATCGCACCATGACGTCACTGCCGGAAGATATCAGGAGTGAGGTGTTACTATATTTGGGCAAAAATGGCCGGTCCTGGACACAGTGATCAAGACGAAAATGATCATTTTTAATCTTTTACTGACTAACGCTAATTTCATTAAATCACCGTGGACGTATTAATTTTAGCTTTAAATAATGATCCACTGATCATTCCATGCTGACCGGACTTTTGCTTTCACAAAAAAAAAAGAATTGCAATAGTTAGTTTCTTTTAATAAAGTATGGCCCATGTCATTATTGATACTCTGCAAAAAAAAAAAAAAAACTTTAGTGAATGATCTGATGCTGATTTAGGAAAAAAAAATCCTTAGAGGACTTATTCATGTGATCTTTTCCTTTAATTTTAATTCTTTCAGGCTATGAAATTGAATCTGTTTTTTCTGCATAGGTGGAAAGCAAGAAGGTGGAAGCTTTGCTTTGATTCCCTCTCTTTTCAAGCTCAGCTGCCTGTCACCTTTCTTCTGCTTTAAAGCCATACAGGACAGGAGTTTGGCAACTTCCAGCAAAAGGTGGAAAGAAAAAAAAAAGAGACAAAACCATAATCAAGCACAAGAAGGAGAGCAGAGAAGATGAGGGAGAATTTCTGGCGGATCAAAGCCACCTGGGACGAAGAGATAGAATTTAACTCAGACTCTAACAAATGATGTACACAGCTATCGTCTGCCAGAAGACAGACATGGAGACAAACTTGCAGCAAGGGACAACCTGCTGTCAGGGATTAGAGCGGAGTTGAGCCTTTCAACAACTTCCTTTCAGCCCTGAAATGAAAATGCAAAGGAAGGGCGCTTCTGATGCTGGAAGTTTTTGAGCCTGGAGAGATGGACAAGCTGCAAAAGATAACTTGATGGTACAAAAAACAGTCTAAAAAGGGTGAATTACAGATCCGATTACATCTTTTTTTCAGAAAAAAAAATCCTGTTTTGTGCCTTGAGTCAGCTCAGACTTGCAGGAAAAGTAGTTAACTTTTCTTATTACTCAGATCCTTTGAGGTTAAGTCATGACTCGCCTGGCCTTGATTATCTATGGCTATTAAAACTACACCAAACCCGAATAGTTTAGGTCCCATTTTGCTTCTCTTTAAAGGTATAAATATCTAAAAAAAAAAAAAAAAAGTTTACTGAGTTGTTGGCCTTAGTCTGTGATAACCTAATAAGCATTTAAGAAAAATAAAATTCAAAATATTTTTTTGTTTTATTAATCCAATCTAACTGAAATAATATATACATTTTTAACTAAAATGTAACTCTCACATGATAAAATATAAACCAGCTTAGGACCAGATGTTTGACAATTGAGGGTATACTTGATGATAAAACCCTTTAGTGCTTGTATCAGTATGTAAACTCTGAACTAATCTGAATCTGAGCTAAAATTCAACAGCATTAGTCACCTTTCAACCACTTAGGGCAGTAATGAGAAGGTTTGAAACTAATAAGGCTCCCCTGCTTTCAGTCATCCCATCGACCTTCAGTCCTTTGCCTCTTCGTTTTCTTGAGTTTATTCACAAACTCATCTTGTGATTTCCTATAAAGAATATCCTCACTGCGCCTCTGGTTACTCCTTCTTCCTGAAAAACCACTTACCAGACCTTCTTACAAAAAAATCCCATATTCCTCTGCTTTTCACCCCAATGCTCTTAAGACTTTTCCTACTGGAACAGAAACAATCAACATATTCTCATTATCAGTTCGTATGAAATCGTCCGAAAAGTTATGCACAGTATTTCGTATGTTTTTGACGTTTTTCCTCGAAAAAACATATCAGTGCGCATGCGCAGCCAGCCAGACGAAAAAAAGCAGATCAGCGGAAGGATGTAAAACTGGGACAGACGAGCTTTCGACAGTGCAACAATTACTTCATGATGTCTCTCACTAGGTTGCTTGCTGTTTTGTATGTTAGGGTTAGGGTTAATTGTATGTTAAATTGTATGTTATTGAATGGTGCGTAAGATGCGCATGCGCACTGATATCTTGTCTCGAGGCAAGACGTAAAAATACGACGAAATACGACGAAAAAAACGTCAAAAACATACGTATTACTGTGCATAACTTTTCGTATGATTTCATACGAACTGATAATGAGAATACACTGAAACAATTGCTATCAGCAAACACGACCACACATCTTTTAGCATCAGAAACTGTATATATACTAATCCCTTTTCCTTGATTCTCTTCAATTATTCCAACAATAAGACTCTGCTTATGCTACTTTTGTTCATATTCATTTAAAATCTTCTACAAGAGACACCAAGCTCTCGTCAGTTATGTCATGGAATCTGCTCCCAATACCTGGAAGAAACATTACTTTTTTGTGTGTCAGTATGCTGTTTAATATTTTCACAGTTGTCAGTAATTGTTACCTGCAAAAACCAATGGTTGTTGACATAATGCCAGAAAACCTTTTTTGTATGTTTGTCTGGAATTCTTTAGTGTGACTCATTAATGTGTGATGTTTGGATTTACAGTATGATTATGAAGCTTTCTGAGAGTCAAAAGGTTTAGTTTAGAATGTCTTGACAACAACAAAATGACAACATTTGCGTATGTCAGGTCAGAATTTGTTGGGGTTTGTCTAATAGTTAGTCAGCCTACTGTCGCCTGTAAAAGTGGCATAGTATTAATCAGAGCTCCACCTCATTTTTGTGCACCAGTTCACACAGCGCTCTTTGGATTTATGAAGCTGCTGTATAATATAACCAGAGACAATGAAGGCAGACAGACACACACTCTGTATAATTGCTTTCTTGAGAAGGTGACAGTGCTGAGCAAATGGCATTACCGTAGCGTTACAGCGCCTTTAACATATTTTGATCATTAAAACTCCTGCTGTAGTATTTTATGTAGCACTCGGCCGCAGTGGTGTCTCCTCTGACAGATGCTAATTGAAACTGGCCAATTACGGCCCAAGGAAGGCTAGCAATTTGTAAAGCAGACGGCAGCTGATTTAAGGCAAGAATCAGCGGGCCTTTTCCTGTTTTCCACAGGGACCTTAATGAATATTCAGTGGTTGTGGTGGCGGGTCTGAGAAAAAATATTTACATTTTCAGTTAGTAGTAGGCCAATGTCAAATATTGGCATAAATGTCAGATTAAATTTGAACTTTCATTAAATTAGATATTTTCAATAGCAAATCCTAGGTTATACATAAAAGCTGCAATTATGCATACATTGCAATGAATATTTTAGATTCATTCAGTCTTTCTTCTAAAAGAATTGTCTCTAAAAGCCAAGAGACCTAAACAAAACTTGTCTCTCATACATTACATTTAATATTCAACAGTGGAAAATGAAATTTTGCATCAAGTAGAGTAAAGAGGGAAAAGCAAATCAGAGAGGGAAAGTACCATCTCTAGTGTTTGTGATATGAATTATCAGAATTTATAAAATTCCCTCCAAGTACTCTAGAGTCAAATAAGTAAACATTACATTTATTAATTAATCCTTCAATATCACGGTTGGTGACAGACATGAAATGTGTGTTTGTTGTTAATAAAAATTTTATCATGCCGAGCTTCTGCTTCTGCAATTGTTCCTTAAAGATGAGAAAGGTTATATTAAGGTGATGGAAACAACATGAACAACAGAAAACTGTAACTCTGGCATTTTATACGTTGTATCATAGTATCTTTTCTTTTTGAACCTTCTGTCTTACTTTTATGTTGTTCAACTAATTTTAGCTTCATTTTCCCTTCCTGCTGTTTCAATGCCTTCTACTGATTCAGCTCTAACACCTTTTCTTCAGAAAACAGCCTTCTTCCTGTTACAGTTTCCACCATCTCATTCTGAAACAATTTTCTCCTTGGTATTGTCCAACAAAGGCTTTGCTCTCTTTGGAGTTTAGTTTCTGCTACTCACTGAAGCTCAGGGACAGATTAGTCATTAGTCTTTCTGTATTTTTTTTTTTCTGCAGCAAACTGAATTGCGTCTTTGTTCCTATAAATCTAATAAAGCGCCTGATTGCTTTTGCTAATCATCCTGCGTCTTCCTGCTGCTGCTTATTGCTACCATTAATTTCTGAGATAACTGGTCCTCTGCTGGAGCATAAGGCCTCAGATAACAGGGTCTATAAAACTAAATGTGGGGACTTCCAGGGTATTTTTGAGAAATGTGTGGTTCCCTGTTGTCGACAAAAGTTTGACTTGGCTTCTTTTGCAATCAAACAATGTCTCAGTCTCAATTTGATGCATTCATGTCAGAAATGTAGAACATTGCAACGCCCTCCTGTCCCAATCTGTATTAATGCATAACATATTTTTGATGTTTCTCGTTTAAAGATACCTTATGTTAAAAAATATTTATGAACCTCCTGCGTATAATTAATATCTTGAGTTTAGGAATCAGGTGATTTGGACCACAGAAAAAACCAAAGACTTCAGGACATGGTCCCTTAAGGATCAAAATGAAATGCAATGTTGGACATATATTTACAGGCTGGTTCAGACTAAGATTTAAAGATTGACCTCTTGATGTCTGTTTTTTAAATAGGCTTTGCATTACAAAAACAGCCAAGATCGCATGTGTATTTCACCAGTGCTAGTTGTTGCACATTCAGTGCAGACCTAGGAACCTTTGACAAACAGTGGTTTATGGTTATACCTGGTACCTGTTGCAATTATTAGCTGCATTTCCATTACAAACGTGTATATTTACTATATGTGAATACTTTTGTTCACACAAATACACCAAATGTGGTAATACTAACAATATCAGTACAGGCTGGTTTAGGACATAACAGTTAAAAATGTAGATGAGAGTTAAAAGAGGAAAAATAAAATTATACACATTATACATACAGAGAGTGACAAAAAGGAGAAAATAAATAAACAAAAAATAAATAAAAAATGCAACGATTGCAAAAATTAAAAGCCAATTAGTAACAATACATTTGGGGTTTTCCACAATGTTTAGGTCGCTAAGCATGTGAAAAAGTTCCAGATGTCTTGGTGTGTCTATATGCCTTATTGATGAGAAAAGTTGGAAGAGTCCTTTTAGTAAGAAAGCAAAAAATGTCTTTTTTTTTTTTAGAAAGTGGCAAAAAAAAAATGTTTCAATCGCAGTTTTATGAAATGTCTTGGCACTAATGTCTGGTCTGATCACTCATTTTACTCACCTGCGTATCTCCGCCCAGTTCTCATATAGCTCATCTTATCCACCTGCTTCAGCCTCTATTTAACCAGCCTTCAGACCAGTTATCAGTGTCAGATTATTAGAACCTTTGGTGAGTGTTCTCTAGCATACCTGATCGTGTTCTGATTGCCTGATCCTAACCTGTTCTGCTTTAGACCTCTAAGCCGCGTTCTGATCTGTTTGCCAGACCTGTCTTTGGATTCCTGCCAGATTTTTGCCTGTCTGTTTACAGAACCTGGAACAGTTCAAAATGATCTCTCCTATCCTAGCTTCTCTTCGTTGGCTTCCTGTTAAATCCAGAAAAGAATTTAAAATCCTCCTTCTCATATATAAACCCTTAAATGGCCAAGCTCTATCTTACATCAGAGATATGATATGATTGTTCCTACCAGAGCACTTTCCTCTTATTCTGCAGGTTTCCTAGTGGTTCCTAGAATTTCTAAAAGTAGAATGCGAGGCAGATATCAGGCTCCTCTCCTGTGAAACCAACTGCCAGTTTTAGTCTGTGAGGCAGACATCCTGTTTACTTTTAAGGGTGGGCCTGAAAGTTTCCTTTTTGATAAAGCTTATAGTAAGAGGGGCGTTATCCTGAGCTATTTCTATACTTATGCTGCTATAGGCTTAGGCTGCTAGAAGACATAAGGACCCCTTTTTCATCATTTTGCTTCATTCTATCTCTATTCTATCCCACTCGCCACCTGAGGAGCTTTGGAGAGAGCTAAAGATTAGGGCAGGGGTCGGCAACCCGTGGCTCCGGAGCTGCATGTGGCTCTTTAGTGCCCCCCCCCCCACCAGTTGCTTTTTCAGATTTCTTTTTTTTTTATTATATTAATATGGTATGCAGGAGGTTAAACAAACATTCTGTTTGTTTTCCAATGCTGTAAACATTTGTATAATAAATACATTTAAACAATAAATGTAAGCATGTTTTTTTCAACAAAAAATTTTCGCCATAGCCAAAGAGGTTAGTGGTCATAGCCTGCAACACAAGTTTCAGTGCGGTGTGGCGCCAGGCAAAAAAAGCGGTTGGAGTGTCTCGGACCATAGATCCCAAAGGGAAAAGAAGAAGGGTACCTGATGAGAACAGAGGATTCAAAAACGAATGGACAGAATCATTTGCTTTCATTACCAATGTGGAAGAACTGCCCGCAGTTTTCCTTTATAATGAGAGTCTGCCAAAAAATAAAGAGTAATTTGGAACGGTATTTTCAGGGAAGGCATGCTAAATTTGCAGTCAGAAGAGGTTTATTCCTTTAATGTCCCAAAAGATGTATTGCATTGATCAACTGAGGGTTTAAATATTTGTCAACATAGAATTTTACAATAAAATGTACTAAATGTTCACACTTTTTCCCGTAATTTGAGCATCCTTTCAGATTGTTTTCTTGTATTGTTAGGGAGGTTTGTTTTCAGGTTTCAGGTCAGCGGAACTCCTTGGTTAAATTAATTCACTGGCATAATATGTTTAGGATTAGTATTCAATTAGGATCCAAGGTTTAAACTTTCAGAACAAATGTTTTTGTGCCATATATAACACCACAAATGTAAACTCTGTGGCATCAAATAGGGGACTTACAAACTATTAGATGTGTAATTATAATGTTGTACCCAAATTTGTCAATGTCACAGTTTTGAATTCTTGTAGAGCAGGGATGTCAAACTGGTTCCAGAAAGGGCCGGGTGGCTGCAGGTTTTCTTTCCAACCAAGCAATAGCACACCAGACTCCATTCATCTCATTAAGTCATCATGTTGACTAACTCAAGACTGGACTCACTTGATGAGATGACTGGAGTCTGGTGTGCTATTGCTTGGTTGGAAAGAAAACCTGCAGCCACACTGCCCTTTCTGGAACCAGTTTGACACCCCTGTTGTAGAGTCATGAAAACACTTCCGTGAAGTAAAAAAAATGTTTAAAGATTTAAATCCCTCCATGTCATGATGGGTCTTGGATTCAAGCACATATGCAGAACACAACCAGGAGGCAGGGAAAAAGTTCAAAGGTTTAATGACAAGTGTATACAAGAACAGGTCTGGAGGGTAATCAGGTCCAGGGACTGGGCTCGACTGGGCTCTCTGTTCAGAGGTTCTGAGCTGAGCAGGCAGAAGGAGGGAGCCAGGAGGGCTCAGAGGCTGACGGCAGGCTGAGGGCTGAAGTTTGAGCTGAGCAGGCAGAAGGAGGGAACCAGGAGGGTTCAGAGGCTCACGGCAGGCAGAGGGCTGAGGTTTGGTTCTCCTGGGTTGGGTTCAGAGGCAGACGGCAGGCTGAGGTCTGAGCAACGGCAGGGCTCGACTTCAGACTTATCAGTGTTCTGATCCAGAGTTTCTTCCAATCCACTTCTTGAGGGCAGGCAGGCAGGTTCAGACAGTAGATTTTTCTGATGAGCTCCTGAGAGCCGGCAGGCAGATTTCAGCAGAGAAACTCTTCCAGAGTTCCAGGGTTCAGTCAGGTTTCTTCCTAGGAAGCAGAGAAGACAAAAACCGATTAGGTTCAGGTTCTGGTTTCAGGGGAGTCAGAGAATCAGACAGGCTGGTTGGCTCAGGGTTTGCTGTACCGTTACTAACTAACACTCTGGCACAGGAGTGTGGTCCTCAGCCCACTTAAGTACTGGTCTCCTGATTAGCAGATGAAGAACAGCTGGTGAAGTCAGCTCCAGCCTCAAGAGATCCAGTACGCCCTCTGGTGGAGAAAGGTAGACAGAAAACCCCAGATCCCAACAATAACAGAAAATCCCCAGAAAGGGATCCTCGGCGCCCTCTGGTGGGCAAGCCTCAGGATCCCAACAGAGCCCCCCCCTCAAGGGCGGCTTCCAGACGCCCTCAGACAGTCCAAAACAAAAAACAAAAAACAACCCAACCAGGGTGGGCGGAGGGGGCACCAGGCAAGGAGGGCAAAAAACAAAAACTGAGTCCAGAACAAAAAACAATCCACTTAAGGTGGACGAAAGCAACGAAAGTCTCAGATGATTTATAAGGCAGAGTCTCAGGTGGCCGGCCGTGGGGCCGGCAACGAGGCAGAGTCTCAGGTGGCCGGCCGTGGGGCCGGCAGCATCTCGGGTGGCCAGCCACGGAGCCGGCAGCGGGGCAGAGTCTCAGGTGGCCGGCCGTGGGGCCGACAGCGGGGCAGAGTCTCAGGTGGCCGGCAGCGAGGCAGAGTCTTAGGTGGCCAGCTGAGGGGCCGAAGGCAAGGCCGATTTACAGGAGGCCAGCTGCAGGGCCGAGGACGTGGCAGAGGTTCAGGAGGCCGGCAGTTGGGCCGGAGGCAAAGCAGAGTCTTTGGTGACCGACCGCGGGGCAGGGGGCAAGGCAGACGTTCAGGAGGCCGGCCGCGGGGCCGGAGGCGAAGCAGACGTACAGGAGGCCGGCCATGGGTCAGGCAACGTAGGAGGGTTATAGGAGGATGACATCTCTGTCGCTGCTGAATCTTCGTAGGAGGAAGAAGTCTCCGCCGCTGCAGGTGTGTAGGAGGAGGACGACACCCCAATTTGAGCCGACTGTGACTCAGGAACGGGCTCAGGGGGAGCCGCCAACTGCGGCTCAGGATCCGGCTCAGAGGTAACCGCCGACTGCGGGTCAGGAACAAGCTCTGAGGGGACCGCCCACTGCGGCTCAGGTACAGTTTCAGAGGTAACCGCCGGCTGCGGTTCAGGAACAGGCTCTGAGAAGGCCGCCGACTGCGGCTCAGGTACAGTCTCAGAGGTAACCGCCGACTGCGGTTCAGGAACAGACTCTGAGAAGGCCGCTGACTGCGGCTCAGGTACAGTCTCAGAGGTAACCGCCGACTGTGGTTCAGGAACAGACTCTGAGAAGGCTGCTGACTGCGGCTCAGGTACAGTGTCAGAGGTAACCACCGACTGCGGTTCAGGAACAGACTCTGAGAAGGCCGCTGACTGCGGCTTGAGTTCAGTCTCAGAGGTAACCGCCGACTGCGGTTCAGGGACAGACTCTGAGAAGGCCGCCGACTGCAGTTCTAGAACAGGATCAGATGAGACCACCGACTGCGTCTCCTGGACAGGAACAGAGGAGCCCGCCGATTGCGGCTCCGGATCAGGAACAGAGGAGCCCGCCGATTGCGGCTCTGTATCAGGAACAGAGGAGCCCGCCGATTGCGGCTCCGAATCAGGAACAGAGGAGCCCGCTGATTGCGGCTCCGAATCAGGAACAGAGGAGCCCGCCGAATGCGGCTCCGGATCAGGAACAGAGGAGCCCGCCGATTGCGGCTCCGGGTCAGGAACAGAGGAGCCCGCCGATTGCGGCTCCGGGTCAGGAACAAAAACCATCGACTGTGGTCCCGAATCAGGAACAGAGACCACCGACTGTGGCCCCGAATCAGGAACAGAGACCACCAACTGTGGCCCAGGATCAGGAACCACTGACTGTGGCCCGGGATCAGGAACAGAGACCACCGACTGTGGCCCCGAATCAGGAACAGAGGAGACCACTGACTGTGGCTCCAAATCAGGAACAGAGGAGACCACCGACTGTGGCTCCAAATCCAGCATGGAGGAAACCGTCCCCGGCGGCACAGGTTCAGTCTCTGAGGTGGCTTGAAGTGCCCGCAGAGGGCTCTTGGCGGTATGGAGCGCCTGCAGAGAGGTCCTAGGAGGCGTAATACCACATACCCCGAATTCTGACACCTCTTTAAAAACCTGCTCAGGGGTCTCTAGACTGCTCAGAACTGGTTCAGGGGTCTCTAGACGGCTCAGAACTGGTTCAGGGGTCTCTAGACGACTCAGAGCGGGCTTACGGCGACGCCATCTCATACGCCAGGGGGTCTTAGGAGCTGGGCTAATTGGTTTGCTGGCTGATTCTGACAAAAAGCTATGTGGTGTGCTAGTGGGTTCAGGCGCTAAGCTAACGGGTTTGATATTGGGTTCGGACGCTAAACTAACTGGTTTACTGACTGATTCTGGCTGGGGAAGAGAGATACGAGGTGGCATAAATGGGAAAAGATCATCTCTATCCCCATAAAAGAATTTCCAGAGGTCTGATTCCTGAATGTAGGGAGCTCTGACTGTCTGGGGTTCTGAGACTAGGGAGGCAGATATGCTAACTGGGTCCGATTGCTGGCGATACAGAATTACTTCCGGGTTCTGACTCTAAAGATTCTAGAGTGCTAACGGGCTCAGAAGTCAGAGATTCAGGAATGGTTACTGGTTCTGAAGCTAGGGGAACTAAAATTCTACCGGGCTCGGAAACAAAGGGAACAGATGTGATTACAGAAACTGGAGAAACTGGCTGACTGACGGACTCTGAAGCTAAAGGAACTGGTATGCTAACTGGTTCTGAGGCTAACGGAAAAGGATCACTTCCGGGTTCTGAAGCTAGGGAAACTGGATGGCTAACGAGAGAGCTGGAGAAAAAGGAAAGCAGGTAGATTCAGAGACTAGAAAAACAGGTTTACTGGTAGGTTCTGATCCGGGATCTGACTGGCGGGGAGCTCTAACAGTTTGGGGTTTGATTAGTGAACCAAATTTGAGTTTACTGACAGAAAGTGCTAACTGTTGATCTAAAAGGTGGCTGCGGAGATGGATGGAACTGACCTGGCGAGGATGTGGACTGATCACTGCTGCTGGCTGGATTACAGGAAGGATGGAGGCATCAGACTGACCCACCGGAGAAGGAGTGGTGGCGTCAGGCAGAACCGCATGAGTGGCCTTCTTGCCCCGGCGGCGGTTCCTACGCCTGGAAGAGGCAGAAGGCAGAGGCAAACAGACAGCTGCCGGAGGTGGAGGTAAGAGTTCGGAGACATGAGTAGTTTCTCGGAGTGGTGGTTTTGGTTGCGAGGGTTCATTGGAAAGTTTAGAAAAAAGGGTCCTGAATATTCCAATCTATTTGATCTAAATATCTGGCTTTATGGAAAAAGGTCTGGAAATCTGGATATTTCTGAAGTTGATTTCGTAGCGTATCAGCTGCTGATATCCGGTCCCAGGGTGGAGTGATGGTGGAGAGGTGGTCTATGGATCGTCTGAGAAGACTGATTATCTCACTACAGAGATCTGGGGTTGTTTCCGCGGGGCTTGTTTGTTGGCCAGAGTGTTCTGTCGTGATGGGTTTTGGATTCAAGCCCATATACAGAACACAACCAGGAGGCAGGGAAAAAGTTCAAAGGTTTTATGACAAGTGTATACAAGAACAGGTCTGGAGGGTAATCAGGTCCAGGGACTGGGCTCGACTGGGCTCTCTGTTCAGAGGTTCTGAGCTGAGCCGGCAGAAAGAGGGAGCCAGGAGGGCTCAGAGGCTGACGGCAGGCTGAGGGCTGAAGTTTGAGCTGAGCAGGCAGAAGGAGGGAACCAGGAGGGTTCAGAGGCTCACGGCAGGCAGAGGGCTGAGGTTTGGTTCTCCTGGGTTGGGTTCAGAGGCAGACGGCAGGCTGAGGTCTGAGCAACGGCAGGGCTCGACTTCAGACTTATCAGTGTTCTGATCCAGAGTTTCTTCCAATCCACTTCTTGAGGGCAGGCAGGCAGGTTCAGACAGTAGATTCTTCTGATGAGCTCCTGAGAGCCGGCAGGCAGATTTCAGCAGAGAAACTCTTCCAGAGTTCCAGGGTTCAGTCAGGTCAGAATCAGACAGGCTGGTTGGCTCAGGGTTTGCTGTACCGTTACTAACTAACACTCTGGCACAGGAGTGTGGTCCTCAGCCCACTTAAGTACTGGTCTCCTGATTAGCAGATGAAGAACAACTGGTGAAGTCAGCTCCAGCCTCAGGAGATCCAGTACGCCCTCTGGTGGAGAAAGGTAGACAGAAAACCCCAGATCCCAACAATAACAGAAAATCCCCAGGAAGGGATCCTCGGCGCCCTCTGGTGGGCAAGCCTCAGGATCCCAACACTCCATACACAGTGTTTATGTAATAAGCTAATTATTACGTGGTTTAAGGGTAAAGACCTAATGGTTATGTTTCTTATTTAAAAGTAAAAAAATTAGGAGACAACTTGACTAATAACAACTAAAAAAATTATCCTGATACTGAATATTTGTAGATTAAATTACTTTTTAGTTTGTTTATCTTTGCATGCAGATGCTGAATGCATACAAACATGTTTGCTCATTATCTGATTTAGATGAGTTTAATTATGAGCCCTTCTCGGACTTGACAGACTGCATCTCAGCCTTTCCAGCAGCAGGACATCCAGCCTGAGTCTTTCCTTTACATGCTAATTATATGCAGTATCAGAGCTGTGTGTAGGCTCTGTGTTTTTAATGAGAGGAAAGATTTTTCACCCTGTTTCAGTCCTTCCCCTTTTCTTTTTCTTTGATGCCACTTTTGGGGAAGCATCCACATCCTTTTGAAATCTCAGCTGATAATGTATTGATCCATCAGGATCAACGTGCAGCTCCCTTCTTCAGAGAATAGCTAGCAGTGGAAGGGCTGTGGCGAACATAATTAAACTCATGAGTGTGTGGTCTCATTCCCAGGAAATTATGGAGTCCTTTTAGAGCTGGAGGGTACATCCACACACAGGAATATAATTGTGCTCCATTAAAAAGCCCATGAATCTCTGGTGTATTGATTTTTTTCCTTGTGCTAATGGACGGTATTGTCTCACAGCTCTCTAAGTGTCACATCAACAAATAAAGAACGTAGCCCTCAAACGCTTCTGTTTGAGGACTAATTGGTCACACTGAGGCTTCACCTGTTTAGCACTACACATCAAAGCCCGTCTTTGCTGAAACAAAATCCAGACCTTGTGGGCAGGTAAAAACAGGCTATCCCTACTACACTGAAGGATATATTTCAGTTCAACATTCAATAAACATAAACATCAAGCTGTTAAAAATTATCCACACAGAATCATGATGTAAATTTGCTGCATCCCATTGATTTGCTCTGCACTTCCCTGAGGCCTTGGATTAAAAATTTGCATTTAATATTGATGTTTTAATGACAGCTCTTTCCATCTCTGCTGATGACTCATTTTCGTATTAACAGATAATTAAACAAGGCATGCAATTGAGACTGAAAAAAAAAAAAATCACCTTTCCTGCTTGGCTGGAAAACCATGTAGAAGCAGCCAAAAGGCAGCACAAATTATGGAGGGAGTGTCCTGTCCTGGTACAAGGCATCCTTAGACGATCAAGAACTTTTCTCTTTCCTTTTAAATGAAGATACTTTTTTGACATTGAATCAAAACCATTCATTTTAAAACATGCAAGGCTGGCAGTTAAGGACTGAAACATGTTTCTTGTAGAAAAGCTCAAGAAATCCACAGTAAATCTCTTCATTTCTCCATGGATTTTGACTAAGTGCCCCAAGAACATCCTGAACTGTTTATTTAGCCATTATTCTGAGTCAAATTCATGACCTCTAAAAATGAGCAAGACACTTTTACACAAGTAGGAGAGCAGACCAGTCAGAATCAGAAATACTTTAATAATCCCAGACATATATATATATATATATATATATATATATATATATAACACTAAACAACATGGAAGCAGGTTACACTTGAAAACTAAATACACTCTAATACTTAGTGGGTATCATTTAATTGCCAGATACTGCTTAAATACTTTCACAGTATACCTATCTCCATGTAGGTATATCCAGCTTGAGAAGGCACAATGTCACAAATATATATTTTTTTAAATAACAAGGACTTTTTTTTCCAGTTGCTTTAGTCATGATGGGTTTTAGTTGCTTAGCCCACATGCAGAACACAACGGAGGCTGGGTAAAAGGTTTAACAGATGTTTATTGAATGTGCAATAATACAAGTTAAATACAGGATCTTGAACTGGTCCGGGCTGGTTCACTGAAGTCTGCAGAGATGATAGTTTGATTAGAAAGGCAGGCAGATGAGCATGAGTCCTTAGATAATTCAGAATTCTACCTTGACTGAATCCGGGCTTCTCTTTGAGAGAGGAGGAACCGTTGGGTCCAAAGACTGTTTGTTCAGCAGAGTACACGAGCAGCTGCAGCGTCTAGCTTCTCACTTTGAATGGCAGACCTTGATTAGAGTTTCAGCTCTTCACTAAGAGCAGCAGGAGAATCCACATAGGAATCTTCAGGTTTGGCTCACCAGGGCAGATTGGCAGGTTAAGCTCATCCAGAGCTTCAGGCTAGAGACAGGTTTCCTGAGAGACAAAAACAGAAGAGAGTTAGAATCAGATCTCTCTCTAGAGACAACTAAGATTCTTATCAGTTTCGAAGGCTCAGGTCGCTAACCAAACTAAGGTCAACACTACGGCGTCGAAGCAAGGTCTAGCAGCTGGTTATAAAGGGCAGGTCTCCTGATGAGTAGATACGTCGCAGGTGTGCTGGAAGACTCCAGCTCCAGGAGACCCACGGCGCACTCTGCTGGAGGAAGGTGGTACAGCTCCAGATCCCAACAGCTTTACCAATCACCAGATTTAAATGACCGTCCACCAAAGAACCTCTTAGATGTAGTTAAATGGAACATTGCCTAAGATTTACATTAAGCAAATCTGCAGAAATAGTCTGACTGTACAGAACCCCAGTGCCATATTCGACACTGCTGAGTGTGGTACATATATTACCAGAGTGACTGGAAAACTGGCTCAGCCTTATTGAATCTGTTTTAACAATTGACATTAATGTTTATTTTGGGAACTTACGTAAGAATTGCTTAATTTTTGTAAAAACTGCTAGCTAAGTAAGTGTCTTTAAACATTACCCTATGTATGATATTCGGAAGAAAAATTGTGAAAAATGTCAAAAATGCTCTAGCCGGCTGAGATCACCCTCTATAGAGGAATTTGTTCTCCTTACTTTAGGATTTAAGGCAGAGGTTGTCATCTATAAAGTGCAATCCTTACAAACATTCCTTTGTCCCATGTGCAACAAACATTCTCAATTTACTTCGGACAACATTGTTACATTTTAAAATTTGTAAAATTTTTATCATTGATGTGTGATCCTTGTTTATCTGGTTTGTTAACATTAGGTGTGGAAAGTTGTGTTGACATGTGTGGATAATCCCTGACTGTATTTGCAGCTCTGGGTCAAATATCCCCCTCGTGGCACCATACAGAACTGAACTGCTTTACTTCAAGGGCATGGAATTCTTTGTGTTAAAGGTGAACTTCATATAAAAAAATTAAGTAAATCACATATGTGTTTCCCAATGTCCCATCTTGGGGCCCTTCCTATTCAATGTCTACATACAGGATGTGACCATTACTATGCTGAGGCCTGAAAACGTTACATCCCAATGTGAACAGATGACTATAAACCATTATAGAATTGAGTAGATGCATAGAACGATTTAATGAATGAATGTGCCATAATTTTCTTTAGTGAAATTCAAATGAAACACCTGTCATTTTTTGGTACATAGAAGAAGCAGTGGAAAGTCAGCACAGAGGTGCAGTCATTGCAGCCAGGTCTGTTTTTATACAGTATATAGTAATTTACAGGGGCGGATCTAGAAAAATATTTATGGGGTGGCAAGAGGGGGGCAGGAATTTTTTAGGGGTGGCAACATATGGCATTTGTTTACACTGAATTTAATCACAGTTATCACAGTTTGGTGAGAATAGTATGTACAGTACTAGTGTTTCATGTGAAACAGTTCATATTAATAATTCATCGTACAATGTGATCTCACTTAATAGGAGATAGAAGAATGATAACACTACTTCTAGAGGGGCCTTATGACAGGAAATGACAGGAAAGGTAAGACACAGGTGCTGAGTCGCAGATGTGTGAGATTGATTGTAAGAGAGGCAGCTTTGCAGCATTTGCACAAGAAGAAACTATAGAAAGAAAAAGTTACCCATCAGAGATCTATGGACTGAGCTGTTCTAAAGTGAGCAGAACTACACAGTAGAAATAAATGGGTCAAGGCACCCGAACAAGGTACTGGACATCTATGTAATGTTTACTCTGAACACACATTTACCCCATTTGTTCCTCAGTAACTTGACATACAGCAGTTAAGGCAACACGAAAGGGACATTTCATGCATGTAAATATGCTGTAGATAGAGCTGTATATGGAGGACCAACTCTGCCATATTTAAAAATAAATACAGAAATAAATAAATGCTCAATAAATAAATAAGCATACAATTAATTGCCACCAAAAATACAATCAACAAATAAATGTAATTAGAAATTATATTATAATGGCAGGCAGAAATTTTAAAAGGGCAGGCAGAAAGAAATAGCGGCGAAGAATTAACTAGGGTAAAAAAATACAAAGGAAGAATAAAACAGACAAAAAATATGATAACATGCACATAAATAAATACTTAAAAATATAAGTAATTAAAAAATGAAGTTGAAGATAATAAATGACAAAAAAATAAATAAGGTAAATATTAAAAAGGCAAAGAAATAAAGAAGCCAATTAAAAGAGTTATATACCTTTATGACTAGCTGTATAATTTAATTTCTACTTACATTTATTTGTTGTTTGTATTTTTGGTGGCAATTAATTGTATGCTTATTTATTTATTAAGCATTTATTTCTTTCTGTATTTATTTTTAAATATGGCAGAGTTGGTCCTCCATACTGCTGTATCAACAAATCAACAAAAAGGCGGGTTCTGTATGTTACATCAAAATCTCCACAAATCTGAAAAGAAGCAACATAAAAATACATTTTGCTTGTGAGTAGGTTCATACAGGTCATTTCTGGATAGTTTCATATTATATATACAAAAAAGAAACAACACTGCTTCATATTAAGCAGGATTCACACCAGTATCACATTTTTAACTTTTAACACTTTTGGTTTTATTAAAGGAAATATCAGATTTTCACAGGTGCCAAAACAAAATGTAGCAGCTCTGTAAAGGCTCACCAGAGAGCATAACATAAAGTTGACATGACTATAACAGCTGAATCCAGTGATTTCCATGTTGCTCAGCAAAACGCTTCACAACTTTATTTAGATCCAATGCCTTTGTGCGTTTTGATTTGAGTACAACCAAACGTGATCGTCTCTTTTCTGTCATAGTTGACCGCAAATATGTCTTTATGAGCCTGAGACGTCAGGCCTAACTAACATCATAGATAGAGAAATAACGTTCTGCAACCTGATTTTTATCATCTCAAAATCAGCATTGCAGCTATGCTAGAAACATTGTGCTTTCATTATGATTTCATTTCTCGATAGATAGTTAATCAATTTTTACCTGTTTCATCCCGTTTCTCCTCTCCCCATGACCACTGGCTCCCTCGCTTTGCCCCATTTAGTTTTCAAAACAATCAGTCTCAGTCGCTCTCGCGTCATCTCGTGCTGCATTCACTGCAGTCCGACATTGGAAATTAGCGGTCGTAATTCTCAAATGATCCATAATTTATAAGCCTCGCCACCCCTACCGCCAACTGGGGTGGCAGCAGGGGTGGCAAGGCTGTCATTTAGGGTGGCATTTGCCACCCTATGCCACCCCAGTAGATCCGCCTATGGTAATTTAGGCTTTCCTCTGCATGTAACTGATCTTGCCACAGGAAAAAAAAGTCCCCACACCTTCAGAATGAATAAAAAAAGTGAAAACAATGAAAACCGTTTGAGAAAGCATACTGTATATATTTGTGCACCTTTTCTAATGAGTCAGTGTTCAAAATATATTTCAATACAAGGAAATGTTCAAATAAAAAATAAAAAAAAAAATAAAAAAACATACCAGGTGCTGCCTTTTGTGCCGCAAAGCTGGCTAATGTACTGTATGAAGCTTAACAGCGGCTTCAGCCCACTCTGCTGCGCTCTGTAGAGAAGGTAAACTGGGGCCACAGTCCAGTGTTGCTAACTCAGTTATTTTGCTGCCATATTGGGGGACATTTCAGATATTTCTAGTGACTTTTTTTAAAAAGTGGCTAGATATGAATCTTTTGATGTTTCTGTATGTTTTTAGCACAATTAGCAACTTACATGGAAGCAGCAATAGTTTTATCATTACTAGTCACAACAGCAGCAACATAAGCTTTGAGTCTTTCCTTATACTTCCTTAAGCACTGCTTAACACAAAAAGAGCTGCAGTAAGTTTCTCTCTACTTACCTATGTTTTGCCTTCAAGGCAGAGGCAACGGCTGAAAGATTCACATGCAAATCAGAGCAAAGAGAGCAGGGGATATCTGCTTCATTTTTCCACAGCTTAAGTATTTGGCATTCACAAAGCTTTTGATAATTGCTCCCTAAATTATAAAGCTGCATACAAAAATACTGTAAACATTTAAATTCTTTAACCACTCCTTTTTTTCTGAAACTGTTGCATTGACTTATATAACTGGCACAGCTTCAATGACGAATCCACCTCGTAATGTCTGTGTCTCTGATTACTGTCACTTTAGTCAAATTATATGTATGCAGTGAGGATTCTGGCAATAATACTGTCAAACCTGGAGGAGACTCTGTTATGTTTCGGATCTGCTTTGCATCATCTGGCCCAGGGTGTCTTGAATCTCTGCAAGGTTAAATTAAATCTCAAGACAATCTCTGAGCTACTTTTATAAACAGAGATGTGCTGCCTAGTGTCAGAAAGCTTGGTCTAGGCCACAGTTCCCGGGTCTTGCAGCAGAACCATGACCCAAACACCAAAACCAAAAACATCAAACAATGGGTGACAGGAAAAATTTGGACAATTCTGAAAGGGCCTTTCTATGAGCCCTAAACTAAATTATTTCTTTGGAAGGAGCTGAAACATCTCATCAGGAAAAGGAAACCTTCAGATCTGAGACAACTGGACAAGTTTCTTGTTAGGAGTGGGCCAAAATACCTGCTGAGAGGTACAGTAGTTTTATTGACAGAAATTGTTTTATTGCAATGATTGTATCGAAATATTAAGATTTTGTCCAGGCTGGTTTCATGAGTTTTTTTTTCTTCTATCATTCTGTTAAAGCATGGCTGTAAAGCAACCTCTAATTTTATATATTCACTTTCATAGTACTTGAATTTTTTTTATTTTTTTTTTTTATTTTACATACTCCAATAATCCCAGAGGGAAATTTCTTCTCTGCATTTAACCCATCCCCTTGGGGAGCAGTGGGCTGTCATTGTGAGGCGCCCGGGGAGCAGTGTGAGGTTAAGGGTCTTGCTCACCACTAGGCCGCCACTCCCCCCTTTTTCATTTACCATTAATTTTGTCAGATTATATACAGTCATTTTTATGTTTGTTTTTTTTTTTTTATAATTCTAGAGTTACCAACATTTTTGTCGATGTATTTAAGTAAAGTCAAATGAACTAGAATAGATTTCAAAATAAGTCTGTTCGTTTATAAATCACTTAAAAAAATTAATTGTTGCCGTATCAACCTCCCAGCGATCAAACCAGAACCAATAATTGAGAAGCAGCATTCAGTTTTTATGCTCCACCAAAAGCTTACAAAAGACTGCAAAAATGCTTCAACAGATAGCTCTTTTTAGTCAGATTAAACCCCAATTTCATACTGAAAAGTATTTTGCACTGTCTTGTTGCTGAAATATCTGAAAAATTAATCTTGCCATCTCAGATTGCATAATGTAAATATAAAATTCAAACCTATGTTTCGGATATATTGTTCAGTCTCTATCGCAATGAATTTAGACATTTCAACGGTTCTGATGACCACACTGACACTGGAGGGAGAAACCTTGAAAACTGTGAAGGCATTGCATGATACTGAACAAAACCAAAATCAAAATACTTTGCACTCTCTACAAAATTCCAGATTAAATGAAAACAGTATTAATTACCTTCAAGGTTTTTCCAGAGTCAGTGTCAACCATGGTAATCTGGTTTTACTCTGGAAACAGAAGGTTAACCAATGGTGATAGAAAACTACTCGGGATCCTTTACTAAAGTCCCGCAGTTAAATGGTGGCAAATAATTTGATTTCTGTCTACATTTATTTGTTTGATTTTCACACTTGAATATAAATAAGCACTGATCTCAAAGTGTAATGTAATGTAGATCCTTCAAAAATAAACAGAGCAAAAACATATGATCCTATTAAATCAAATGTTTCCTCTTTCGTTTTTCCTCTCGCTTTTCTTACTCCTCATCCTCCATCATTGCTTGTATTCTGTTACATTTATAATGAGTTCTTTCTTTCTTCCCTCCCTAAAAGTTTGAATTTTAAACCATCTATTGCTACTGGGGTTAAAACTACCAATCCTATTAAAGTCTGATGCAAACCCAATTCTTGCAACTTACTGTGGGTGCTTGCAGAGTAAAAACAAGAAAACCAACACCATAAACTTGCTGCATCTTCAGCTTCTTGGCATAATTAATTTGAGGAATTACAGCAGGGAGTGAGCCATAATCTTAGGGACTCCTTTCCATTTTCTCAAGAAGCCCTCCTCTTCCTCTTCCTCCAAGCAAACCGTTAGCCACTGTAGCTGTCAAAGCTGATATATCATTGCAGCTGCCGACTGGCCAGCCAGCAGGTCGGGGGATTTCCCTGAATGATTTCTCACGTCGACCAAACGGCAGCTAATCTTAGCGGGAGTGCAGCGGGGCTCCTCATCAGACAGACAGCGGCTGTAAACAACACAGATTGATTACTGCTTGGAGTGTACTTTACTCGGCCTCTGCAGGACTAACATCCTCATTGTTTTACTGTCACGATGCACAAACATTGGCACATCATCAAGATTTCTTTACCCATCCTGAGGAAGGCAACAATGAAAGTATCCCTCTATCTGAATCAGATGTAAATTCTCTTCACCAACCCCAAATGAAAGTGTTAAAAGGAAAAAAAAATAGATTCAATTTTCCATTTGGATTTGCCCTAGAAGAGCCTCTAATGTGATGTGTAGAATCCTAGGATTTTAATGCAAGAAGCTGGATGGAAATGATAGTAATACATGACCAGCCGTCGCCTTGGAGCACTTTAGGAGCACAGTGGGAAGTTGTTTGCATCCCCCCAAGGCGGCATGTTAATCCGGCCTTCCTGTCGAGCTGCATCCCAGTTAGGGGCCATGAATGTGACCAGCCCTCTGATCCCGAAGCGTTTTATCACAAATCTATCGGCTCACTCTTCATACAGCGGCAGATTAGATAAGAGCAGATCCACTTTATTCCAGCCTGCAGGGAAATTCATCTCCAGCCCAAGAAGGACCGCAGCAGCAAAAAGAATGTGACAGAAAGTCATAAAGCACGCAAACACATCATAAACACAGCATGAAATATAAAACTCATCACCACTGGTTTGCTGTCTTCCTGAAAACAAAACACACATCAAAGGAGTCGCTTTAGTATTCTCCAAATTACAAAAAAAGAGGATTCTTATTCACCTTAAGGCAGTTTTTTTTATTTTATTTTTTTTTATCTGGCACTGTGTTTTGTCCAGATTGACGCCTTACTGTTTTACTTTTGTTTCTCTGCCTTTACTGGTGTTTTCAACCCTTTTTTCTTTAGTCATACTTGTTGTCGACTCTTTTGTGTAAATGATTTGCCTTTTCACTGCCCATGCTTTTTTTCACTTTCACATTATTTCTGTCTGTGTATTCCAGGCCCCTTCACCTTATGGTTTTTTGTCGCCCACTCTTTATTTATATCTCTAAGACAAAACCATGCCTCTTGTTATCTCAAGTTTTTTTCTTTCTGTGACATATTTTTTTGTTTATATGGTGCTGTTTGATCGAAATGTTTCCCTTTGAGTCTCATCCATCTAAATTTTTTTTTCAGTTACAGAAGGAATATATCAATGTAGATGCAAACTAATAACCTGTTCATAAGAAAAAAGGCAGTAGGACAAAAAATATAATCAAAACACAGTAATTTGATACTTCTAGTTTAGCTTCGTTTTTCATCGATTTCCACTGCCAGGTTTTAGTACCTTGCTGTAATTTGCATTCATCATTAGTCCTTATACAGTCTTTTCAGTGGCTATTTTTGTATGCTTGTTATTTATGCCACATCTTTCACACATGGTTGTGTTTATGCCATCAATGTCATCACCACCCGTTTTATGATTAAAGAGCGCCTAATTATTAAGCAAAATCCGCATGAAGCGATCTTACACTGCAGTGCTTTTGGCAGAAGGTAGCTACCACACCAGTTTTAAATTTATCTTATTTTTTATCAAACATTTATTTTACGGAAACCTAAAAAGCGGTGGGGAACAATTCTAACTTCAATGCCTACTTTTCTGTAATACACTGGACAGGATGTACCCCACCTTTAGCTCACAGCCTGCTAGAGATAAGCACCAGCAGCACTGTGACCCTGATGGATTAACATAGTAGCTTTGTCTCGTCTGTTCCTGTTTGGCAGTGACACCACCCTGGAGAGAAATATCATCTGTGCTGCTGCTATCAATACCTTTGTTTATAGAAGTTGGAGACCGGCCTGTTTTTCAGTGTTGTCCTGTTTCTCTGTGACTGGCTGGATGCGCTCTCTTCATCCTCTGATATGGGAGCTGGCTCAGAGCTCGTCTGCCTGGCTGTGTGTTTCCTGGACGGGGCCGCCTTTTACAGTTGCCTTTTGTATCCCTGCTTCTCTCTGTATGTCTGCCTGTATGTCTGTCTCCTTCAACCCCAGTCGGCCTCGGCCGATGGCCGCTTACACTGAGCCTGGTTCTGCTGGAAGTTTCTTCCTGTTAAAAGGGAGTTTTTTTCTCTCCACTGTTGCTATAAGGCTTTCTTATTGTGAGGGATGTCCTTCGAGTCAATAAGTCAACTGGTTTTCCTTAGATAGAAAACTTTGAATTAAATAAACTGTCAATTCAATCAGGATGGATGGATGGATGGATGGAAGGATGGATGGATGGATGGATGGATGGATGGATGGATGGATGGATGGATGGATGGATGGATGGATGGATGGATGGATGGATGGATGGGACTATTTTTTCTTTAAAGCTTTCATACTTTTTACCAACATACAGTACACAAATCTGCTTTTCTACAAAAGTCAAATAGACTTTGACCTTCATATCTCAAAAATCTTCATATCTTCAGTCTAAAAATGAAAGTACTTGCTAACAGAAAAGATTCAAATATTAAAACATCTAGAAAGGTTACAAAAAAAGGGACCAGAGGTTAATTGTACAACTTTGCACAGTGGGAAGGATGGTAAAATGGTGAATTATGAAGAGAATTTTGACTCAAAATAGGTTTGTGTAATTTTTGGTCATTTGTAAATACCATTTTGCACATACCTTCAGGAACTTATAAATGTGTTTTCATAAATAAATAAAAATGCAGTGAAATTACGCAAAATTTATTTCTTTATTACAAATTCAAAAAAGCTTCCTACACATTCAGACTATTAAATTCATGTGCACAAATCGCATGAAACTCATGGAAAAAATGACAGTCACACAAATCAGGTTACAAGTGTGTTTTTTTAAGACACATTTCACAGAGTTAATGAGAGCTCTAGTATTTGTGTGTACATGTTACATTTAAATGATGGTTGGAAAGCTGGGACATCTGAGCTTTGTTCAGAGTCAATTATTTTTATTTTAACTGTTTTTACTCTATATATATATATATATATATATATATTTATATATATATATATATATATATACACACGGTATAGTATATATAGTATAAAGGGAGTGAAACAGGTGAAAACATTTGCAGATAATTAGTGGCAGCAGCTGGAACTAGTTATGGTGCTGACTGGTGTCTCAGGAGTGACTAAAGGAAAATGCATCATAGAGAGATTAATTAGTTCAAAAACAAAACAAAAAAGTTGCAGAAGCATGACAGTTGCTTCTTTCATTGTGGACTCTGTGGTTTCCATTTGCATATGGCATTCCAACTTAGTGGCTCTCCTCTACATCTGCTATTCTCCTTTCTAGAAATGTGATCCCCTATGTGTGGATTACCTTCCTTCTCCTTGTCAACATCTGGCCTCATTTCACCAGCCTGAATGACATTCCAATGTCCCTGCTGTAGATCCTGGTGGGGTACAGTAAATCGGTGAGTCAATGTCTTGTTTACTATAAGCATACAGCCTGGTGTCATCAATGTACAGGAGGTGACTGATAGTGACCCCATTTCTGAGTCGGTGTCCATAGCCAATCTTATTGATTATTTGGCTGAGGGATTAGGTATATGCAGGACAACAGATGGGACAGAGCATCTATATTCCACTGCCCCTTGGAATTTGCGATAAAGGCTCTTACAGTAGATTGCTGTTGATCTTTTACAGCTTCAGGCATTCCAGGATCTATGTGTGGCATTAAGCCATAGGCTTTCCTGTAATCAGTGCAGGCTGTTGCACAGGTTTGTTTGACTGGTTTTGCTGCCTCTGGTGAGTGTTCTATCAACCAGCAGTTGGTGTTTGGTTCCTCTGGTGCTTTTACCAAAGCCTTTCTGGTCCCATGTAATGTGTTGATTCATGTGCCCACTTATCTTTGACATGGAACTACTCCACGCGGGATGACACCCCCAGATTGTCCATATCCACCCTGCTCCACTCCAGACCGCCTGCGCAAAGCAAAGCCTACATGCTCCACGGTTCCTCCTATCCTGCTCCCCTCCGACTTCCTCGGAGCTCGAGGAGAGTATTCACTATACTATTATTAAATTCATGGGAGAAAAACATGCGGTAATGAATGCTTAATTTAATATGACATCATTAAATATCACCATCAGCATCAATCACACATATTTCTGCCCAAACGTCATATTTTTGTTGTGGGTCTTTGTAATAGGAACAATCATACAAAATTGGTTTGTTCTCTACCTCCAAACTCAGCATCTCTTCGTCCATGCCTGTGATAAAAGATTTCCTTTGAAGTTGTGAGATGCACTCTTGGAAGGACTGGATTTGATGAAACTTTTAAGCCTCTTGTTATAAAATAAATATTTTGATCGAGATGAGAAATCTGCTTCCTGGAATGTTGAGGTACATAATAGCTTGCATCCAATAATTTAATTAAACGGTCTTAGTTCTGGGAATATATAAGAATTATTCTCTAATTTGTAACAATCTGTCTGTACTATATTTTAATTTGACAAACCAGATTTTCTCGCTGTTCTTTTTCCTGTTTGGTGCAATTGCACCACGTGGAGTAATTTCTTGTGATTGGCTTATATAACGGAGCTTTGTGATTGGTGGCAAACCATCCCTGTTTAAATAAAATGCATTTGTGTACCGAGGCACGTCAGGGGAGTCTCAAAAATCCAGGCAAATGCAGTGAAGTTTAAAGACCACTGGTACTTTGTAATTTCATTTATTTGTAATTTTTAATATTTTTGTAATTTTCTTAATTTAATTTATTTATCTGGTTTATGGACCAGAAATACTTTGGTGAAACTGTAGATGTATGGATCTTGTGCACTTGTGTGAATCGTGCTGTGCATCTGTGAATCTTGTCCTTTGTGTCTGTGGATCTTGTCCTGTGCATGTATGAATCACATATGTGCATTTGTCAAAACTGAAACTGATCTAGATCCATAAGCCTTCTTGTTTTTTGCTTTCAGACTAATTTTCTGTAATTTGCCAGTTTATGTTAATTTTTCTTTTTAATCACCCGTCTTTATTTTCCTCCACATTTTATGTCCAGCCTTTCTTTTTTTTCTTATCAGCTGTCCTTTTTTCTGTCCTTTGCTAACAGAGTATCTGTATTCTTCAACTCAGTTTCATAAAACACTGTTTTCCCATCAGCAGACTGTACTGTATGCATCATGCTGTGAATTCATGATGTGAAGAACAGAACCTCAAGGAGATTATTTTTTTTTTGTAGTTATTTAGGAGGCTCTTGCTTTGTGCCTCAATCAGACAGCCTGTTACACAGAAAAAACATTAAGCTTTGATGGAATTAAACACATGCAGTGTTTGATGTAATTTTAATTACTCTTTTTTTTTTGCTTTCATCTTCCAATATCAGGTGTCATTTTATTACATTTTCTCTCCTAATTTTCTCTTCTATACACAGTCTACAAATGCATTTGCAAACAATCTTTAGCAAATGTCATTGCAGGTGTTTAAGCAAGTGTGTTTATTTCCTGTACAATTTGGCAAAGGTAGTTACTTGTTTTGATGTAGTCAGTGAAAGCTGTGCCTATTTTTTTCTTCAATTTGAGATTCTGTGTGGGAGAGACAGATGCCGTGGAAACTATTGTTCCATTGCTGGGAAGAAGCACATGTCATAGCCACTTTATGTTGCATGGATGCAGACAGGTTGTCGCTTACATATGAGGACGTATCATAATGTACCAGATTAGAAAAGGGTGGTAGGTATGATGGGAAAATATGTTTTGATTTTAATATTTATGAACATTTCTAACAAGTGAAATATTTTTGACATGCACAGGATATTTTGGCTTCATCTGAACAGAACCCACACTTCCAGTAATTTGTTTGCTTTCTTAACTGTTCCGATGCATTACTTACAGTTTTATTGTAAAGGCTGGGTCAGTTTAAATCAGTGGGAATGGACAGTAGCCATGGATTAAAAAATACAAAACAAAAACCTCATCTGCATTATTAAAAAGGTCTAATAACTGATATAATTTCTGTATTGATATGTTTTTTTCTGTGCTTGTGTAAAACAAAACAAATCAGTGAGGATTTCATATGTTTAGGAAATAACATGACTAATTATGACACTTTGTTGTTCTTCTTCTGCACAACTCATATGTCTGTATGCCTGGGCCTTTATATTTCTCTTGCTCTGTAATTAGCTGAGGGTTTGATGCGGTTTCTCTCTGTGTCTTTGAATACAGAGCTTCATTACATTTCATTACAACAGCCGCTTCTCTCCACAGTACATTAAAAACTCAAGCAGGCTCTACTTCTTCCGGATGTGGGATATTAGCCCTGACTGCTCTCTCCATATCTCCATTGACAACTTGTTTTTATTGTCTTTATTGTCTATTACAGGAGTGCTCACTGTGTTCCTCTTAGCTTTATGGCGAAGTTACAGCTCTCTGTGCCATCGAACAGGCTCTGCCGTGAATTATGGCTCTAATATTGAAGGAATTTTTAAAGTTTCCTTCAGAGGGCCGTTGAAGTCATTTCCTATCCGCTGAGTGTCATCAAATTCAACAGTGGAATAACAGTAACCAACCATGAGTGTGTTTGCCTCATGTTTACGCTCTTCCTGACCTAAGTGTGTTTGTTTAATCAAGTCTAAGCTTGTGAAATCTGTATTTGATTTATCTGAGTGAAACGCTGGAGAGCCATAAGCTTTTTCTCTTGCCTCAGAGAGCATCTACAGCTTACAGCTCAGATTGAAGAGGTGATTTTCAAATTCAGTGAACAGTTTACAGACCTTAATGCATCTTTAGTGGCGAGTTTAGGATCTTTGGTTCAGAACTCTTTACGCCGAGCCTAAACAAAAAAAGCTGTTTTTTAAATTAATGTTGGAGATGGCTTAACATTTATTTTTGCCCCGATGCTGAGACTACAGCAATGTTTAATTTCAAGTGTCAAATGTAAACAACAATTTACATCGTTTTGCTCAAATCAAGTAGCATAAACATGTTTCTTGGAGATATCACAATGAAATGAAATGAAATGAGAAAAAAAAAACAAGGAAGAAAACACAGGAAGGTTACTCTAATTTAAGTTAATTTAAATGCAATTAGAGGAAGGGGGAATGAGTAATAAGTTTTACTTCTGCATTCCCCTTTTCAGACAATTTACATTAATCAATGTCACTTCTCTGGCTGCATATACCAACAAGTTTATTTGGTGGAGAGTTTCATTTCTATTTATGTTCAGGTGAATTTAGTTAGTTTAGAAATTGATGTTTGGTTTGGTTGTTGTTAACTAGTCTTTATTCATTTAATGTTGTTTGTCAAATTGTCTGTCTGAAATAAATTCCCATTCTTTCAAATTACTTTCTAATTTATTGTCATTTCACTGTTTACCAAACAGCATAGGGCATGAAACAGTGATTCTCTGAAAAGCTTTGTTAAATTGAGAAAAAGAGATAAAACACAGATAAAACTTACAGTTCTGGAAAAAAAATCAAAAGATCACCTTGTTTTCTTCAAATACTGCTTCAAAAGTTCTATTTCAATCTGTAGAGACTCACGAGAAGGCAATTAAAGAGTTTTTTAATATGAATTAAAATAAATGTTTTTGGCTCTAAGACCTATGTAAAAAATGTAGAGCTGAGCATTCCTGCTGCTGATGATTGAAAGGACATAATACACAATAGAAATGTTTCCCTAGGGCCTCGACTCTGGTGGTGGAGTGGAAGATGAAGGAGAGAGTAGGAGGTAGACCAGGGGGGTGAAGGTGTTTTGCAGCTGGTTGGAGACAGGAGGTTGATGAAGCGGCTTATCAAGGAGAGACTTGGAAGCCATTGGCTGTTAAGTAGGTATGTATTCCGGAGAATACTGGCAAAGTCTTCCAGGTTCCAGGTCATGAATAGCGTTGAGTTTGAACTCATAACATTTGATTTAAAAAAGCTTCTTGGATGGGAAGTGAAATGTCTTTAAACTTGGAAACAAAGTCCAGAGGATTCCTTTTTTTTCTTTTTTTGGAATGACTATGACCTGGGTGACTGATAATCTTCACTAGAGTCTTCCCGGTTAAAATGTGGCTAGGCCTCCTATACTGAAGAATGATGTTTCTGTCAAAGGGTGGTGAGGTTGCTCGAGGACCCAGATGCAGAGACAAGGGTGACAGTGGCGTTGGATGTAGGAGTTTGCCCTGAAATCGAAGGGTTGACGGTTCAAGCCCCGACTCCGACTTTCAGTGTCGTTGTGTCCTTGGACAAGACACTTCACCTGCATTGTCTACTGATGGTGGTCAGAGGGCCCGGTGGCGCCAGTGTACGGCAGCCTCGCTTCTGTCAGTGAGCCCCAGGGCAGCTGTGGCTACAATGTGGCTTGCCACTATCAGTGTGTGAGTGTGTGTGTGAATGGGTGAATGAATGTAGTGTAAAGCGCCTTGGTCAAGTCTCCTAACTTGAATAAAGGCGCTATATAAGTACATGCCATTTACCATTTACAAGTGAAGCAGAGATGAGTTCTGAGAGGTTGAATTGCAGACCAAATAGCAGCAGAGGCAGAAATCCAACTTAAAATATGAAACAGACCAAAATCATGGAGACATCAGGGGGAAAAACGAGTCTGAGGAACCGGGGAGAGACGAGCAGAATAGACAATACAGAAACAAGAAGGAACAAGCACTGAGTGACTGCAGAGGTGCAGTATTTAAGGACAACCAAACAAAAGGATGGACTAACAAGCTGAATGGGGAGCAGGTGTGGGTAGAACTAGCAAGAGGGAATCCGAGGGGAAAGAAACCGATCACAAGGGGCCAACAGAGAGTAACTAAAGAATGCTTGAAGATCATGGAAAATAAAAACAAAACAACTGAAAACTGAAAACTCACAGTCACAACAAATAAGAACCATAACAGTTTCACTGTCTTGTTTGGGCAGAGGGTATTCAACACACTATCTACTGTAAGTTTTTTTATTTCTTACTTTTTCCTTGGCATTTCATAAAACAATGTAGGGATTGGTATATTTGAAAATATAATTGGGGACTGGATGCTTTTCTGACTGAGCATTAAAATGTTATATCTGTCAGTATTCTATGTTAGAGCCTGATGTAAAATTTAATAAGTGATGCTGTATATTAAAGAAATATTAAAAGCGAAAAGCTTTTTGCATCTTAAGATTTTCCAGCTTTATCATTCCACAACTTGGACTGAGTCACTTCATACCCATGACATGTCCTTTCAACATCAACACTTCTGTTTTTTTTTTTGTTTTTTTTGATAAGGTATGTTATCTGTTAGAGATGAGTTGCACAGTTTTGTTTTCCATCAGCTCCCTCTTAAAGAAACTATTCTCAGATACCTAAATTAATGTGGTTGTAAATCACTGGTTTTAAGTTTACAGTGCTTCAGCAACACTGTGTGATGCTGGCAAGCACGTAAGATGAGTTTCCACTTCAGGGCTGAAAGTGTGTATCTTAAACAAAGAAGAAAAAAAGAGAAAGAGAACCTGGAACATCTTCAGATGATTGGCTTTTACCCACATTGGTCAAAGTGAGAGGAAGAAGTGACAGACGAAGATAGTGGAAGATTTTCTAGCTTTTCTGTGTGATTAGTGTCCCATTTAACAAGAGTCAATGACAGCGACTTGACATTTAATTTCCTCCGGAGCTCTCTCTGTCATTATACCCGCTGGATTGGAGTTTAAGGAGGTGAACTCCCTTCAGAGATCCTTTTACCCCTTTTTTTTTGTTTTCTTCAAAGTATGTGTGTAAATTGATCCTTTTGAAAAAAACTAATTTGGTTACACTCGCTCTGGAGCTGGGACCATTAGTTCATCCAGGGCAAAAAGTGGTCATACGCCACATAGGTACCTTTAGTCAACATGAAGTTTGAACATTGTCAGGGAATGGGGTTTGAGATGACTGTTTTTAGTTACCCAGGTTGTTCAGTTGAGGGAATCCTGGATACTGCTGCTGGCTCGGGCTCATTATCTACAAGTGCGCTCCTCACACAGGTGCAGCACATTACCCACCAATCGGTGCTGTATATGGGAAACAGTTTTCCAATCACTCTTCACCTGGGTATTAACCAGTTATGGTAAACGTCAAGGAACCTCCTGATCCTTTTTATTTTCCCCTTGTGCATCCCTAGTAACTCTTACTTACTGTATATACATTACAGGGCTCCCAGCCTTCAATTGCACCATTTTGACTATAATTCACTTTTGCACATTTCATCATTCTGTATCATTAAACGCTTATTAAACTTAAAAACCTTAAACATCCAATTTAAGCTGTCATCTGAGCCAAGAGCTTCAATAAGATGTTACAGGGTGTTGCACTTAAAGAGAGCCTTAGCAAGCACAAATAATACCTTGATCCATGGGTTTAATCAGTGATGTGGTGTTTTGTGACAATATTCAATTCGCACACCATATTACAACAAATCCACATTGTCCATGAGCAAGTAATGCTTTACTTCAAAGATAAAAACAAAAATAAAACAAAACAAAAAACAAAAAAAATAATGTAGTGAGCAATTTAGTATAAATAACAAAACACTTTAATTAGATTAAACCAACCCAAAACCTTGCTGATTAGTATGGCTTCAGTTCTAGAAAAGTATCCTTTATGTTTTAAAAACGATATTGTTACATGACTGTAACAGGCATTAATACGAAGCATTTGTTTAAGACAATCAAAATTTATGTTAAATTAAATCATAAGTATCCACCTCTAATCCCTGTAGGGAGTGTAGGAGTGTGAACTCTGAGACAGGCTTTACATTTTGTTCTTCCTAACTCAGCAGTCATGTCCAAGGTTTTATGACGTGTTTTTGCCTCGTGTTTGATGAGACAGCAGTTGTCTTACAGGGCTTTATAAGATTGAGAGAGAGGATGGTCAATAAACAGCACAGATAGTTAGACAGATGTAGTTGTGAGTTTTTGATGGTCTGAATGAATTTGGACAAGAACACAAAAATTTGTTTATGTGATAAGTTGCACCTTGAAAATTTTTAACTAATGTACAACTACTTTTCCCAAAAACTAACATAATTTAAAAATCAATTTAAGGTTATCTCTCAAGGTTATATTTATTTATTTCTATTGTAGTGGGAAAATTAACCCAACCAATAGCAACGCTAAATTGAAGATGAGATATCCTTTATGTGACATTTATATCTCCTAGATATGAATGAGCACTGATCAAATCAGAGTGGTTTTCTCTCTTCTCTCTAATTTCTCTCCTGAGAAATAAGTCTCACAGTGAGGATTGTGTGAGTTATCTGAATTTTCTTCCACCTCTCTCTTTTCCAGATCTCAAATAAGAGAATAATGTGGCATATTGTGCAGATTCCAAATATGTCTCAATTTAATATTCTTACTTGAATCCACTGTCTATGTTATGGCTCATTGAGAAATAAACATGCTGTCTTTCACTGCTCCCTATTTTACTTATCTGATTCCCTTTAATTCCCATTCAAAACAAATAAAACATATATGAGATAAGATGCATGCAATTGTGAGATATCCTTTGTAACATGTTATCTGTTGAATATGAAATGTAACTTCTAGGTTCTGGAAAGTTTTTCTGCTTTTTTTTATCCACTCTTTTTTTTAATCTACTAATATAACTGATTACACTGTTAAGCTAAGGTTGTGACCTGAAAATAATTTTAAAATGCCTTTTTCTAAACTTTTAATATGAAAACATTCAGTGTCCTTGGTTGTTCGAGAGAGGAGAGTATTTTGTCATTCTAAATTTTAGAATTGTTTTCTCATTGCCTTTTAAGAGGCATCATTTGTCAGCTATCGGACCTGCTGTCAGAGAGAAATGGATACCTATTAAACTTTAAATTAAATTATAAATAAGGTCTTAATGGATGGATTGTCTTGAATTATTTATCCTATATATTTATTTATGTATCTATTCAGTCACAATCAAGAACTGAGACATGGTTTGGAGATATAAAAGTAAAAAATGAAAGCCTTTTTCTCTGGAACTGAGAGTGGTGCAGCGAAATTCAGCTCAATCAGATACACTCAGGTCCCCATCAATCTTCAGGTCACTTGCTACAATGAAGCTCTTTGTCTCTGTGTGACGAGTCTTCTTATCAGTCAACTGCACTCTGGTTTTACACTTAGCTCTGAGTTGCAGAGTTAATAGATCGGGAATGATGGTCCACTGGGTGAGTCGGCTGGAAACCAGCCGAATGGCCAAACTGATGGTTTATTCCTGCAGACACCACACAAAAGAGGTTTGTCCAAACTTGGACACTGAGCAAAGGCTGCTTTAAATAAAATTCTGGGTAAACTTAGGATCTGTAAAGGTGTCAAGAATGATATTAACATTATGGGGCCTTAATCTGAAGCTTTGCAAGTCTTAAAAATGTGTTTGCACAGAGATCTTTAAAGATCATGCATTTACATTTGCAGTTCATCAGAGTGCTTTTGCAAACCTTTTTTGTGTTTGCATCTGCATCTATATGCATATCATATTCCTATGACCAAACAAATCAAAACATTTACTATATGTAAAGGGTTTTTATGTCACAGTGAAATTTTTGACCAACAACTGTAATAGTGCATAGTTTGAACTGTAACGGCAATAAAGTTAAAGTCTTCCCATCAAGTGCAGCAAATAAAGAAGGTTGAAGATAAGGCTGAGGTGAAGGCTTCAGTCCCTAGAGATGACCTTTTGCCCCCATGGGATAACCCCTTGCCTCCTAACCCTGCACCCCACCCCACTGATCCTCACTGCCACATTGGGAAGTAACGCTCTGATAGGCTCTGTTAAGTCATGCAGGAGGGAGGAGACGAGCTGTCAGACTCCCATCATTCCTCTCTGGAAATCCTTTCCCAGGAGGCAGCTGAAAGTCCACTGGGTGGGCAAAATAATAAAAACACTTTGACAGACTTTAATCCCCTGGATCCAACTCTTTTTAGGCAAACTCCTAATTCCATATTTTCAACATCTGCACGCACACACAAACTTAAACAACAAACTTTGAGCTGTCATTTTCTTTGACGTGGCTTTAAATCCATCAGGAAACGTTTCTCCTGAATACCTGAAGCAGACGCCCTGCCTCCTTGAAAGATTCAACTATGCACCTGTGTATTTGTGCTATACATATCAATTTGACAGGGATGCTTTAAACAGTTATAAAATCCAGAATATAGTATTAAAGCAAGCTGAATAGCTCCGGATAAATTAAAATTTTCCAAACAACAGAAAAACACTTTTCTTCTAACCAATTTTAGGAAGTTTTTAATATACCAGAACAGAACAGTGGTATCTGCTATGTGGAATAAACTAAAAAATAAATAAATAAAAATATATAGTATCCCGTCATAGCTTATTAAATAAGCTTGAAGTTGGACTTACTGTAACTCAAACTTATTGTTTGCAAGACAACTTCTCTGTGAGCCACATATTAAACAGGGAATTAATTTCATTTATACATTAACAGTTTAGCAAAATGTTAAATGTAAAAAAATAAAATAAATTAAATGATTACTGTAGATGAATAGCAGATTATTCTATACCAGGGTTCCAAATGTATGGTACTTGAGGTACCATGTCCTGAACTGATAAGCTTATGTGTGTTGAGGTACAGACAGATCTAAAAGTTTCAGGGCACTGGACCTCAAAGACTGGAATGGAGGATGGTTAATTTGTGCCCGCCATTGTAATTAGAAAAAAATAATGAATTTTTCTTGTCTTAAAGTCTTAAAGTCCTAAATTCTGCATATTCACGGATTCTGGTTTTAAGATGTCAGGAGGAAAGTAAGAGGAATGGTGAAGGGGGCTGCTAGGGCAACATGGGTCCTTTAGAGTTAGGAGTCTAACATTGTACAGGTAGATGTTTGTTAAGCAAGGTTCACGCTGACGATGGTACAGCTGCGGTCCTGTTCCAGTGCAGATGTTGCAAAAAGCCACCTAAACTGAACCGTTTGAACAGTCTGGCCCAACTGTGCCTCCAGCTGCAGGAACAAACTACTGAGAAAAGATGTTCAAGTTCATTGTCCTTCCATGAGTTCCTGTGCAAAGGTCAATATCCATGCCCATAAATATACATTTTCATTCTCCAATAGTTACCTTTGGTTCTGTTTTGCTATTTTATTTTTCCTGAGTTTGCAAAACTTGGTGGGTTGATTTTGTTCTAAAATCTGGATGCAACCTGTCTGGTGATCAGACCAAGACTGCACCGAGGTTGATGTGAGGACTTGCTCACAGTGAGTATGGTTTAGCTGTGGTGCAGGCCCAATAAGAAACCCAAGTCATTAGCATCAATGCGTGCACTCACATCAGACATGATACAGTGCGCAACCTGTTACTATGCCCTGCGGCTCAAAGTAATGATTCAACAAGAATGGAGCCAGACACAGCAATGGGCTCTGCATCAAGTTCCTCAAATCCAAAAGCAGGAAACATCAGGCACCAGACAGGAAAAAGCCAGAATGAATTTCAGAATGAAATTAACCCATCAACTTATGCTTATGAAAACAACTACCAATACCTGCATTTTGACCCGTATCACATTTATTATAAGAGTTACCAGGATGACAATGTTCCCACATTTACAGAGGAGAAATGAAAAGAGCACAAACAGGTTAGGAAATCGCTTGAAGCATGTGGTTATCCAAACCGGGCATTTGTAAAGTCAGCCAGAAATATTAGAAGAAGAAGACATAAAAATATTGTGATTCCATATGTGTCAGGGATTTCTGAGATTCAGAAGTATGGCTTCCGAATACAACATACGGGTGAATTTCAAACCTAACAACACACTCAGAAATAAAAAGTCAGACAAGTTTTCAGACATTTGAGGTGGAGTTATGACGCTAGTTTTAAAATAGTGGTGGTCAATGTAGCGGAGGCATCAAACAACTGTTAGCAGCAAAGAAATATGGAGTTGTATATTTATTTTTTTTTTCTTCTTTTCCTTAAAAAACCCCACTCATGATTCTGTTAGTGGTTTGTTCTTAGCCAGCATGAAACTCCCAGCGCTTTTCTCTTCACTAGCGTCCAGCCGGTTTCACAAACAAATCCAGTGACAAGAAAACAAACTTCATCTTGGCCATAACCTCCGACGCTCCCCTCTGGGTGGATCCATCCCAAGGTAAAGGCTCTCTTTTCCTTTCCACAGCCTTCCCACACCATCCTTATAATTAATTATTCGAAACCCAAAGGTCCGCTGCTACAGCAGCCTCCTACAAGCACGCCTCCCTGTCACCAAGACAAAAAAAATTCACCTACAGGTGGGCCAAAAGCCCAGCTAAATGCTTGACTCACCGTGCCCCGCCCCCTCCACCAGTGAACCGTCAAAGGTGCAAAAAAAAGAAAAGGTTTTGGAGACATTCCGTGAGCAAAGTTCAGATTGCATTCGAGCTGAATTATTGTAAGATTTCAATTAAATTTTTCACTATTGTTTTTTTTTTTACTTTTTGTTTTTCAATTTCACAAATCTGTCAATGCAATATTATTTCAATTAAGTCTTTGCACTTCAATATGAAACTGTTTCTCTAAACCAAATAAATCTGGTTAATAAGTTTTTGTTATTTTTGTATAATCGTCCTATATTCGGGTCTTTACTATATATATATATATATATATATATATATATATATATATATATATATATATATATATATATATATATATATATATATATATATATATATATATAGCAACTGGATAGCTCAGTAGGTAACACCGACGACGATTCCCGGCATGGACATCCAGGTGGACCCTTAGGCAAGGTCCTTTGTGCTTAGTGGCCTACCTCAGGCATGAGTGATACCGCAAATACAAGAGCCATACCGGCTCAGACGTCGCCCGGGTTAATAAGGTCCGCGTCAGTTGCTAGGGAACCAGGGCAACTTGATGACAAATTGGCTACTGGAACAAGACATAGATGGACTAGAGCAGAAAACTTGGTACTGATGAAATGCTACTATACAAGCGTCCCCAGTGAGAGAGGTTACATGCAGAGACTATGGGAATTATGGCAGCTCCAACAACCATCATCCACACTGACAAAGAAACAACTACTAACTCAGTGTTCTAACATCCGCAAACGGCAGCTCCTATCACAACTAGAAATTGATGATGTACAACTGACATGCTGCAGTAAGGAGTCAGGACAACAGGTCAGTAGGGAAATATCATCATCCCAACACACAGAGATTGGGTCCCCAGCCCCAACAACAACAAGCCCACTAAACGTAAGGGCGGCTGACCTACGACGGCTGATCATGACCAAACTGGATCCCCTAGTACAACGTCCAAGACTGCCAAGGCTAAGTGACAGAGTACCCTCTGAAAGTCTTCTAGAAGATGTAAATGCAGCACTACATACTATCCCTACTAAAGACATAACTGAGACCAATGAGCTGACCTACGCCACAGCTACAGTGATCCTAGAGATGCTTGGCTATAAGATAAACACCACAGGCCACAAAGCAGAGCCCCCATGGAGGAGAAGATCAAGGCAACACGAAGACAGGTTAGTCAGCTCTCAGACCTGCAGAAAGGTGTAGGGAAAAGGTTACCTAAGTGCAACAAGCAGTCCATTCCTGAGGCTCTAGAAACTGCCAAACAAAGACTCGCTGCCCTGGCCACCCGCCTAAAGAGATACAAAGGAGAAGCAGAAGCCAGGAGAATAAACCAGGTGTTCTCCACCAACCCATCCAAAGTGTACTCACAGTGGCAGGGTAATTCAAGATCAGATCCACCCAGGGCTGAGACTGAACAGTACTGGAGAAACATATGGGAGAAGAAGGCATCCCACAACACCAATGCTCAGTGGTTAGAAGATCTTAGAACAGATCACAGCAATCTCCCAGAACAAGAACCAGTAACCATTACAACGGCAGATGTCCAAGAAAGAGCGGCAGGTATGAAGAGCTGGACAGCACCAGGCCCTGACATGATCCACACCTACTGGCTGAAAAAACTAACCGCATTTCATGCACGCCTCGCAGCACAAATGAACCAACTGCTGATGGATGGGACCCACCCAGAATGGTTAATCCAAGGACGGACAATCCTGATCATGAAGGATCCCCAGAAGGGAACAACCCCATCCAACTACCGGCCAATAACTTGCCTATGTACAACATGGAAGCTCCTGTCAGGCATCATAGCGGCTAAGATGAATAGGCACATGGCTCAATACATGCTCCCTTCCCAGAAGGGAATAGGCAGTAACACCAGAGGAGCCAAGCACCAGCTACTAGTGGATAGAGCAGTCACTCGAGACTGTAAGACCAGGCAGACAAATCTGTGCACTGCCTGGATTGACTATAAGAAAGCCTATGACTCAATGCCACATACATGGATACTGGAATGCTTGGAAATGTACAAGATCAACAGGACTCTAATAGCCTTCATCAAGAACTCAATGAAGCTGTGGAAAACAAGTCTGGAAGCCAATGCAAAGCCAATAGCACAAGTCACCATCAAGTGCGGCATATACCAGGGTGATGCACTATCCCCGCTGCTGTTCTGCATAGGCCTGAACCCCCTCAGCCAGATCATCACAAAGACTGGCTACGGATACTAATTCCGAAGCAGAACAATCATCAGTCACCTCCTCTACATGGATGACATCAAGCTGTATGCCAGGAGTGAGCGAGACATCGACTCACTGATCCACACTACCAGGATCTACAGCAACGACATTGGGATGTCATTCGGACTGGACAAGTGCGGTCGCATGGTCTCAAAGAGAGGGAAGATGATCAGAACCGAGGGGGTTGAACTACCAGAAGGCCACATTACAGATGTGCAGGACAGCTACAAATACCTTGGGGTGCCACAGGCTAACAGAAACCACGAGGAAATGGCAAGAAAGACTGCCACAGCTAAATACCTACAAAGAGTAAGGCAGGTCCTGAAAAGTCAGCTGAATGGGAAAAACAAGATCCAAGCCATCAACACATATGCCCTACCAGTCATCAGATACCCCGCTGGTATAATAAACTGGCCAAAGGAGGAGATAGAGGCCACTGACATCAAGACAAGAAAGCTCCTCACAATGCATGGAGGGTTCCACCCCAAATCCAGCACCCTGAGACTGTATGCCAAGCGTAGCGAGGGAGGCCGAGGGCTAGTGAGTGTCAAGACCACTGTCCAGGATGAAACAACTAAGACCCAGGAGTACATCAGAAAGATGGCCCCCAAAGACAAATGGCTTGGTGAATACCTCAGGCAGGAGAAAACCGAAAGCGAGGACAAGAAAGAGGAAGGAGAACCATCATGGAGGGACAAGCCACTGCACGGCATATACCACAGACAAATAGAAGAAGTGGCTGATATCAAAAAATCCTACCAGTGGCTGGAGAAGGCTGGACTGAAGGACAGCACAGAGGCACTAATCATGGCTGCACAAGAACAGACACTCAGTACAAGATCAATAGAGGCCAGGGTCTACCACACCAGGCAGGACCCCCGATGCAGACTGTGCAAAGATGCCTCTGAAACAATACAGCACATAACAGCAGGGTGTAAAATGCAGGCAGGAAGTGCATACATGGAACGCCACAACCAGGTAGCTGTCATAGTGTACAGGAACATCTGCCATGAGTATGGGCTGGAAGTCCCAAGGTCAAAATGGAAGACACCTCCTAAGGTAGTTGAGAATGACCGAGCTAAGATCCTATGGGACTTCAAGATCCAGACTGACAAACAGGTGATGGCTAACCAACCAGACATCGTGTTGATCGACAAACAGCAGAAGAAGGCAGTTGTGATAGATGTGGCAATCCCAAGCGACAGCAACATCAAGAAGAAAGAACACGAGAAGCTTGAGAAATACCAAGGGCTGAAAGAGGAGCTAGAAAAGATGTGGAAAGTAAGAGCAGCAGTGGTGCCAGTGGTAATTGGAGCACTGGGGGCTGTGACCCCCAAACTGGGAGAGTGGCTACAGCAGATTCCAGGTAAAACATCAGAGGTCTCTGTCCAGAAGAGCGCAGTCCTAGGAACAGCTAAGATACTGCGCAGAACCCTCAAACTCCCAGGCCTCTGGTAGAGGACCCGAGCTTGAGGATGACACATACCACCCCACGAGGGGTGAGAAAACAGTTTTATTTTTTGTTTTTTTATATATATATATATATATATATATATATATATATATATATATATATGCGTGTGTGTGTGTGCGTGTTTTTTGAGTGTGTGGTGGGGGATAGGAAAATCTACTTATTATTATTGGAGAAGTGTAAAGGTCAATCATAATTAACAGCATAGCTATTTTAGGGTTTTAAAAGTATTTTTAAGAATGATAAAGATTAAAACGGTGAAGAGTAAAATGGAAATAAAATTTTAAAAAATAAATAAATAAATAAAATAAAAAAGAAATAAGACTTGTATTTGTTGGATTATGCCCCCTCCCCCCCAAAGTTAAGGATATTAAATCTTAACCAAGAAATGATCTTCTTGGAATTTTATCACATCTTTACCAATAAGGAATCCAGGGTAGTATTCCCATTAAATAATTTTTTTTGGTTCTCATTTTAGTTAAAACAGACTGATTTTTGTAACTTCAAATCTTGTTATATGCATTACTGATATTTTATTTATTCAGCAGACAATGAACTGATGGCTCTTGTTGTAAAAACAAAGAGTACAGGTCAATATTGTTAAATGATGATAAAGTTACTGCTCTTAAATTCTAAATATGAGAAAATAATTATATTTTTATTACTCTATGTTTGAGATTATGTGCCTTAAATACTATCTAATTTCGAAAGTAAATATTCAAAAAGCATAGATTTATTTACATTTAAAACTTAAAATGCAAACATTATCACAAACCTCTGATGGTTTCCAGTTTAGTTTTGCAAAAAGAAAGATGTCTAAGACCCATTTTAGTATCCGAGCAGTGTGCCTGAAACATTTGAGGCAACCAAATCCAGAGTTTTTTTGGAAGACAGTGGACAGTGTTGTTTCCGTCCTCTGCCCAGCCCCCATCCAGTGTCCCCCATGACTGCAGCAGAGCAATAGGGAAAGCGGAGTCTTGCAATAGTTGACAACAGGGAGTCGCCGTTCAATCCACAACAGTTGAGCTGAAATTGATTTGCTTCATCTAACCTAGTGCAAGACAGACAACACTCGGTGTGTCTCAGCAACAATTATCCGTCCCCTCGCACCGACTGTCACCGTGCTAATTCATCTGTCATCATCCCTCCTCTCCCAGTAGAATCGGACTGACAGTGAGCCCCGTATCAGTCACACGGCATTTCACTCCCGTTACCTTTCATTAGCTCCACTTTGTCTTTTACCGTGAAGGATCCTGGGTTTTATTTTACCCATAAAAGTGATGTTCCTCCTTGTTTTGCTTGAGCTTTGGCTCTTATTCACCCTGAGCGCTCAACACACTGCTGTATAATGGAAAATGAAATAACCAATTCAAACCTGTCGAATCAACCAGCAGTTTCCTCTACGCAATATAAATGATGGATTTTCAAACATGGTTTGGACTTTGTGTCAGAAGAGCATCATAACAAGCCATACAAACGTCTTGTATTATTCTTATGAGGTTTGTTTTGCTGATTCTTTTGTGAAATTCTTTGTAGCAGACAATATAAAATGGCACAAACATAAACAAAAAAACAAGAAACTTAAATAATTACTGGAAATGTTATAAAAGTTTTAAAAACTTAAATACATTTGTATTTATACTGTGTGTTTGTTACCTAGATTAATGTTTAGCTACCTTATAATCAATAATTCATAAACTGCAGTATCCTTTGTTTATTTGTACGATTTAATAATAAAACTGATTTTCTCTCCTACTCTTCAAAATGGAAAGTAGAGGAGTCCAAGTCATTGAAGTAAAACAGATTAGTGTTGATCATAGCTTACAAAATAATTACTAAAAAACGGTATGTTGTCTCATTTCTTACCTTAATAGTGACAAAGCATCTACTGTAAGGAACGTTTTAGTATCTTAATTGATTTATGAATTCTAAATGGATGGATGGATGGATGGATGGATGGATGGATGGATGGATGGATGGATGGATGGATGGACAACGATTAGATGTGATATTCATGTTTTAAAAGCTGAGAGGGGGCTTCTCTGCTGGACTCTGATCAATTTAGGCTTTAAATAGAATAAAGAGTGTTTTAGTGTTGTAGTTTTTTTTTATTATTCTATGTAATGTTCATATTTATTATGGGTGTCAATTACCAATACTACATTTTTTGTTAAGTAAATATCCAGTAACTGTGATGCAAAGTCTGTACTGTATATATGGTACAGTATTGGTTTTACAGGGCTTTTAAAAGAAAATGCCATTTCAGTGTCTATCAGAAATGTCTAACTAATAAAAATGTTTTCCTACCTATATATTCTCTGCCCATGCCCCCATGGCTGGTGTCATTGAAAAGTAAAGACTCTTAGTTTTCCAACAATGTATAACAAATCTTTCTCCAATGTGTTATGGTGACATAATTTCTGTGTGTATCACAGACTATAAAATATCTGTGCAGAACTGCTTTGGGCATGGAGGGCACGCAACAGCGCAGTCGCCTCGTTGATTTGTTAGGCAAGATGGACTTTAAAAATAGCTGTAGATGTGATGGCACAGAATCAAAATAAAGAAATAAAAAATAATATTTTTTTTATAAAGTGTTTTTATAATGTTTTTTGTTGTTGGCAGTCATATACCAATATACTGGTGTGATAACTTTATTCATTAAAGGTTTGCCATAGGCTATGTTGCTGCCCTTTTAAAAATAGGTCTAACATGACATTTCATACCTTACATGCAAAATGCAATGTCTGGGACTACATGGTACACATCAACCTGAACCACCAGAAACAGTATACATTTGATTGGTTTTTGGTATACATCTATTTTGAATTTATCGCCCCTCCTGGAGAAAACTCAACCAGCCGCCTCAGATTTACAATTGGTGAATGTTATTTTTCTATTCTCATTTAGACTATACTAAACATTTTTTCTTTTAACTGTTACCATGTGCCCTTTGAGCAGTATTGAATGATAATGCACCTCACTGGGGCACATAGGAAAGATTTTATACATTACTGGCTGTTCAATCATGCCTGCTTTTGCTTGTCTTGTTAACTTTAGCATTGATGTATTGATGATACATGCATTCCTGGGCTATTCTGTTGCTTTACTTGACATAGCTTTATAGATTTGCATATTATTGAATGCCTGTGGCTTTGTGTGTTGCATGGTCATTGAATTGTCCTGTACAATGCACGTATTGTTTAGGTTAAGTTTATGCTTGCTGAAGACCCTGATTAAAACCTTCTGGCATGCCGCTTCTAAATGGCAAGAATGAAAGGAGGGACCTGGGGAGACCCAATTTTTTAAATATTTTGTTAGCTGGAATAACGTACATTTTTGTCCTTCCTAGTGTCAGATATTTATCTTGTACACCACACCAGCACAGATAATGGGCCTTACATACCTTGCCATTGTTCTTCTATAACCGAGATCATGTTCCTTTTTCTTCATTTTATTATGCAATTTTCTATTAAACAGACAACAAATCCTCATCAATGGACATCAAACAGATTCAGTCTCACCAACTTTAAGTAGCAGATACAGTTCAGATGAGTGCAAACTGGAGTAGTTTGACACTTTAACGCAAGAAATTTAGAGTAATTAGACAACAACACAAGTGAGAAGCCCGCAGCTGAGTTATGTGTGTTGGGTGTATACAAACTACATCCCAGGGGAAGTGTGAAGCATCTCTGATCCGGCATCTGATTCTGGCTCCGCCGTCATCATCTGGCCAATGCATCTTACTCCCAGTTCGCTATAATCTCTCTGTGGCTCCCATTATGCTTATTCCTCATTAAAATTTTATCAGCCAAGGCAAATTGCAGAGATTAGAAGAGGAGGGAGCTGTTGGGGTTCTCCAGCCTGTTCACAGATTTCTCCATTGTTGTGGATCATCCAGGCTTATATGCTCCCCAATGCAAAGTTCCCATCAGATGGAAAAGGCCAGAAAATCTGATCTCTTGGCATGCCTAATGACAACAAGGAGTGAGCAAGCTAGAGCATCAAGCTTTTCTAAAGTGCCCTTGCCCACACATTAATATTGTAATACTTCAATAACTTAAAGCTGTGTTCTGCCCTATTGATTTCTCTGAAATACATATGAATATTTATGATTCAGAGTACAGTTTGTAAACTTAGAGTCAGTGATGCTTTGACTTATTATAGGATTCAGGCAGAGCGGTGGCTGCGGCTAATGAATAGCATTCTTCCTGTTATCCTCCACCTGCCTGTCAGATTCACTGGCAGTTTGCAAGAAGCTGTTGGAAAAGTTTTTATTTTTTTTACGGAAGACAAATAAGTGGCAACATGAGGTCAGAAGGCAAGAAAGCTGTTGTTTAAGCCCTTATCAGAGCAAGAAAATGACAAACTTTAGTGAGATGGATAACTTGGTTTTAAATGCGGATTTGAGTTTTAAAAAAAATATGGCTCTTTTGATTTTTAGCCACTCAAACTAAGCAACTCTATTAAAACAGACTAGCTAAAAAGGGCAAAATGAATGCCAAATGGGAGATAAGAACAATCAGAGAAAGATGGAGAAAAATAAACAATTTCAAATTTGTTTTGAAATCTTTTATATGTGCTATGATTCGTAAATCACAGCAGGGTAAAATAAGATGAAACAGATGGGTCCTGTTTGCTAAAATATACACTTCCTAGAAAATGGTAGGAACACTTTAATTAGGGTATAATCCAGTAAGTTAATTTACTGGAACATTGATCTACTTTGTTAAATGGTACAGCAAGGCAAGTATATTTATATAGCAGGTATCAGGAGCAATAAACATCAAAGTGCTGTATATATATCTATATATATCTATATATAGATATATATATAGATATATATAAAACAAAAACAAAATGAAGATTGCAGAGGCATAGTAGCCTGACCAGTAAGCCTGAATTGTATGGGGCATACTTCAGTCTGGGAATCCGCCGTTGACTCCAGCTAGATCTTGCCGGACCAATCACATTGCATCACTCTCAGCACCAGAATTACCCATAACGCAGCAGCAAATGGTAAATGGCCTGTACCTATATACTGTAGTGCTTTTTCAAATCAGACGACTTCACCAAACACTTTACACTATATTCAGTCATTCACCCATTAACACACAGACTCACACAACTGCCCTGGGGCTCATTGACAGACGCAAGGCTGCCGTACACTGCATCACCAGTCCCTCATGTAGGTGAAGTGTCAGGCCCAAGGACACATCGACACTGAAAGGTGAATCTGGGCTTACACAGAGACCACTCCGGCTTCAGGGCTAACTCCTGCATCCGACGCCACTGTCGCCACTGCTAGCATAACAGCAATATGGAAACCAAAAAAGAGCAAAGTTTTAATGATGCTCTTCGGATGCCTTAATAGAGATTGATCTAACTTTAAAACCTCAACAACAGACAGTTTTAATGGCTTTAAAGGCTTGATTTGTTTAACAGACTACAGAGTTACAAAAACAGATCACATCGCTTGGAGTTTTTACTTCACATCCATAGTTATCTGATTGGTTATAACCTGATGATACTGACCCTGTTTGTCACCCTTTTGACATCAAGGTATCGGGTCTTAAAGGACGGGTCTCAAGGCACGTCATTTTTTCCTGAACAGCTGATTGGCTGCTGGATGGAGCATTTTCTCAGATTCAGATCAATCCTGAAAGCTAGCCTGGCCCGGAGCAGGTTACATATATATTAGAGATGGACGGATCAATCCAAAATATCAATAACATTAATACCAGGTTGCTACTGCAGAGTTAATATATGCTTTGTAAGATTGATACTGAAATAAATTGGACACATTTCAGACAAGCACAATATCTGTACAAGTAGCTTCTTTTCCCTCTCGCTGCTTACTGCCTCTCCCTTGTTTAGCACAGAAAAGACTGAAAGCTGTAGAAAAGTCATTCACCTCAGTCTGCGTGGCACATGATCACAATACTATCAATTTTCCATCTTTGTCCAAGTAGCCCTGTCTTACACGTTTACATTCAGGCAGAATCAGAAATGGCCTGAATATAGAGCCATCTTTGAAATGCAAACTGAACCACCACAAAACCAGGTAGAAACGTCATCTTCTGCATCAGTTTAGTTAAACCAATCATATCTGGGTCAAACCAAATAGAAATATCAATACAAAGATTTTCATAGTATATGGTAATTCCATTTTAAAATATTATTTCAGATACTTATGTTTATTGTTTGTATTAATTTTGGAATTTTCAGTAGTAGCAAACAATCACCATGCACAATACTGAAATGATCACAAAGACATTTAAAAAAATGTGATAATGATAAAGTGTAATGGAAATAAAATATCACCAGAATCATTTACAAGTACTGAAAATAATGCTTTAATAGGAGTGGCCAAGACTTAAAAAACTGTTCTCAATTTCTATTGATAACATTAGTTGTGACCTGGCATTATTTTTTATTACTGCAAATAACATTAAAGTGCACTGAAGAAACTGAAACTTTAATTTATTTGCATTCTTAACTCTACATCGTGAGTAATCATGGGTATTTCCTCCCCAGGGAACATTTATGTCACAATATGTGAGTTTTGTCTGTTTGCTCCAGAGCCACAGAGCTGCTGATGTTAACACAAACAGGCTGAAGCTGAAGTATCACCTTATTATCTTGGACAGGCTTAGTTTGTGTCTGTCATGTGTCTTTCTGTCAGGCCTCGTTGGCTCTGTTGGCCGTATTGCTTCCAGGGTCAGAGTGGACTCTCAGGTAATGATACATTACCAGATGAGATCAGGGGTGGCTTGAGGACAGCCTCAGCCATCAAAGTCGTCTGGTATCATCCGACAGACAAGGGGCCAAAGTAAAAACTGATTGCAGACACTAACGCTGGACCAATGCTATGGTGTGACACAGCCAGATCGTTGGATCCAGCTAGCTCTTTCTAGTATAGAGCTTTCTCACTACAAGATGTTCTTTAAATTTGACTCTTAAGTTACATGTCTAACACAATTATCAAAGCTGTAAGCAGTTTTAAGTAACACAATCACAAATTATATCCAAGGGAATTTATGGGAGATTTTAACAATTATTAGAAGTTTAGAAACTCAAATTGAAGTGTTAATTTAGAGAAAAAACAAAAACCAACCCTGGTTATAATACTGAGTCTATGGTCAATACCAGAAGAATGTGAAACCTGTAGAATATCTCTACTTAACCTCGATAGAGAGAAGAGTTGTTCAGGTCATCAGTGATCATGCGTGGAAATGATTAGATAAAATACTTCAAACAGGATGTTAAATAAAATAACAGCATAGGGTCAGAAGTTCACCGATCATCTACGGCTTCTCTCTTTTGTTTCTTACAAAAATACTGTAAAGAAGTTTAAATCCAACCTTTATTAGTGTCATGATGGGTTCTCTAGTGAGACCCAGTTATGCAGAACACCACGGAGACGGAAACAGAAGTAAAAGGTTTAACAATGTTTATTGTCACAAGCACAGTTTAATCACTGGTTCTGGTTCTGGCCTGGGGACTGGTTCACTGGAGTCTGCATGGGAGACAGTTCAGATAGCGTTTGCTCAGAGGAGTTTGATTCAGACAGTTTCAGATTTGTACCTTGAGGGTTCTTGGTTAAAGCCTTGAGAGGGAAACTGTTGGGTCCGGAGATAGTTTGTTCAGCAGAGTCCGTTAACAGCGTCTTACTTCTTGAGAATGAGCTGACCTTGGCTTTGAGTTTCCAGCTCTTGGTCCAGAGCTACAAGGAAAATCCAGAGAGAGACTTCAGGTTTGGCTCAGAGGGCAGGCTCGGCAGGTTAAGCTCCTCCTGAGCTTCACAGGAGAAAAACAGGTTTCCTGGAAGACAGAGACAAAGGTTAGAATCCAGTCTGGATTCAAAAGTCAACAAAGGTTCTCAGAGATACTAGGCTTAGGTGCTAACCAACTGGATAAAACACTGCGGCGTTGAGGCAAGGTCTGAAGACAGCTTAAATACTGTGGATCCTCTGATGATGGGATGAGCTTCAGCTGTGCAGGAGGCTCGGCTCAGGAGGATCCATGGCGGACTCTGCTGGAGGAAGGTGGTACTTCTCCAGCTCCCAACAATTAGCAAGTCATATTCATATCAATGGAGCACATGTCATACTCTATGTCTATAGAAAGAAGGACCAACAATCTTTTGGTCAAGATGACATTATGTTATATTAAGAAAAAATCTGCCCTGATGGTGCTTTGATAGTCTGTTTAAACCTAAATAGAACTCCAGCACCAGGGGGGAAGAGCAGACATTTAACAGGCATGTGTCTCTTTCCTGGCACTACTATGAAACCACTAATTGAGGCAGGTACTAAATAGAGCTCAACCGTTCCGCAATCCATCATGGTAAATCAATAGCTATGCATGGTTAAAGACTTATTATTATTAAACCAATATACTTCAACTAAGGTTAAGTGGATGCTCCCCAGAGCCATGCGTTAGAACATCAGGGGAAATGAAAATTCCCTTGCTATCAAAAACAAAATAAGGAAAAGCACCAAGGCGATTAAATAATATAATAAAATAAAATCATAGACTATCACCTTTTGATTGGAATGGATGCAAATTAAGCACATTAAAATGCTATTTAACGATTAAGTGTATTTTTGATTAGCCCTGAACTGAGTCTAATCTTGAGCAGCCTTCTGGACCTTACAGCTATCATTGAAAACTCCCTCCACACACTGTTTATATCAAGCAGTGTATAATGTAATTTGTACTTGTATGTTTTTTTTTTTTCTCCATACTATATCCACTATCTTTCTTTATTATTTTCACAAATGTCTCAGGAGGGGCCAACTGGCTTTGGTGCTCTTCTTTTACCAAGTTCTTTATTAAAAAGAAAAAAAAAAATCACATTTTCTAACCACTTCTCTTTGCTCACAACGCCAAAGTAACTTGACAAGTATCTTAAAGTTACTTGTCACTCTTCAATGCCAGAGATTTGAGACTGAACCCAGATATATCATACAGTAAACGGCATCTGGCATTAAGAACAATGTCAAACAGGGGATATCATTGACCGTTTTTTTTGTTACGAAATTCTTATTCCCAGAATTCATGCCAGCAGAAAATCTGGCCCTCACATGAAACAAACTGAGATCTTCTTTTAGAAAGAATCCATGGAGAAATAGGTTTGTGTCTTGGCTCAGAACAGAGGACCCCATATTCAAGGCAAGACAGACAGTGGGATTACTCAAAAAGTGTTGTTTTTATGCTAGAGAACTCTCCAAAAAGGCTCGAGAATAAACACTCATGACTGGTTAGTGGACTTGTTAAATAGAGGAAAGAGTGAGTGGATCAGATGAACTGTAAGGAGAAACTGGGCAGAGTTAGACAGGGGAATGAAATGAGTAATTAAACCAGTCATCGGTGCCAAGATCATAACAGTTTGGGAGTCAAAGACTGAGCCAGGCCATTTTGCCTCTTTACCATGTTGTTGAAGATGCACTCAGTGTCACAGATCATTTAAAGAAATAAGATGTTATCAGGTAAAGTATTTCACATAATATATCCTTTTTTGTGAACAATAGGCCATAAGTACCTTTTACCAGAATGCAGGGATATTCTGCTAACAAAATCCCCTTCATTTTTTCTAGAGAGGCACTATAATATGTATGGTCTAGTGTAGCAACTGTATCAGGGAATGCAGTATAGAAAAAGGAACAAAATGTAGTCCCACTGTTCCAATGTTTCTGTTGTGATGTATAGCCAATTCAAGTTATGTGCAACAATATAGAATCCTTCCTTGAAGTAGGTCATTCATCTGTGTTCAGTAAAAAAAATGAAGATAGGCATCTATCCTTGTAATGCCAAATAAACAATTCTGATGGCACAGAAAATAGTAGCTTTTTTAAGATATCTAGTATCTCCTACTACATATACAGTAGGAACACACCACTTGCAGAAAATCTGAGCTCAAGACAGACCATTGGTGTAATGGTCAATGGGTCATGGCTCCATTCCCTACAGTGCTGAATTTGCTACCCATTAGTCTTAGAAAAGCAGTAATACTCATACAGGTAATTAGTGGATTCAATTTTTAGCATATAAATAGACAGAAATTGTTTATTTAAGGTCTTTTGGTCAAACTTGGAAAACAGTCTTCTGTGTAAACACAATAAAACACTATGTACAAATAGAAAATTATGAAGATAATAATGGCTACCCAAAAAAAAAAAAAAATCAATAATCTACTAGACTATATAACAATATATATAAGTAGTTTTGACCTAGGCTGATAGAAAATACCAAAACAGGCAAAGAAAAAAAATAAAAACTTATAAATTGCAGCACTAAATAAGCATATCTCCAGCCCAGCCCCAAAATATATCCTTTTCCTTAACTTCTTATTTTAGCTATAATTTCTAAAATAATGTGTAATAATAATTAAAAGAAATAAAAAATGGTTAGGTTCGTTAGGATATTGATGAAGCAACAGTTGGCAAAATGTGTTTATTTTTGGCCACCCGTTTTATACTTATGAGAGGTTCAGTGTTACTTACAGAAGAAATGTGAATACATAATAAAAAATAAAAAAAAAACATAAAACTAAACAGTTTTCTAATCTTCTATGACAAATAGAGCTGTCTCGTTCTTCTGATTTAAAGCCACATCAATCATGTGGTAATTAATATACTCTGGGGTTCATGCAGCCAGGAGTGATGGCCAAAGCACTGCTTTGGTGTTTTATTAATTTCCCTGCAATGGATTTATGTCAGAGCTTGTTTTAAAAGCAGTCCTACAGGATTTTAAAACAAGCCTTTACTTAAGTTTGAGGGAACCAGGGATCTAAGGTCCAAAGAAAATGAGGAATTATGTTTTAGGATCCATCAGGCAGGAAGGCTGGTGTTCAGAGAGACCAAGATAATTCTATCCACCTAATTCAAGACGTGACAGAACTGAACAAAAATAACTTTGGATGAAGAGAACTCGGGAATAGTCTAAAAAGCATATTATATTATATATATATATATATATATATATATATATATATATATATATATATATATATATATATATATATATATATATAAACATGAACACAGAAAAGCTAATCTATATAGTAAAACCCAAATAGCATAATAAAACACAGACTCTGGAAACACAAAATCCCTCAAAAATAAAGAACTTTACCCTATCAAGGAAAAATTCCAAGTAGATACATTGAGCCAACAAAATAAACTAAACAAGGCAATATTTAAAGACTGAGATGATCATGTTCATTGATTTGTTTCAGTGCATTTACCAGAATTGGGCCTATTTTGCTTTATGAGAAACTGCTGAAGACTGAGATGAAGGCCTCAACAGTAGCCTAGATCATGGACCTCTTGACAAGCAGACCACAGTTTGTGTGACCTAAGTGTCTAGACGGGTAGTCAGCGGCACAGAGACACCATGTCATATCTTAAATTGGTGCAAATATTATAAAAGTTAATGCAAATATAGAAAGCTTTTTACAGTCAATAGTATTTCATTAAAAAGTATTTAAAACAAGTAATAGGGTAAAGGAAAAATATTTGTGGTTCTTAAACTAACCATTTTTAAATCATGAATCTTAAACTTAGCAACTTATCCTAGCCCAGTAGCACTATCAAATAATGTTTGTTTGTTTATTCTCTGATCAATGCATTAAAAAGTGCCGGAGAGGGATGAGGTAATACGAGTTTTTAAGTACATCTGCAAAAACTGTATTAGATACAGTGTGTGATAAGTGTTTATCTATTTGCAGATTATGCTCTTGTTGCACACTTTAGGATCAAATAAACTTACTAATCTAAGAAATTTCATAAAGCAGTTTTCTAATGAAGGTTTTCTTTATTCATGTAAAAACTATCTGAACCAACCGTGCTCTAACAAAAAAACAATTGCCCCCCTTGAACCTTTTTACAAAGTGTAGGATGCTGAAAATCTGAAAAAGCAAAAGACCATCCCTCGATCTAATGCATTTCAAAATCAGATGAAAAACAAAGTTATCTATATCTTTCAGGACAAACTGGGTTGCAAGGCTTTTAATCCCCAGTGAACTGCAGTGAGCACCATCATCCGCAATTGGCTAGGCTACCAAAATAACTCAAAGAGATTATCAATGACTAATATGGAAGGTCTCAAAAGAATCTAGAAAATATCTAAAGCCTTGGAGTCCTACTTGGCTCAGGTCAGTGTTCATGATTCAGCAGTGATAAATAGATTTGGCAAAAATAGCATCCATGGTAGAGTTCCAAGGCAAAATGCAGAAAAAAACAAGGTTCCTCTTATGTTTGCACAAAAAGAAACAACAACAAAAACATACTGTTGATAGCATTTACCATAAAGAACATATTACACAGACTAAAAAAAACAAAACAGAAACTTTTTAGGAGACATACTACCAGTTACATCTAGGTTAAAGTTAAATCAGCATTTTAAATAAAGAATAGAACTGTCATGGTTTTGGTGCTGAGGGTTTTCGTTTGCTCCTGCTCACCTGTCTAATTGGCCAGCAGCTGATTAACACCGATCATTTCCATCTGGTTCCCTCAGCTATTTATGTTGTTTGTCTGCCTACCGTAGTGCCAGATTATTCTAGCCGTTTGGTCAGAATAACTTTAGCGTTCTGAATATTGTTCTGATTATCTGATGTGACCCGTTTCTATTCTTGTGGATTCCCAGTTTTGCTTTGCCCTTTTCTGTTCTGTTAGTCTGATCTGTTCTGGACTGATTCCTGGATGCTTACCGAACTTGGACTGTTCTTCTGACCTCGGCTTGGATTCTCCTTCTGTACCTCCTCGGCTTCTGATTATCTGGTCTGTAAACCTGGTTCTCCTTTGACTTTGACTCTGGATATTCCCTTCAGGACACTGTTGCTCCTCTGGTCTGCTGGCATCAGCTCTGCTCATCATGCAGAGCTCTGGGGGTGGCACCTGCCGCAAGCAGTGGACAATCTCCCTCTCGGATTCATCTCCTTCCTCTGGGATCAGACTGAACTTTGAACCAGGTCAGTGACTATTGCTCTGGGTCGTTATCAGCCTCTTATTCTGATTCACTGAACTAAGTTTCTATTCCTACAGAGGATCCGCCCCAACTGATGAGCAGCCGCACTCATATTGTTTAAATAAAGGCTTGTTTGAAATCGTCCAGATCTGTCTGCTTGAATAATGGGTCCAAGGTTTCGAGACTCTGACAAGATCTTCAGTAAAACATTGAAATAGTTTTGCCACCTGAGGTTTCTTTGCTGATTCAGAACTTGTACATTTTTTAGTAACTCAGGGAAACATTTATTCTGCTCTGTAGGTAAATCTATCTCTAAAATGCTAAAAGAAGATTAAGGTTTTATAATGATATTGGTGTGTAGACTAAAAAGTAATTGTTTATGTGTCTCAAAATTGGGCTTAAATTCCTCTGTGGTGAATAGGACTATTGCTAGTTGTAAAGAGAGCCTGACAGGTCATTAAATAAAATTATTATTTAAGCATCATGTTGTACAGATTAGTTTTGATTGAAACAAGTTGTGCTTGGAATCTGTTTTTGCTTTAATGAGCTCTGATGAAAGTCTTACCTTGTTTCCAGAAACCTGGAATCTTTGTCTGTATTTATGGTTTAAACCCTTGTACTAAAATAGGTCAGTTTTACAAATTTAAGCCTGAAGTAACTATAGCTCATCTGTGATTCTGAGGTGAAGCCCCTTGCTTCTTTGAAACATTGTTTACAGATGGATATCCCCCTGGATCGCTCTGTGTAGATTTGTATCACCAATCAATACTCCCCCTCAAGTCAGTCCAATGTGATCTGAGAGTCCAACCTCCATCCTCTCCATGCAGCCCGTTCATGGCGATGCCTCCCAGACACCAAATCCAATTAAGCACTGAAAACAAAACAATATTTTAAAGGAGAGGCTGGAGTCATTGAATTATTTATGTTTGTCCTGTTTTTTTTTTTTTTATCTCTTTGAATGGGTGAAATAAAACCAACATCCATTCAATAATGCATGACCTGCGGTTTTGTTAATAGGCTTTGTAGTGGCAGTAATGTACTTTCCTACATGGCTGATGGAGATTATGACTGACTCCCTATGCCTGAAGGATATTGATCTGTCATAATGCCCCCCAGTGTCCCTTAAGCCGATAGCTAAACCCTGTAACCACACAAACACTTGGAGGAGAAAGAAATCAAGCCTATTCATAATTGTTTGTTATGTCCAAATTATTGAAAGTAGCTTTGTGAGTGACATCTTACTTATTCAATCTCCCATTTTAACAATCCTGTATGATTTTTGTTTGTTTGACAATTGCTTGACATCCTCTATGTTGTCAAATAGTTTCCACCTTGGTACAGCAAATTTGTTTAAAATTCTGTGAATTCATTTTGATTGTTATTCCATTTATGGATTGTTCCAACTTCTATTTTTTTATTTATTTGAAATGCCTTGCAAAATATTCATGCCGCTAAAATGTTTCCATGTTTTATATTACAGTCTTTACTTTCAATATTTTATTGGTATTTTATGTAAAGATCAATGTAAATTGCATATAAGTAAAGTTGAAGTGAAAGCTATATTTGAAAAGTGTGGCATATAAAGGTACCTAATTTATTCTGTCTTGCCAAGGGAAATGCAACCAACTCTTTTCCAAAGTCACCCAATTGCTGCCTTTTGATGTTCTCAAATGTTTGTCAAAGGTATGACTGTAGTTCTAAGCTTAAAAGCAAGGCAAAAGCAATAACAGACTGAAAAGGCCTATAGTGTTTCTGGAGAAGAACATGAATTCCACAGCACAGTGGGATAAGACAGACAGCCTCAGAAGATCCTTCCTGCCTGCAGCCTCTCGCTAACCCCCCCCACAAAAAAAACAGTCATGATAACATTTAATTTCCCTCTGGAATCAGTAAAGTATTTTTGAACTGAACTGAATTAATCCATCCCCGATCAAAATGACTATCAAACCTAGTTAAAAGAAAAATATAGATGAAAAAAAAAGAAACATAAATAGTCCTCCTCAAAGTATTCCTCAATGCTAAAGGTACACAAAAATATATATGATGGGAACTGTGGACAGAGCAGGCATAAAAGCATCTTTTAAAGTTATTTACCAAATCTGAAACTAGTTTAGAGAGCTATTTTCACATCTATATTTAGCTGTTTTCAAAGTCAGGTGCAAACCTGCATGGAAAAAAAGTCTGTGGCCCTTGTGGCCAGAAAAGAGGCATTGGTGCAATGAGAAATGATGACGAGAGGGTTTGTGTGGATTTAAACATATGTTGTATTAGTGTGGGAAAATAAGTTTGTGCAGGCTGGCACAAATTAATGAAAGCAAGCTTAATGCTATTTATCTAAAATGAAAGAAAAAAACTGTCTGGAGTAATTGTGAGAAAGTAAAAATTTTTATTGCGTTCTTATGTTGACAAATGAAGAAAAACCCAAGTAATATGCAAAAGTTTTCCTAACATCACCTCATTGTATAAATCAGGCTTTTCGAGGAAAGAATTATCACACTAATTATGTAGAGGGCTAGAAATCTCACATATCGAATATGATACAATTAGAGGTTAAATTGTGCCATATTTTTTAAACAAACATTAATCCTTTACAGCTACCCTGGGAGAAAAAAAATCATCACAGAAACTGTTGATTATTTTAGGGGAAAAAAAGATTTTTATGGGGTTTAAATGAAGTCATTCAACAAAAGCAGTGAGTGATAACCTGCTCTGATAACAGTGAAGAGTGGAGAGATTTTGCAGTGAGATGTGTGTTGCCTTATGTTTGAAGGTAGTGTTTCCTGAGAGAGGGTAGCTATGCACTGAGGTTGACAGTTGTTTTTGTTTGGTGGCTTGGTGATGTAGTTTACTCTAACTTGTTTCTTTGCAGAATGGAGCTTGTGAAAGAGCCATTGACATTGTTGGGCAGACAGGGAGGTGAGTAGGAGATAAGTTGCCGAGAGGAGTAGACTACCACTCTCAGGAGGTTTCCTTTATCAGAAGACAAACTAACAATGGGACTTACAAAGAGATAGAGAAAACCTGCATCATAAAGACTTGGAACACATCACTAGGTCAGAGAAACACCAGCATGAGCCTGAGTAGGGTCCATGGAAAGAAAAAAAAAAACTTGACGAAGAATCAGCCACAAGATAAAAAATAAACAATGGTGAATACAGGCCTGATTATCATGCTTAAAAATTATTAATCTGGCATTCTACTTTTTTAAGCTTATCCAGAGTAGTCCTTCAAGCAACAATTGCAGGACCAAACCTGCAAATTACACCAAGCAGAGAAGAGCAAACAGCTCTAAGGGTATGACAGTTTATCTTTATATACATTTTTCATATTTTACTTTTGGGTTCTCTCACACAAAACCTCTTGACAACTTCTATAAAAGTGGACATTTTATTTCAGGTGTTTCAAAACAAAGAAGCTATGCCATCTCATGGTACCTCTTTTTATAAATATCAGGTTTTCTAATAACTGGTAAGTTTTAGAGTGAATAAATATAATATAAAATAATAAATATAATCTGTAATGTAGATTCATTTTGAAGATATGAGCTAAAAAAAATTAGGATGAAATGTATCACTTTTCTTTCTCCAAGGAGGGATATTTAATGTGATCATTTTCAGATTATTGATATTGTTCTGAATTGCAGTTTGACATCATTTTTGATCATATAGCCAGTTAAATTAACCGAACAGAATGAAATGGATAGAGAAGAGGAGATGGGTTTTGTTAGTTAATCCAATAAGGAAAGCCTTTCTTCTGATCTGATTATTCAAATAATTAAGAAAAATTGCTAGAGTGTAGCTGCAACAAAGCTTTACATATTCAGGAGCTGCTGGAGAACAACACAATGTTCTCTGTCTTCCTTCTCAGAATCAATTGTGCTTGATATTTGAGATGTGTTTCTGCTCCAGCACACCTGATTCAAATGATTGCATTACCAATTCAGCATGTCATTAACTGCTGCAGAATACTGCTAATCACCAATTTATTTAACTCAGGCGTGTAGAAGCAGGGAAACAACTAAAGAAAATGCAACACAGAGGACAGAGGGCCCTTTTGAAAATAACAAGGGTTCATTCTGAATTGTATTTATTCCTTCACTCTTTGTGGGGTTAACAGTAAATATACCTCAGTTGTGGATTTATATTCCCAGCCAGCTGGGAATGTATATTTCTGATACTTAAAGATGTTTATTGCCCGTCCTGGTAGGGGTGGTAAATTTCTTATTTAATCAGATATTATTTTGGCTGTTATATATCGTTTATGAATACACACCCTACTCGCTGTTTCTTAGAACAATAAATGAAAGAGTGATTCGAGTTCAAATCCTGGTCAAACAGTTAATTCTGCACATACAGGGAATACATTTACCACAACCTCTGTTCAAAATATGAGTTTATTAACACAAATCATTCAGCTCCAAGTCAGACATAGTTTAGTTTAAAACTCTTAGCTAAGACTAATGAAACTCAACTAAACTAAGCTACTATGTACAAAGAGGAAGGGGAAACATGGTTGAAAACCATCTTACAGTTTAAGATGGATTTTGTATTTGAAAAGTAAAGTTTATGTGGAAGAATTTTGGATATGATCAAATTAGCTTTTCACTAATTTAGAGAAGTTGGAATGTTTCAGATCAATTCACAATGCAAATCCATGAGGTGAATAAAACATTGTTTGGTCAAATAATCTTTCATTAAATGATTTGCTTAATCAGGAACCAGTAACATTTGGTCAAATGATTCTTTACCCTTTTTTGAAATAGCTAGCAGCGAATAGACATGAGGATTCCACTAAATTACTTTTGGTCATACTTGGTAATCGAAATGTAATGAGCATTTGATGAACACACAGATCAGATCCAAGCCAACGAAGGAAGGAAGGACAATCCAGATGACAAAGCCAGATCCGGTGTCTAAGAGTTTCACGGTAGTCCTGGCCACAAGATTAGAGATCCAAAGAGGTACCACAGGGAAATCCAGGACAGTAAACAGGCAGAATCCAGCTGGAGTCTGAAGACAGGTCAGGCAAACGGATCAGAATGGGAAAAGGCAGGCTCAGAGGTCCAAAGGCAGAACAGGTCAGGATCAGGGAATCAAAAAACACTATGACTCTCTAGAAGATTCTCACCAAGGACTCAAATAATCTGGCACTGATGACCGAAGCAGGCAGGTTAAATAGAGACTGGAGCAGGTGACACAGATGAATGGAATAAACAATCAAGCCAGTCATTAGTGCCAAGATCATGGTATAAAATAGCTTTATGTGCTATTTTATCTGATAATTAGAGCAGTGGTTATAGAGTAGAGGATTGCGGTTTTCTTTACTTGGCTTATTGCTTAATTAATCTCTATTCACCTTCACGCTAATTTTCCACTCGGTTATACCGGCACCCTGCTCCTCTTACATTTCTTATTTGAATACTATCTGCGGTTTCTTTTATTAAAATGGGAAAGTAATGATACCAACCCCTTATGCAACAAACTCTTTGTATTATCAAGATAGCATGTGCATTCCCACAGTGCCAGTTATTACTCATTCAGTGAACAGGAACCTTTAGCAAGCTCTTTTTTCGGTTACAACTGGTCCTTAACTGTATATGTTGTTATATATCCACACATATATGAAGTCAAACATTCAGGGGGAAAATAAGAAGATTAGGATGAGGAGTGCCCACTGAAAGCCCAGGTAACAGATGCACCTGTACCACGGGTAGGTAGTGAAGAAACTGACTTTGTTGAATCCGGACAGCCTTCCATTTTTTTTACAGAAAGACACATGGGTTATGCTTGTCAATTGTCATGTGAAAAGTTGGTGACAGTATAGCTCCTAAACAGCAGATAGAAATGTCCATAGTTCCCTCTCCTAAATACCCTATTGATGAGAAGCATCCTGATTCCTTTTACTATTTCCTTTCTTACTGCCAGCCCTATTCGAACATCCATTTCTATGGCGACCACCGAATCACTTCTGCTTTGGCTGAAGTGTTCTTACAGATTTGCCCAATTCAAATGGACCCAAAGGCTTACACTAAAATAAATAGAAAGTAGACAGAGAGACATGTGAAGTGGGGATTTCTTTATGAATAGGATTTTGAACAGTATGCTGTGTGTTTGTATACACCCAACGCGTATACACACACCTCGTGCTTGCGTCTTACGTTAATGTGACCCTCTTTACCAGTCAGTTTATTTGAACATCTACATGTTGGTCTGTCTGCAGTGGGGCCTCACTGTTCTTACATTTTGAAGACTGCTGAGATATCCAAAGCTTGCAATGTTTTTTCTTTTAAACGTAACTCTCGTTTAAACTTAAATTTGACCTGTTTTCTTAAATTCTTCATGATGTTCCTTACTCCCTAAAATTCTCTTCCAAAAATAGACCTACAGGTGAAATTTATACACATATTTAAGAAATTTTGAATAAGAAGTTTAGTAAGTATCCATCATAAAGGAGACAGATAACAAAATAAAATGATAATAAAAATTCTACTTTTAATCTCAAAGTGTTCTTTAACTTCTAATACTTTTATTTGCTAGTAAAAGTGCTGAATACAGCAGTCCTGTTTTTCATTACCAATTTAAAGAGGTCTGTTGGAGGTAGATTTTTTATTTTTTTGGCTCTAGCTGATGGAAGGAATGGAAGACAAGAAGAAGAAGAGAAAAGGAAGCAGGAGGCAATGTCAGCATTGCAGGTAGTACTGTGTGGCCAGATGGCAGCAGCAGCAGCTCTGCCTCGCTGATTAGCAGCAAGCAGACAAAGAGCAGCCGTGTTTCACTTGTTCATCCCTTAAGTGCAGAGCCCAAGGTGGAGCCTGGGAGATTTCCCTTGGGGAAATGTGCCTCCCAAAGATAAGGCCAAGGCCTTGGATTGGTCTCTAGGGGTGGCGATGTACGACAAGGCTGCCGAGGGATCCAAACCTCTGAAGAAAACAAAATGAAAGAGGAAAGAAAAGGCTCTATGGTGTGGAACGCAGAAAGGAAAAAGAAGCTCCAACTTAAACTGCTCAACTTTCAGAAAAAGTTAGACTGTCTTTTTTTTTTTTATTAACTCTGAAGAGACAAGACCACTCGCAAGTTTTAGAGCAGAAAGTTTGTTCACTCTGAGATCCTCAAGAGGCCCACAGGATCATTGGGAGAACAATGACTGTAATATGCTGCGTTTGGCCTTTGACCTCAGCTTCAGCCAAACGCTCTCTGATCCGTAATTAGGATTGTCTGCTGCTGAAGATTATTATTACTGCTCAACTGAATCCCGCTAAATGAGGGCAGAAGTTGCTGTAGGTCCTCAAGAAGTCGATGTCTCTCCAGCCAAGTGCTGAACACTATCAAAACGAAGTTAAAATTTACACTGTCTAATAATTATTCTGAAATATTTTAGAAACAAAAATAAATATCTTATTTACCAGCTCTTTTTCTCACACCTGCTCTTGTTTTGGTTTTGTTTTAACCTTGCATTCAAATAGAAAAAAATACACCTTTAAAAAAAGAAATAAATTGTAAATATTTTACCATAATGCACTTTTAATTAAACCTTTGTCCTTAATTTTAACGAACTAAAGTGTTTGGCAGGAGTTTACCTTGCAAGCACGAAGAATTGAAAGAAGTTGAAAGATTTATGAATTCACAAACTCCTGAAAATGCATCCTACCAGGAGACAACAGATGCGTTAGCCTTGATACGGAAATCTTATGGACCAAAGCAATGCAGTGACGTGTCTGACGTCAATGCGTCAACCAGGGATGGAAGGCTAAAACAAAACAGCTGCACCAGATTTTGCCTAAATACCCTCTATTTCTTATTAAAAAAAAAAAAAAAACAACAAAAAAAAAAACAGGACAGGGATGCTATTTTTGCCTTTGTGGATTCAAAGTTGTTTTGGTTTTCCTTCATAAGGGATTTGGTAAGAGTCCGAGTTATCAGTTAACTCTGCCAGTTGTCAAACAAAGCAAGCTGCTAGTGCTGCTGTGATTGGCTAAAAAATAAATACAATATAGTTCAAAGTGAATTCTACACTCCATTTATCTGATTTTTGCCAGGTTAGGGAGGAATGTATGTCCCAACAAATTCACACCAGGAAAGGCTCTCCAAAAATCTGAGAAATAAAGCTCAATCTCAAAGTGAAAAAAATGACCAAAGCCACTGAAAAAACATGGCTTGAGCATAAAAAAAAAAAAAAAAGGTAGAGTTGAAGACCAAGCCACATGAATATGGTAGCATAGCTTTGCTTAGTTATGTGTGATTAAACAGCAGAACTTGTTCAACAATGGAATCATGACATATGGCATAAATACCAACATTTTAAGCAGAGTGTTTGAGAATTGATGATTTAGGCTTGCTTTTCAGCAAGGGGATCGAAACACTTCAAAGTAACTGAGTGACTCATGGGACTTATTAATATATGCTTGTTAAAATCAAGGCCATCTGTAAAACAGCTAAAAGCTTTGATGATACTGCGACCCTATGCACATGGTAAGGATGCGTTTTAAACTGTATTGTTTCTCCTCCATCTAAACATCTGCAACACTTTCCACACTATGGGCCGGATCTACACTATATTGCCAAAAGTATTTGCTCACCTGCCTTGACTCACATATGAGCTTAAGTGACATCCCGTTCCTAATCCATAGGGTTCAATATGACGTCGGTCCACCCTTTGCAGCTAGAACAGCTTCAACTCTTCTGGGAAGGCTGTCCACAAGGTTTAGGAGTGTGTTTATGGGAATTTTTGACCATTCTTCCAGAAGCGCATTTGTGAGGTCGCACACTGATGTTGGACGAGAAGGCCTGGCTCTCAGTCTCCGCTCTAATTCATCCCAAAGGTGTTCTATCGGGTTGAGGTCAGGACTCTGTGCAGGCCAGTCAAGTTCATCCACACCAGACTCTGTCATCCATGTCTTTATGGACCTTGCTTTGTGCACTGGTGCACAGTCATGTTGGAAGAGGAAGGGGCCAGCTCCAAACTGTTCCCACAAAGTTGGGAGCATGGAATTGTCCAAAATGTCTTGGTATGCTGAAGCATTCAGAGTTCCTTTCACTGGAACTAAGGGGCCAAGCCCAGCTCCTGAAAAACAACCCCACACCATAATCCCCCCTCCACCAAACTTTACACTTGGCACAATGCAGTCAGACAAGTACCGTTCTCCTGGCAACCGCCAAACCCAGACCCGTCCATCAGATTGCCAGATGGAGAAGCGCGATTCGTCACTCCAGAGAACGCGTCTCCACTGCTCTAGAGTCCAGTGGCGGCGTGCTTTACACCACCGCATCCGACGCTTTGCATTGCACTTGGTTATGTATGGCTTGGATGCAGCTGCTCGACCATGGAAACCCATTCCATGAAGCTCTCTGCGCACTGTTCTTGAGCTAATCTGAAGGCCACATGAAGTTTGGAGGTCTGTAGTGATTGACTCTGCAGAAAGTTGGCGACCTCTTCGCACTATGCGCTTCAGCATCCGCTGACCCCGCTCCGTCAGTTTACGTGGCCTACCACTTCGTGGCTGAGTTGCTGTCGTTCCCAAACACTTCCATTTTCTTATAATACAGCTGACAGTTGACTGTGGAATATTTAGGAGCGAGGAAATTTCACGACTGGATTTGTTGCACAGGTGGCATCCTATCACAGTTCCACGCTGGAATTCACTGAGCTCCTGAGAGCGACCCATTCTTTCACAAATGTTTGTAAAAACAGTCTGCATGCCTAGGTGCTTGAATTTATACACCTGTGGCCATGGAAGTGATTGGAACACCTGATTCCAATAATTTGGATGGGTGAGCAAATACTTTTGGCAATATAGTGTATCAAAGGTTTGCGTGTATAAAAACGTGAGCTATTTCACTGCGCACGCTAAAAAATGTACAAACTGATCTATCAACAGCGTGCTAAAAGGATTTGGTCTTTAAAACGTGCTAAATAGCGCCTCTTATCCATTTAGTACTTTTTCTGCAATGAATATTCAATATTGGGCGTTTACACGCAAAAGTGCGTCCTGTGGGAGGAGAACATGTAAATATATTAATTTAGCACTCGCAAAGCGATTTATCAAAACTGAAAGCAATTTTTTTGCTAACGGTATCTGACTATATTTAACACGTTTCAAAAGAAGGTGCAAATGGTCTGTATGCGTAATTGCGCACACATGGCAGCGGTTTTTGTCGCAAGAAGGAGATATCGAAATGAAGCAAGGAGACGCAGAGAACGCATTTTTTAACTCCGTGTGAAAATTTTTGGAATGAACGAGGAAACAATCATCAAAACATATCGTTTATCCAGCATTGACATTTTGGAGCTGTTGGGGGAACTCCGAATGGATTTGGAGCCAGCCACAAGGAGGACCCACGCAATACCAGCTATCACAAAACTCCTTGCAACATTGGATCTCCCAATCTAGTTTTTCAGAAGTGCTGTCTGACGTTTCTAATGCCATGTCGCCCTGTCGCCCTGACGCCCTAACGGAGAAACCAGACCTCCCCCCTGCGCCTGTGGAGCAACATGCCAATGCTGCGGGGATGCGTCTTCTTATCCACAGTAACTTCTTGTGAGCCATTTGGTATGTGCATTTTTCTACAGGCCAATACAAAAGACTTTTTTTTTTTTTTACTGCAGTGAAGTAGAAATTCAGCCACATACCACCTTGGGGAATAAAGGTTGCCAAAGTTTTTTCTTTATATATATATATATATATATATATATATATATATATATATATAATTTTTTTTTTTTTGTTGGGGGTCACTGTAAGATTTAAATTTCTTAATGCACTAGTTTGTACAAACTACAAACTACTTTGCCGCAAACCACAAAACACGCAAAACCATCATTTAAATAGGGCGTCTCCAACAGTTTTGCACCTGCCACCAGTTACGCAATCACTCTTGTTAAATCACCCGCAAACCATGGTTCAGCCCCTCGCGCAAAATTCCAGTTTGCGAGCGCAAATTACTGCACGCAAAATTGGATCTTGATAAATCCGGCCCTATGTATGAACACATACACCTGCTGTTGAAAAATGATCTACCACTAAGTTAAAAAAGAAGTTATGACTTATTTTTTTATATATAAATGACAATGGATAATGGGATGTTTTCAAATCATTGCACTCTGCGACTCAGTTCCAAGTAGTGCTGTTTAAAAAGAAAATGTGAGCTGTTTTAATGTACACGAAGAGTAGAAATGCAATGAAACATCAGTTTCCATGAAAAACCACTGAGGTGTATAGAGAGCTTAAGTCATCAGCAGCACAATGACCATAAACAGGAAAAAATCTTCAATAATAGCAAATAAAATAGAAACACTGTGTTTCAATGACCCAGTTACATTTTAGACCTCAATATGCTTTAAAAGATGTGGTGGATCCATAATGCCCTCTACAGAGGTACCGAACATCTGACAAACTTCAATTAACCAACAGAGTTGACCAAAAGTCAAAAAAATTATTTTGAGGGTTTTTTTTGCTCAAGGTTGGATTAATCCCCATTTTTAATAACAATGTTTAGACTATTTTTCTGAAAAAGAAAAACCAGTCAGGCAGGTTTCACTGAGCGGTTTTACAAACAATAAAACAACGTTTTTATTCAATAATTTTTGACTATGTATTTCATTTAAAAAAAAAATGTTTATAAATATTTATTTATAAATAAATAAATGTCTCCTTTAGACATCTCCAGTCTTTCTCCATATTCCTCTTTATTCTTTTTTCGTCACACTTTTCTTCGTCCCATCCACTCAAATAAGAAATTTTATTTCATGCAATGTACAGGTTCATATATCTTTCACGAATTAAAGGAAAGTAAAACTATAAAAACATTTTGTATTTAGCTGCAGAAAATCTGAATTTTGCTATACTTTTTTCTGCAATAAATAATTACTCTCCTTTGATAATTATCTGTATCTGAGTAGCTGAGATCTGTCTGTGATGTTTAACATTGTTAAGAAGCTTTTAAGAGCCATTAATGGTCATTAGAACTAAAGCTTGAAGCTAAAAAGGATACACATTGAAGTCATGGAGGTAGAGTAAGCAATAGGCTTCCTTCAGCACAAAGTTTGTGGCTTTGATAAGCCCAGACATGATGGATGATTTACTTGAAGATGGATTTTAAGATGATAGATTTTAAAGAGATACATTTTCTACAATCATTGGTGGGTTAATATCATACTTAGTGGTTAAAATATACTGTACAGATGAGGCTTCATTGATTATGAGTGTGACAGGAAACTAGGCAGGCAGGACTCAAATGACAACTCAGAGTTTCCAAAATTCTGTAGTTTAATTTCAGTCTAAAGGTCGATACACTAAGAATAAGTCAAGATGGCACAGGTAACAAAAAAACACTCAGAGAGACAGAGTCAGAACACACACAAAAAAAATACACTGCAGCTTAGAAAGCTTCGGGGGAAAAGGGCTGGAGTGCTTGCTGAACGAATCAAACACAAACTGACATTGGAAGGAGGAAGGAAACAGACTGCTTAAATACACAGGAGGATATGATTGAGGGCAGGTGTGTTCAATCAGGCTGGCTTTGGTAGTGCAGGCAGCAGAGGTGGGACAAAAAAAAGCTGCCATGTCAAATAGAGTATCATTGAAATATTTTAGGTTTTGTTTTTATAATGTAATTTAAATATTCCAATGTTTTATATCCAGTATATGTGCTTAATATTTGGCCAGGCTCCTTTTGCATGAAGTGTTGAGTGCAATAGTTTCAGGGGTTTGAACTATCAAGCCAAGATGGGGGATCTGGTGCCAACAAGTCATCTCTCTGTCATGTGTTTGTTCTTCCCAGCCACTGAACCAAGTGAGACCAATCTGCAGAATGAATTAACCCTTAAAGATCTCTGCTGTCAAGCATGCATACCAACAAAATAAGGCCTCAAATTTAAGAATGTCACTTTTTACACAAAGGCTGTGACTTTACAAGAACAAACGTAGAAACATGTGGCCCCTAATTGCAGCTTAAGTTAAAAAAGCAAAACACAGATGGTGAGTAGAACTCAAGCTTGTTTAAATCCTTCACACCTGCAATATCAACTTATATATAAAACATTAACCATAGATCAATGTTATCTGAAGCATCCAAAATTGTAGTGTTAGAATTAGTGTTAGCACAGGTGAACTATACTTAAAAACCATAAAAAAGCCCTATGAGCAGCTTCAATCATTAATCAGATCACAATATCTAAATTTTTCCTCACCCTCACATTTTCCCCTGTGTGATTACAAGGGCTAGTTTTATTGGAAATCAATACAGAAATTTAACACGTTGTGATGCATTCATACTGATTGCTGTAAACTTCTTTAATACCAATGTGAAACCCTTGTGTAATGGTGCCACACGGATGCTGCGCTGGTTGAGAATGTTGAAAATAGAATGAGAAGGGAATGAGTTTTCAGGGATCACTAAGATTTCCTGACCCATGACAATGATTGCTTCATCAGCCAATTTATACTTAAACTATAAATCCTAAACAATCTTCGATAAATGAGACCCTAGGTCATCTTGGGTGGGCTTTTGTGCCTCTAGTTTTTCTTGTATTGATAACTTATAGATCTCAATGGGTTTACAAATTTTGGCTTGGTCTGTTTTCTGGCGTCTGACTTGCCGTACCAGACAGAGTCTTGTCATCTACAGAAATACTCAGATGAATGTGCAGTCATTGGGTGCATCAAAGATGGACAATTCTGAATTCAAACAGGTCTAGGTCCAGGTCTAACTAATAGTTAGTTAAAGGTGCTTTGGGAGATCTTGGAAAAAGCAAGCTATATTTTTGAACAGACACAACCATGGCTCTCCCTTCAAACAACTTCAGACTTCAAAACACATGAACACGCATGCTGTCTGAGCAGCAGGAGCAGCTGCTGGCAGGGAGACAGGCAGCACTGATGATACAGAGCGCTATGATCACTCCTCAAAATATGCATATAAAAATGTTCGCTTTTATTATCCTGGTGCCTGCAGTTTGGATTATGAACATGTAAATCGCCGCGGCAAGCCACAAGGAGGCGACTGGGCCATAGGCTGCTGTTGAATGGGATTCCTAGTGACAGCGCACCGCCGGTGTACGGGGGTCTAAGTGGCTCCGACAGAAATAATATTTGAAGACAGGATGGTAATCTGGATGAACTGACAGCAATTTTGGCTTCAGTGCCTAGACTTTACCTTAATGCTATTATCATGTCATTGTTTTTTTTTTCTTAAAAACAACTTTCAGTTATTAATGAATCACTGCAAGATAAGGTGAATAATCTTTTTTGTCCTATTTCTAAATTCTTTCAGCAGGTAATCTACTATCAAAGTCAGCTACAAGAGCTAGGCTGAGAATAAAAAATCCACCAAAATCAAGTAAAAAATATGAATTCAGAAAACCTTAACTAAGAGAAACTAAGGGGAATAGGGTTTGATTGAAAGGAAAATTGAAAGATGAGGATGTTTAAAAGTTCTGAAAAGGAATGCATGGATTATATTTCATTAGATTATATAAAATAAATAATACACTGCTCAGAAACATAAAGGGGACATGCAAAGTACACAGTATAACTTTGATCAAATAAAACTTCTATGAAATCAAACTTTCCACTTAGAAATCAACACTGACAATTATTTTCACATGCTGTTGTGTAAATGGAATAGTTGGAAATTATTGGCAATTAGCGAGACACACTATAAAAGAGTGGTTCTGAAGGAGAGGACCACACACCACTTCTCAGTATGCTGAGAAGTGGTCTTTATGGGTGATGTTTTGGTCATTTTAAATGTTGATGGTTCCTTAACACTCGAAGTAGCATGAGATGGACACCCAAGTTCCTAAGGTAGTACAGCTCATCGAGGATAGCACATAAATGCGAGCTGGGGCAAGACAGTTTGCAGTCAGAATAGTGTCCAAAGGTTAGGGGATACTGGTCTGTCTCTGGACAGGCCAGTACCCCCAGGAAATGTGAAGAAGGCCGTGGGAGCCAAAAAACCTAGCAACAGGACCAGTACCTCTGCATTTGTGCAAGGATAAACAGGAGGAGCACTGCCAGAGCCCTGTAAAATGACCTCCAGTAGGCCACAAATGTGCATATGTCTGCACAAATGATTAGAAACGACTACATGAGGGCGGTATGAGGGCCCGACATCCAAGCATGGGGGTTGTGCTTATAGTCTAATACTGTGCAGGGGGCTTGGCATTTGTGGAAAACACCAGGATTGGCACAGTCAGCACTGGTGCCCTGTGCTCTTCACAGATGAGAGAAGATTCACACTCAGCACATGTAACAGACGAGTTTGAAGACAAACTGCTCAGGATCAGACAATCAGAACAGAATTAGTTAGGCTTGAAAGACTTTCACCAAAAGGTTCAAGAATAATCTGGTTCTGATGATTGGGACCAAGCTGTTTAACTAGAGGCAGGAGCATGTGAATTGGATGAGCATTAATGAGAAACACGGTTGAGTTAGATAGGTGAATGAAATGAGCAATTAAGCCAATGACGAGTGGATATTTTTGAAAAAGTGAAGAAAAGCAAAACATTTCTGTTACTAAAATGATATTAAAATGTTAAAATACTGCATTTGTAATAAAAATATTTTTTTCTTTAAATAAACACCTCACTGGAATAATGCAGTGAAAGGAAAGATTTGCATCAAAGCTAAAGAGCAAAAAAAGAATAAGAGGAGTCTAAAAAGAAAAAGGCTAAAATACCGGATCATACGTTTAATGTTTAATTTGTTATGAAGCTGACAGTGGTGAACGAAAAAGATAAAGTTTCCTCTAATACCATTAAAAATGTCATTATGAGAGTTCTCTGAAAAAGCATTAAATGAAAATCATCCACAGAGGGTTTCCATCCATTCAGCTTGCCTCTGTCTTTTATCTAATTACAAACAGGAAGCAGAGACTGAGTGCTTACCGCAGGGCTACACCAATCTGGCATCAGTCACCGACCGCCAGTAACCACTGACGGGCCTGTCAGATTCAGAGCAATTAGACCCACTGTGGGTGTGTGTCCATGCAGTTTTGATCTGTGGCTGCATGGCTCACACATTTTGCTTCAGGAGTTTCTGATGGAAATATTAAATCTTGTTTATCAGGACCCTTTTCCACAAAGGTGGATTATTTTGAGTAGATAGAGAGAATTGTGTTATTTGGCTCTGATGTTCCGAATTTTTGGTTTTTGAACAGGTTAATATCAATCATCTTACACTTGACTCTGAGTTAAGTCAGCCCAGAGTTTAGGGTAAACAACAGTATAATATGAAGCTCTCATCAATGTAATGCCAAAAACATGATCCACTATGACAAAGGGAGGAAATAGGAGACCTCAAAGTGTCTATTTCTCACCAATGAAACTTAAAATATTAATTACACCATATTGAAATTATACAAAAATGTAATGATCTCAGAATGTAGGACCCAGAATTCAAGGCGAGACAGGCAGTGGGAAAGTTCAAAGCGTTTATTAAACAAAACAGGTTTGCGGGGCTGCTCGTCTGCTGCGGGGCGGATCTCTGCAGAGATAGGAGAATACAGGTCAGTGACTGGATGAGGAACTGAATACGACTTGGAGCTAGTCACTGACCTGATTCAAAGTTCAGTCCGTTCGCGGAGCTTTGACCCCAGTTGCGGCGGCCACACCCCCAGACTTCCTAGACAGTGAGAAGCAGACGCCGAGCAGCAACAGAGTCCAGAAGGAAAATCCAAGGCCGAATTCAGAAGACAGTTCCAGGTTCAGAAGCCGGTAGAATCCAGGATCAGATGCGACAAACAGAGCAGACAGGGGCAAGGCAAAAACTCGAGATCCACGGGGCAGAAAACTGGTCAAAATCAGACAGACTAAAGAATGCTCGGAAACGTCTCACCAAAACACACGAATAACCTGGCGCTGATGGGAGGCAAACACACAACTTAAATAGTAGAGGAACCTGGTGGAAATGATCGGCGATAATCAGCCGCAGAACCAATTAGACAGGGGAGCAAGGAGCAAAGGAAAAAAAACAAACCATCAACGCCAAGATCATGTCAAAAAATATATAAGGAACAAAACCGGATTGCTGTTCCTGCTACAAAATAATGAGATTTAGGCAGACAAGACCAGTTATTGACCTGTAAAAACATCAGAGATCACTGTCATCCAGGAATAGCTGATACTGTTGTCATGTGAATATTAAATAGTTTATAACATAGGTCTGCAGTACTTTATTTCATGAAAATTAAAACCTTCTTTCTTTGTGAAGTGGGTGATGGCAGCATCATATAGTTTCTCCTTTGACTTAAGTTCCATAAGAAGCCCTTTCTCATTGGACATCAGTGCTAAAGCACTCATGTGATCCTGTCCTGTACTGTTCATGGTGTGTGTCTTGATGCGCTTCAGGGTCAAGAAACGGAGCTCAAGAGAGGAGGTTGAAATGAGAATAGTCAGGTAAATGTAGGTACGGTGATAAAGCTTCACTTGCTGATAACATTTGCCTACACCAAAGATTCATGAAATCCTGAGAGGTCATAATGGTCAAAGGGGGGGGGACGATTTTGATGTAATATCATCCTGAAAGTTTACTTAACCTCATAAAGCATTTGAGATAACATGTACTAAACATATACTATCACCAAATTATGACATCTGATAAGTGTAATTGGTTCAATAAATCATACAAATGTTACAATAATTTTAAATGAGAGATGCTTTTCTATTCTGATTTTCTTAGGCCTTCTCTAAAGGCGTAGAAGGCCCTGAGGGTACCCCTCTGGAAAAGTCCCTACTCACACTGCCCAGCTCAATGGGACATCATCTCTCAGCCACCGGCTGCTCTCTCAGTCTTTTAGGAGCCAACTTTCTTCTAGAGAGGTTAGAATCTTTCTCTCCTGGATTGCCTATTTTCCTCAAGATTCAGTACAGTCACTGACATGTAACCTGTTCTCTGTGAGACTGGCTGAAATTTGGGTGTTATAGGGAAATCTTCATCTGCCATTACTGGCTTCATTTCTGTGGTAGTACCTACTCTTACCTAATTGTATCTAATCACCTTACCTTTTTTGTTGTTGTTGTTAATCTATCATATGGGTAGGTGAGTTTGGTAGTTATTTTTTCAATTGAATGCTCGTAATTATTAGCATTGTTGAATAACTATATGGACAAATTAGGTTAATACATTTAAGTCCAAAAATTGCAATCTACGGGCTGCATATATAGTATTTTAGTTGTAAATATGGATGATCCACTTGGCTTTTCAGCCAACTTCCTGCTTGAAGATTGATGTGAATTTGGAGTAGCAAGTGGCAAAAATAGAACACTTGCCTATTTTAAAGAAGGGACCAATGCTTCTGGGAGGCTGAAGAATAAAAACTGGATGTATATTCGTTCCTAATTCCTTAACATAGTTCAGTCATGGTGCTTTACAGGCAGGACATCTGTAAAAGTATTTATATAGTAATTCACTTCATTTAATTAACCTCCGTAACACACACACACAGTTTTACGGTATTCCTTTTCACATATCCACATGATGAATTAAATAACAAATTCCAGAGAACTGAAAATAATGGTAAAGACAATAATTGAGTCATTGTGTTTTGAGATTTCAAGCATTAACTACTCATGTATTTTGGATTTCCAGGCACAGTTGAAAGCAAAGATGGTAATCATAATCACTTCTCCATAATCAAACAAATAATATTGTTTTACTTTTTATTTCTCTACATTCCTTCCTTTTCTTTAATTGTATTTTCATGTTTTTCGTGAATACATCTCTTTTCCAGCATCATTTTATTTTTGTATTAACTTGTTAACCAGTTTCACTTCCTACTTATTAAAAGTTATGTTTGTTAAATAAAGCCCAAGGTTGCTGTGTAATTCACTTGGTAAAGTGAACATAAAACATAAAAATGGCTGATAAGTGGTCAGTACCTGACGAACAAAACATTAATATTTTTTTCTTGATTTTTTGCTACAGTACATCATTTTTGTGATTTCTGGGTTACACCATGCATTTTTAATGCACACAGACATGCACACACTATCCTTGCGAGGATTTAATTTGACTTCAATTAATTTCCCATTTTTTACTATGGCCTAACACTTATGTTAACCGTAACTAACACATACCCAACCCTAAACCTAACCAAATCAAGAATCCTACCTTAGTTATAAACATCACCCCGCCCCTAGAATGGGGACCATTAATTGGTCCCCACAAGTACAGTACCTATAAGTCCCCAAAATGTAGCATATTCCAGTGAAATTGTCCCCACCAGTTAACAAAAACATGGCCACACACACCCACATAATTTTTTATGTTAAGGTCTGGCACTGGTAAACCTTAGGCATGGCCGGGCTGGAAAAGCCTGCTCGGGCTCTAACAACACCTCTGGAGAGAAAAGCAGTTTATGTAGGTTTACGCTCTTTCTTAAAGGATGAGGGATATGAACTTCTTATCCTAACTTTCCCACTTGGCATAAGAAATTCAGGAGATTGATCAGGAGAATGCTGCAGCATCGTAGCAGCCCTCTCATGTTTAGTCTCAGCCTGGTGCATGTGTAGTGTTGATGATATAACTTTAATTCTCTATTTAATCCCACTCATGCAATGACTGGTCTCCACCACGCTAAATATCCCTTTTCTGTCTTGCTCTTTGTTAAAAAGAGTAAAATAAACTCAATATGTGAAATTAACATTTAGAGTTCCAAAGGTCAAGAGGTGTGAATGTCCAGGTTTATTATTGCCATGCAATATGAAATCTGACATATTGTAGCATTTATTTTAAAGAAGAATAACCCTCTGACTCTAGTGGAATATTGTCAGATGCTTGGAACAATTTCAGGGACAAAAACTGCCATAGAGTGAGTTATTGGTATGAATTAGCCATTTAGATATGACTTCATGCAAATTGATTTACTGATAAATTTCTCTTTAACAAAAACTAATCATATTTGTTTCTCCTCAGATGGTTTCAGGATCTTTTACAGTACTTAGCTTTAGTTACTGTGAAATAAATCCAAAGTCTTCTGGACCCGGAGGAACTTCTAGGCATGAATTCTCTATTTTAATTACCGTAATACAAAACAATTATAAAACGATAAAAAAATTAATCATTAATGGTTTCACAAACTGGTGGCAGATTGCTTCCACTGGTGTATTGGCAGCTTTGTTGGATTTCAAATCCCAGCTCTGCTTAAAAACAGCAAACTGAAAAAATATATATATCTTTCCATGTCTCCAAGTCGACACCTCCACAACCCAACGATTCTCACTCTCACTCCCACTCCTTCGGCTCTCCCCGTCCATTTCCACTTAGCCCCCTATCCCTTCTGAAGATATAACTGACAGGCTGCAGTCATGGAGGTGAACAGTACAGCAGCCATTTTAATACCATCAACTCCCACGTTCTGCCAATTAGGGTTGCTGGCAGCGTCTGATGATGGAGCTATTAAAAGAGATGTTCCAGGGTCTATCTGACAGATGGAATCATGCCTCCTCTGTCTTAATAAAGCCCGCCCACCGCTCCGCCCACAGTTGACACCCGTCACCTCTACATATAGCATCAGGCCCCACAAAAATGCAACAGCAGTTTTGAGGCAATAACACTTGAATACTGTAAATAAAGAACGTTGCACACAGGCTGTGAAAAAGGAAATCTGCTGCATGTAAACAGAAGGTTGTAAGTGAAGGTAATAAACCAAAACCAGAAGCTGAGCACACAAGAAAATAATAAGAAATAAAAAGCAGATTACGGTTGAAGGAGAATTTCTAAAGACAAATAAAAAAATAAAAAAAACACCAAAGAGAGACAAAGGACAGTTAGAACAGTAGTATGGGGGTATGGCAAGATGATTAGTGGGATGGGATGATGTAAGGTGGGATGAGATGATGTAAGGTGGTGAATGTCATTGAAACACAAGAGTTAATGACATGAGGTGGAGGGCAAAAGAAAGTCATAAAAAAGACAAAGAGCTAAAAGCTAATAGAGGATGATGGGGGGCAAGTTAAACACTTTTATTATAGCAGAGACATTAATTGATAGATCTATGGTATATCACCATATGAATAACCAGATGTCTGGTTCAGCTGTTTTTTCACAAATTTTACCAAAATAACAAAAATACCTAATTTATCTTGTAAGCCCATTGGTCTGCAAATTTTTATAGTCAATATCAACATTTATGAGGACCAAAATGTAAAAGAGCTGATGTACTAAGCTTTGTCAGCCCACTAGCACATTTTTACAATTTGCGCATTACATAATTCAGGAAGGCAAAAAATAAATATTCCTTTGTACCTGATGACCTCAACCTCAAAGCAGGAGTAAACCTGTTCAATTGCAGGCTGATGATTCTGACCTTTTCTAGGAGCTCAATTCATGGGTGTTGGCCTAGTGGTTAGAGCATTGTGCTTGTGCTCTGAGAAGGTTGCAAGTGTCCGGTTCAATATCCACAGCCTCCACTCTGGGTTCCTGAACAAAACCCCTAACCCCAAACTGCTTCCTGGGCGCCACAAACTGGCAGCCCACTGTTCCCCCAGGGGATGAGTCAATTGCAGAGAGTGGATTTCCTCATTGTTGGACAGTAAAGGGATTTCCTTTTTCTTTTTTTTTTACACATTCTTGTGGTAAACAAACAAGAATCTATCTTTTACCACTCCCCCTTCAGCTGTTTAAGACAGACCCGAAAAGGGTTTGCCAATCACATTGCATTGTTATGGTTTAGGAAGCTCACAAGGAAACGAAAATAAACATGACAATTATAAAGACACATGCCTAACTGCTGATATAACATCTGTTAAGACAGAAATGATGATTTCATCTTTGAAAGAGCAACAGAAAGAGCATTAGAAGTGTAAATTGTTGTGGTTTCTTATACATCTGCTGACATTTGTTTTATTTGTTACCACAAACGGCGAAAACCAAACCTTGCTATACAGGTACTCTGTGTCCCTTCGCCAATCAGCTCAGAGGTTTCTGCTGAATGTCCTTCAGTTCCCAATAGGGATTTGATGAGAGCAGTACTGTACCATATTGGTCATGTGTAGAACAAAACTTGAGTGCAACAAATTATCAATCTGGCTTGCCGGGACACTATGCTTCCCCCCAAAATGTTTGCATTTTACCTTTAACTTTCCTTTATAAATCCTAACTTTAACTAAGGAATAAATTTTCAATTCCTAAAAATATTGGAAGGGATGTTTATTTATATCAAATATTTTAGTAACGAGAACCTGCAGTCAAGGGACCATGGAAATGGTAGGGCTAGGTTATACAAACACTTGCTCATCAAACATGTAAAATGAAATATAATGAAATATATTTGAATAAAACTGTACGATTCATTTTTTTTTTCTTCTCTCACCTGTAATGTATGTCAGTAACTGTGTTATTCTTCGCTAATAAAGTGGACAGATTATTCTTAAAATTTACAAATGACACAGCCAATAAAAATATATTGGCTGTATCATGTGATGAGAAAAAAACAGGCTAGCCACCTGGGGATGCTTATCGTTCAATTCAATTTCGAGAGAGGGTTCATCTGTGGTAGTAGCACTAGACATCTTCCAGGCATGTGAGTAAAGCTAGCAGCAGTTCAGCGGACAGGAAGAATGAACGGTAGCCGGATGACTTCTCATACACGCGCCGCTTCATTTTTAAAAGATATAAATATAAAAAATATAACCGCGGATGTCTGGGGAACAGTGATTCGCCTAGATGTTATGAATGCTGGCATACCATAAATGATAAATTATTAACAGTTTAGTTTGTGCCTTCAAGCCGTTTGCTCATAGGAAGACGTTACTTGGATATAACCAAATGGAATATCTTCAAAACGGCTCCAAATGACACAAAACTCATATGGGTGAGTAGAACATGATGTATTAACGTAAAATCAAGGGCCAAATGTAAAAAAAAAAAATGGTGTTTCACTTTAAATTAACTTTCTTTATTCTTTGTCCAATGGATTTTATCACTCATCATGTATTTTTTTAATTTGTTTGTTTGCTTTTTTGGAGTTGAGGTGCATGTCTTCTTTGTCTTCTTCACTCTGTACTCCGTCTCAGTAGATGGCTGCTCTACTGAGCCAGGTTTTATTTTTACTAATGCCATAAGCATGCTCCACATAAATGAATTGTACAATATTAATGACTTAATGGATCTACTGTAGTAGGGCATCTTCAGATATGAAACTTTTAACCAATTGGTATAATAGGCTGCACTTTGCTAGATCTCTATAAATGTCAAACTGTCAAACATGAGTAGGTTTGTAATTGACTTAAATGTATTCACATGATTGAATAAATTACATATTAGTGAATATAACATGGAGCAGTTTGTGTTATAAAATGCCTTGAAATTGAATTGAATTCAAATAAAAAAAACAAAAAAACATCCCCACTGTGGGCAAAAAACCTTTGTCCACAACAAAATTACAATTCCTTCGACATGTGTGCTTGTCTTAATTTGTTCACATTCTCTTAGAGCATATAAAGTTTTACATAGTGTAGGCTATTGGATCAAACTCTATGCAGTAAACTTTTGTTGGAAAACAAATACAAAACTTCTAAGAAATCTTTTTAAAGAATCCTCCTCACGTTTTTTTTGTTTGTTTTTTTGCCGTTAAGGTTCTGTGAGGGAGAAATCTCACATTTTTAGTAGCTGTAGCATGAATAAAAAGCTTACCTGACTGTCACATTTTATCATCAGTTTTTCCTTGTCAATCAAATAAATGAAAGTGGTGTTAAAATTGTATTTTTTTCTTTTCAGAATAGGATGTTTACAGTAAAGAAGCATTCATAACATACAATAAAAGAAAAAATACAATTTCAACTTAAAATAACTGTCCTTTTTCTGCACACCTACTATGCAGTTGAAACTATTTACACTACCACAACCATCTTACACGTTATTACACATCCTACAGTGATAAAGTCAGACAGCAGTAGTGCCACTATGCAGTATAAGAACAGCTTCAGGGAATGACCAGTTTCAAGATGAGTTTCAGTTCACATATGGACAGAATTTATTTCCTACGAAACACTTTGACAGGTTTCAGTTTTAACGTATGTCCTTGTGACTGACAGCAAGCTTGTCACTCACCATTGAAATTTTCCAGCAGTAACCTCCACCCATCTGGCTCACTCTTAAGTACAAAAACAAACACTTGGAAAACTCTGCAAATAGCATCTGACCCACCTACACCAGCAGCTGTAGTTTGTATATCAGCGCCAGATGGCTGTTTTCAACAATTTTTTTACTCCAACTCCAGTCCATCAGATGTTATCGAATCTTTGCTGTTCACCTCCTGCTCTGTTGAGGATGCCGTAAACATAATTATCTAATCCCTGTGTTTATTTCTAATTACATCAACAAATAAGACAGCAGTCTTAGAGTGCACTAAGATTTTTTTTTTATGAAATTGTGTCTGCTTCCAGAGAATCTTGTGGGACTCTATTTGGTTACATCTAACCTAGAGCTATAGGTAAAATGGTACTGAATGTGCTTTTTGTCAGTTCTTCATTAAATATTTTTTTTTCTGATTTATTTATTCATTTAAACAGGCACCACCATTAACCCATGCCCCAATGATGCAAGAACAGAATCAGAGAAATAAGGTCATATTAGAACCTCAGGTTAGAACCTCTAAACCTTGACACTGGCTAGTAAAGTTATGTGAGTTGCTACCAGATGATCTCCTGGATGATGTGAATGAAGCAATAAGTAAGATCCCTACAGGGACCATCAAAGAAACCAATGAGCTGATATACAGTAGCGTTAGTGAACTCCCCAATGGCTCTCTCTGATACCATTAAAAGATCACATTTAAATGTAGTATTTCATCATAATACCTCAGTAGCAATATATTCCCCTCTTTTAACTGAAAAGCTGCCAATAGTTAATTACTAAACTCTCAACAATTTCTATCTGATTCTAGAAACATATACATGAGTGCATGGGCACTCAGAAACAGAAGAAAACCAAACTGAAGACTTAAATAAACCAATGCAGGAAAAACATAGCAAAGGTCACATGTTATGCACAAAACACAAAACATTTTGTTTTCTGGTTTATATAATCATTTAGAGGTTTTAAAAAATATGAATAATATGTTATGTTAGTTCATCAACACAAATCCATATAAGGACTGCCTTTTTTTCGTCGAATAGAGCCTTCTTGTAAAGTGCAGCCTCTCTAGCTCCGTGTCTTCACTTCGGGTGCCTTAACGCACCAACTCATTGCTTTTCAGCCCATTCCTTCTCATTACTGTTAAACAGTTTTGTGTTAGTCGTGGGTGGCTGATAAAGTTGTATTGTCTAAGATTTAATGAGAAGTTTTTTTCTTTCCTTTTTTTGCTTTTTTTGTAGCAATAGGTTGGTTTGTTTACCAGATCTGAGCCTGTGGGAGGTTGGCATCTGTTTCTCTCTGCATCATAAGCTCAAATTGTCAACTTGTTAAAAAGAAAATACAATGGGTTGGACACATTTAATATTGTAGATTTTCCTTTTTCTCAACAAATAAGGTGTGAATAAGATATAACTGTACAAGGATATGCAGTGAAAAAGTTAAAATGAGCTAGACTGAAAAAAACTAAACAAAAAAACAATGCAAGTAATATAAAGCTGATCTGATTTAACACATACCTTTAGATGTGATAACAGATTACTTACCTCTATCTAATGCAATATTAAAAAATGCATTTGTGGGTTGGGCAGCAAGGTTGAGTATGTGGGCTTTGCTGATAAAAATGAAAGACTGTTAGGATTGTAGTGAATTTAAAGCGGGGTTTGTTATATAACTATATTTAAATCTCTGAAGACCTCACATACAATATTTTGAATTTTATATAAAAAATGTTTGGTTATATTTCCAATTTACCTCTCCAAAAAGGTTAGTTACAAAGCTAATTAGTAATGCCTCATCAGATTGTAGTTTCTTATATCTGGAGTGGATAAGTTCTTCCTGGACATACTGTGCAAATCACAGGTAAACTTTTTGCTTAGATTTTAGTCAATGTAAAAATATGTGGATGGGAATTTATGTGCTGCTTACTGTTTTTTTTTTTTTTTTATCAGGTTGAGTCTTGGTCTATTCCACCCCTGGCTGGGTGGCTGCTGGGTGGTGCCCCCAGAGTTCTCCTGTGCTCTCCCCCCAGTAAAGGGATGTGTTTTTCCTTCCAATGGTTCTTCCGGGGCTCCTATGCCCTTGGGTATATTCTGATGTCTAGGGCTCTGACCTCCTCCATGTCTTCTTCGGGTCCTGTGGGGGAAGGTCTGTGGCTACTTGCACTTGCTATTTAACATCCTTATTCTAACCCTTTTTACACAAGAACAATCACACATACATGTTTATATTCAGATGCATATAGATACTCATACAATTATAGATATACTATGTTTAGAGGGTCAGTTGCCACTGAATTAGTTTAGTGTACTTTGCATTGACATTGATATTTTTATATGTACGTTTACATTCACAAACTGGAAAGTCTTAAGTGTTGGTTTTTAAAAGTAATTGTTTACTCTTTACAGTGTGTGCCAATTTCATAGTGATCAAATTTGACACAAGTGAACTGAAACAAAACCACACACAAGAGGGAGAGAAGCTATTGGCACATGGAAAGCAACCTAAAAAGGCACAGAGAAGTGTGTGTGATATATTGCTCTTCATATGCTTATGAGACATATTTGAGTTTCTCACCTCAGCTTAATTTTTTTTTTAATTTTCTCTCAAATCTTTACTCGCCTTAAAATATATTAAAACTACTTTCTCCAGCTTATTACAGCAAGTATAGCAAAGCAACTCTCTGCCATTGAATACAGGAGCAGCAGAAGCATTAGACGCATCTGGACACACTTTACTGGACTTGCTTCAGAAGCATCAAGCATTATCTTGATGCATGTTTGACCTTAATGTATAAAGATGCAAAACAATCCCCATTCCAAATGGATGGACCCCTTCGTCTGTTCCAATTTGCATGGTTTCAAAACAAAAGCAAGGCTTTTCTTGGGCTATTGTATAAAACCTCGATCTCAACGCTATTCCTGACATTTTGAATTGAAAAAATCCTGGATGAGAAGCAAAACGTTTTCAAACTTGGAAAACAAGTCCAGTTGATTGTACTCCACTATGACCTGGATGACTGAGAGCCTTCACCAGCTTAATGTGTAAAAGCATAAAAAATGAAGCAGCGGGCCCCTTTTTCTGCTGAAAGTGCTTGCAGTGTGAACATAGCATAACATCTGAGCAGATTGGAAACATTCCTAGCCGACTTTGACAGGGATCTCATTTTGGCACAACGCCAGAACATAGCTCATCAGCATGACAGATTGTTAGCTTTTACAGACACATATAGCTTACTATTTTGGGGGGAAATTGAGTGTATTGTGCTACAGTTTACTCATAAATAAAGTTTCTCCATAAAGGTTTATCCAGACATTCTCTTATTAAAAGAAGACTTACATCATTAGGTGAATATACACTATATTGCCAAAAGTATTTGCTCACCTGCCTTGACTCACATATGAGCTTAAGTGACATCCCGTTCCTAATCCATAGGGTTCAATATGACGTCGGTCCACCCTTTGCAGCTAGAACAGCTTCAACTCTTCTGGGAAGGCTGTCCACAAGGTTTAGGAGTGTGTTTATGGGAATTTTTGACCATTCTTCCAGAAGCGCATTTGTGAGGTCGCACACTGATGTTGGACGAGAAGGCCTGGCTCTCAGTCTCCGCTCTAATTCATCCCAAAGGTGTTCTATCGGGTTGAGGTCAGGACTCTGTGCAGGCCAGTCAAGTTCATCCACACCAGACTCTGTCATCCATGTCTTTATGGACCTTGCTTTGTGCACTGGTGCACAGTCATGTTGGAAGAGGAAGGGGCCAGCTCCAAACTGTTCCCACAAAGTTGGGAGCATGGAATTGTCCAAAATGTCTTGGTATGCTGAAGCATTCAGAGTTCCTTTCACTGGAACTAAGGGGCCAAGCCCAGCTCCTGAAAAACAACCCCACACCATAATCCCCCCTCCACCAAACTTTACACTTGGCACAATGCAGTCAGACAAGTACCGTTCTCCTGGCAACCGCCAAACCCAGACCCGTCCATCAGATTGCCAGATGGAGAAGCGCGATTCGTCACTCCAGAGAACGCGTCTCCACTGCTCTAGAGTCCAGTGGCGGCGTGCTTTACACCACCGCATCCGACGCTTTGCATTGCACTTGGTTATGTATGGCTTGGATGCAGCTGCTCGACCATGGAAACCCATTCCATGAAGCTCTCTGCGCACTGTTCTTGAGCTAATCTGAAGGCCACATGAAGTTTGGAGGTCTGTAGTGATTGACTCTGCAGAAAGTTGGCGACCTCTTCGCACTATGCGCTTCAGCATCCGCTGACCCCGCTCCGTCAGTTTACGTGGCCTACCACTTCGTGGCTGAGTTGCTGTCGTTCCCAAACACTTCCATTTTCTTATAATACAGCTGACAGTTGACTGTGGAATATTTAGGAGCGAGGAAATTTCACGACTGGATTTGTTGCACAGGTGGCATCCTATCACAGTTCCACGCTGGAATTCACTGAGCTCCTGAGAGCGACCCATTCTTTCACAAATGTTTGTAAAAACAGTCTGCATGCCTAGGTGCTTGAATTTATACACCTGTGGCCATGGAAGTGATTGGAACACCTGATTCCAATAATTTGGATGGGTGAGCAAATACTTTTGGCAATATAGTGTATATAATAAAACCAATGCTGTACGTCTCTCCCAAGAGTGCTGAATGACATTTCAGACTCTCTTGTCAGTCAGACTACACTTCCATGTGTTCAATCAAGAGAAGGCAGGGGAAGCCCAAACCTTGTTCCACCCCACTTGTCAAACTCAGGCCCAATCCCAAACTCCTTAAGCAGTAACCTGAAACTATCAACTGTCACTCACAATGAAATCACACTCACCTGGTGAAGGCATCTTGATTCAAGGTGGGGGGATATAAATGAGAATGGGATAGCCTCTTCCCTCCAAAGGAAAAGAAAAGCATCAGTTTCTACGGCAGCACAGTAACGCCCCATGGGCATGGCTATAGCCCTGTTGTGTAGAGGCCCTTCCCTTTTGGAGTTAATAGGATCTTTTTACCCTTTTGTAAAATGTGATTTTCTGTCAATGTAACGAAGATGCAGCAAACCAGCAGAACTTAAATTTAAATGCCAGCTTTACCTCAGCACCAAGTTCACGAATACACCCGCCGCAAATTTCCAGGGAGCCTGCAATGCTGCAGACTTGGGCCAAATCCCAAACTGGTATCTAATTCCTAACCATTCTCTAACAAGTTTCACTCCCAGTGCGGTCACACTCGCAACTGTGGAAGGCACCTTGATTGAAGGTGGGGGAATATAAAGGCCTCTTCCCTCCAACAGAAAAGGAATGCAGTCGTTGCTATAGCAACACAATGATGCCCCATGTGCGTGGCCGTAACTCTGTGGTGCAGATTAACATGTCTGGAAACCTGCCTGCCTGCCCAAGGAAGCCAAACCTGAAGACAATCAATCTGGATTCACCAACCAGCTCTCAAGGGAGAGCTAGGAAACTAATCCAAGGCCTGAATCTCACTAGCCAGAAGCTAGACGCTGCTGCTGCTGAGCTCCCTGCTGAATCCAAAATCTCTGGACCCAACCGGTTCCCCCTCTCCAAAGATCTGTCAGAACCTCTCCAGGTACAAACTCAGAAAACTCTCTCTGTCGAGACATCCTTGCAACTTGGCTAACCAAACTATCCCCTTCTTCAGATTACTCTGTGAAACCGAGTGCCGGACCAGTACCAGTTCTACTGTTAACCTTTTGGGTGCAAATCTTTATTAAACTGTTGAACTTTTACCCCTGACTCTGTGGTGTGTTCTGCGTTTGGGTTTTAGCTCCACTAAAACCCATCATGACAATTACACATTTGAACCTTTTATTAAAACAAATGTATACGCTCAAATAAAACTATTTCAAAGAGGACCTTCCATTTTGGAATAAATTATGTTTTTTTTTCATAAACTAACTTGTCATTTTCTGTCAGTGTGACAAAATTGCAGCAAACCAGTGGACTTCACGTTTGGTGCAATGTGTTTTCTCAGCCACCAGGCCGCTGTTACACCTGCTGCCAAATTCCAGCGAGCCTGCACTTTATGCAGACTTGCTATTTAAGGGCTGGACAGTACACTCACCCTACCTACTTTGTGCTTTGGGTTGGCACTTAATGTGGCCCTCCACGGGAACAAACAGAGGGTTAGTGCTTAGGGGCCCGTTTGGGATTGGGCCTTGCTATTTAAGCACTGAAAGGTCCACTTGCCGTACCCACTATGTGGTTTAGATAGTTAGGTAATAGAAAAATTGCATCTTATTAAAAAAATCCATGGCACCACACTTCTCAAATAATTTAAAATGGATATGATACCAGAAACCATTTCCATTTTTAATAAATAGTTTAAACCATTTAAAATGTATCCTCCCATTCATTGCATCATAGTCTATTGCATTTAGGCTTCCTTCCTTTGTTTTAACCATATATACCTTTGTCTCACATTATGAAGTTTGTTTTCTAGATAAAATTATAATTTTTTTGATTAATTGATTTGATTAGGTGATCAGAGACAGGTATAGAGAAAGGTGGGTATGTAAATGGAGAGAGGGCCTCGACGTAGGTAATAAGAATTAATCCAAAAATGGATATATTTATTAGGTCCATTATGTCCATTCTTAATTCTCTTTGAATTAAGAATCATTTACTTTCCTTGGTGACGGACAAATTATTGTACTCTGTTAGTCATGCCTAATTTCACTTTTTCTTTCTCTGGAATCCCAAGGTGCTTTATTGATAATTGTGCATTTACATTAACTCACTTTCTTTTTAATTAAGTACATTCCAGAGGCTCTTATAACTAAGGTTTTTCATATTTTAGAAAAATAGTGGTATCATCAGCTAGATGTGTTGTTCTCAAAAGATAAGCAAATACATTTAATGGTTCAATATATTGGCTTTTATTAGGAAAGGGAGCCAGTAACTTCAAATCTTATTTTTGTTCTGTAGCAAGAGAGACTGAACTATCAATATCATTATGCATGAAATTAATCACTTTTATAAACTTTTCACCAGAGCCAAAATACTCTAAGGATATAATTATAAAGGGATGCTCTATAAAGTTGTGGAAATTTAAAAATAAAAAAGCCTTTATCTTTCATACACAAATTATAGTCAATTTAGTCAAGAACTAATATAATATAGTTGTGTATAGAAAACTTAACGAATCCTGATTGGTTTTCTTGCATAACTGTCTCTAATCAGTTTCAAGTGAATAAGGGTGAATAACTTGTAATCTGCATTCAATTAAGTTATTGGGCTCATATTGTTGATATACATCTTTTTTTTCTGTTTTGGATAATAATGTAATGACTCCTTGTTTCAGAGTTAGCATTAAATTATAATTTTCAATACATTATTTTAAGGCTTTAAATAATGATTCTTTTAAGTCTTCTATAATCCATGTATGGGATTATGGAAGACTTCTTGAAGAGGACTGGAGAAGCTGAAGAGGAGATGGATGGCGTAAACACAGGGCAGTCCAGGAAGGAAATCTGCCAAAAAAAATACAAGAAACTGACAAAAAAAGGTTCAAATTTATATTTTGTATTGTTAGACACCAGACAAACCTATTATTATGGCAGTCAGTGGTATGTCAAGTGTGTTATGTGTCATGATTTCATCTATAGAAAATAAAAAGAGACCAATCAACACATGACGACAGAATTCTATCGGTCTCTGTCAAAAATGTAACGGTATTGTTCTGTGTTATTTGTGTCCAGATGTAAGAAGTAAGTTGGTTTCATTTATTGACAGTCGATTGCTTTAAAAAAAAAAGTGGGGTAGGTAAAAATGTTGAAAAAATTTTTTTTAAGGTTTTGTTTCATTTTTCATTGAGACTTGTTTGGCCCCATTGTGCTAACAATAGGCATACAAACAAGACTGATTCGCCGTCCCTCAGGTATGCATCCGCAGTATATCTACATAAGCCCTAAGTCATATCTATGGACCAAACCAAGTGTGAGAATAGATTAACGGCTATATTTGTTAAGAGTGATAAAAGTCTGGCATTACCGCATCATGTTAACACCGATAACGGCTCACCACTAGTAGGTAGCTATCAATAGTTATGTTTTTTTGTAGTTATGTTTTATCAATAGTTATGTTTTTTTTAAGCAGACATATGTAAAACCCTTTAGTTTCAATGAAAGAACCGAAGCCCTTCACACAATTCACCAATGAATAAGGTCTCACTTTTATCGCAGTTTACCCTCACAGTAGATAAAGTACAAAGAACTTATCTCTGCTAGCTTGTTGAATTCCTGCTGATTTCTGCTATAAACAATAACATCAGCAGAGGCAGATAAAACTGCAAGCCTATTCTATACACCCAGATTAGAACCAAAGGTGGAGAAGCAGTATGTAGGTCCTATGTCCCCCTTTGTTGTTGGTCCAAATTTTACTATGACCTGCTTTTATTATGTTTTAATCTTGATTTGCATTTATTTTCCCTTTACTTTAATGTTTAATTTGTGTAAAGCACCTTTGAGTTGTCTTTACACTGAATTGTGATACACAAACAAACTGACCTTGCCTTTCTATTAAAATCAGGAAAAATCTAAACTATGAGCAATTGAATATACACTATATTGCCAAAAGTATTTGCTCACCTGCCTTGACTCACATATGAGCTTAAGTGACATCCCGTTCCTAATCCATAGGGTTCAATATGACGTCGGTCCACCCTTTGCAGCTAGAACAGCTTCAACTCTTCTGGGAAGGCTGTCCACAAGGTTTAGGAGTGTGTTTATGGGAATTTTTGACCATTCTTCCAGAAGCGCATTTGTGAGGTCGCACACTGATGTTGGACGAGAAGGCCTGGCTCTCAGTCTCCGCTCTAATTCATCCCAAAGGTGTTCTATCGGGTTGAGGTCAGGACTCTGTGCAGGCCAGTCAAGTTCATCCACACCAGACTCTGTCATCCATGTCTTTATGGACCTTGCTTTGTGCACTGGTGCACAGTCATGTTGGAAGAGGAAGGGGCCAGCTCCAAACTGTTCCCACAAAGTTGGGAGCATGGAATTGTCCAAAATGTCTTGGTATGCTGAAGCATTCAGAGTTCCTTTCACTGGAACTAAGGGGCCAAGCCCAGCTCCTGAAAAACAACCCCACACCATAATCCCCCCTCCACCAAACTTTACACTTGGCACAATGCAGTCAGACAAGTACCGTTCTCCTGGCAACCGCCAAACCCAGACCCGTCCATCAGATTGCCAGATGGAGAAGCGCGATTCGTCACTCCAGAGAACGCGTCTCCACTGCTCTAGAGTCCAGTGGCGGCGTGCTTTACACCACCGCATCCGACGCTTTGCATTGCACTTGGTTATGTATGGCTTGGATGCAGCTGCTCGACCATGGAAACCCATTCCATGAAGCTCTCTGCGCACTGTTCTTGAGCTAATCTGAAGGCCACATGAAGTTTGGAGGTCTGTAGTGATTGACTCTGCAGAAAGTTGGCGACCTCTTCGCACTATGCGCTTCAGCATCCGCTGACCCCGCTCCGTCAGTTTACGTGGCCTACCACTTCGTGGCTGAGTTGCTGTCGTTCCCAAACACTTCCATTTTCTTATAATACAGCTGACAGTTGACTGTGGAATATTTAGGAGCGAGGAAATTTCACGACTGGATTTGTTGCACAGGTGGCATCCTATCACAGTTCCACGCTGGAATTCACTGAGCTCCTGAGAGCGACCCATTCTTTCACAAATGTTTGTAAAAACAGTCTGCATGCCTAGGTGCTTGAATTTATACACCTGTGGCCATGGAAGTGATTGGAACACCTGATTCCAATAATTTGGATGGGTGAGCAAATACTTTTGGCAATATAGTGTATGTTCTGAAGCAGGGGTTTAAGAAAGGCCATGCAAAATATACCAGAAAGGCATGTAGCCTCGCCAATATTTCACACATCAAAGAAGCAGCACATAGACCAAAGTTAGTCTTTAGCACGCCCTCAGTGCTCTGCCTGGTTTTAGGCCTAATGAACCAGAAACCTCACAACACCGTCATTATCTTGGAGCTGATGACTGACTTAATTACTCATTTCACTCACCTGTCTAACTCTGCCCGGGTTTCTCATTACTGCTCAACTTATGCACCTGCTCCTGCCTCTATTTAAGCTGCTTGCTCCCAGTCATCAGGGCCAGATTATTTTTCTCCAGCCTGTGAAGAGCGTGTTTTTAGGGTACCTTAGTGTTTCAGATTACCTGATCCTGATCGGTCTGCCAACCACTGAGCTTGCCTGTTCCTGTTCTGATCTGTTTGCCAGAGCTTTCTTCGGACTCCTTCTTGTTCTGTGTGGCTGCAGCATCTGGGACACTCTGGGTGGCACCTGCTGCATCTTGTTGGCAGCCCACCAGCTGAATCCTATTTCATTCTCTGGGCACCGACTGAACTTGTAAACCAGGTTAGTGACACGTTTTTATAATCTTCTTCGATGAAATTTATGTTGTCACTAACTTGTGTTTCCTTTCTGCAGTGTTTCCTGTGATACACGCTCTAGCCACTGCTACTCTCCTCCACCAGATTTAAAAATAATGCTTTTTGAGTAATCTCACTGTCTTGCCTTGACAACTGGGTCCTCTGATCTGAGTTGTGACAAAAACACCCCAGAGTTGTTCTATACCTTCTCTAGCTAGAGGCCTTTTAAAGAATCTTGTCCTGCAGATGTCCTCCTTTTAGGCAGGAGAGTGATGCTGCCCTGTGGCATGAAACTGCGGCTTCCAAACTTAATTGATAGAGAACAGGAACCAGCAGCAAGACTTTCATTTCAGAAATGCAGTAGATCTGTCAGGATGTCCAAAAAGGCTTTTTAAAACTCCACACTGAGTCCATCAATGCTAGGAACCTTCTTCTTCTTCTTCTACATGCACAACCTGATGGTCAGAGACCTGAGGTAGCCCGTTGAAGACAACCCTAGTAGCTCAAAATCCACAGCCATAAGTAAGATATGAGACAGTTTAGAAATAGACCCATTGAATCCCTCCAGCTTATATCAGTCAGTATGTTTTGATCAGCCAGCACAGGTTTATATTTTCATCTCTTATGATAGAGTTATTCTACTTAAAATCATAGACTGATATTTTCAGCCATCCTGCGTTTGTCCTAAATTAGAAATGAGCCTTCACGACACTGAAAAACTTAAAGTTATGACCATATTTACCTTACTAAGTTGTAAGTTTAATTCTTTTAAAGGCTATCTAGATGATGGTTTCAACATTGTAAAAGTTGCTGCCAGTTCGTCTCTTTCTTTCTTTTCATCTCATCTTTCCTCTCGGGTGATGAATGGTTGTTCTGTGTTTAGTGTAAGCACAATTCCAGAAAGCTCTGACCCAGATATTTTAATTGCTTATTCTCACTTATGGCGAGTCTGTATGATAAATAGCAGTTGTTTTCATGCCGAATGGACTATTTTTGAGTCCTGAAAATCACAGCAGGTGGCTTGGTGTGTGTATGTTCATTATATAGTTCAGCAGGAAAACTCTGTTATGAGGAGGCTTTTTCGTTCTTGAGTATGAATGATTTCCTAAATGGCAAATGGAGATACCTAAATTGGAAAAAGTGGAATATCATAATCTCTTTTGACAAAACTGACTTTGGAAGCAAAGAAAGGGTATTTTTGCTTCTGTGTGATATCTTTAAAGAAATACTCTCTTTGAATGTTATTCTACTTTGAAAAACCTATTTAGCTTGCACCTTTGAAAGATTTTATTATAGATCTAAATATCTTTCCAGTCAAAACACTAAAAACAATTGCATGTGTATAAAAAATCTAAAGCTGAATTTTTCATCAGACAACATTTTTGAAGAAGGCTATGGAAAACTGAACCAAATATCAATCTTTGCCTCCCCTAAAAAAATACCTCTGTTAGTTTATAAAATACTAAACCACCAAAACAAATAACACATTTACAGTCAATGTATCACCCAAAAAAAGATTTGTCTAAGAAAAACCAGAATCAAAAATAAAAAAATCAGCTTTAAATTCTTATACTACAATTGTTTGGAACAAACTTTGAAAAGAGTGTAAAATTGTTATTGTGCTAAGTTTTTTTTTTAATACCTATTTATTAAGAGATGTTTTCTTTTTCTTTACATATTGTCCCTTTCTAATGTTTAAGCATGTGTCTACTCTCTGTGCCTGTTGTATAGAATATCAATTACTACTTGAAATTGGAAAAATTGTTTTGGACATAAGTTTTGCTATTAGAGTTTATTCTGAATTGACCCAGAAGAATGGTATTTGACCAAAATGCTAGCTAAAGTAGCTTTTTCCACAAATGGGCTTGAGTCACCATGCCCTTGTATTTCTCTCTCATTTCATGTGAGAGGAAAGACCGTTGAACAGCTAATAGTATTTTAAGAGTGAAATATGGCATTAGCCTCAACATCTATATGCCCTAGAAAATTGGGAATTTGAAATTACATTTGTTTCCATCTATTATGTGATTAGCACATTTATATTAAAAATGGCATAAGCAAAATATCCTTCACAAGTATTAATTGCAGTTTTATTAACTTTCTGTACAGTTTTTGCAAAAGAAATATTTACATGAATTAGAATTATTCATTAGATTCAGTAAGCCCCTCATAATTTAAGCCTTAGATTTTTTTTTGTGATAAATGTCTATGACTATAGGATTTCCATTGGTAATTATGAGCATATGGAGCTGCCTACATAAAGTTTTTCATTCTAAGCTCAATTTGCAGCCAAAAAAAACATGCAGAACCAAGACTTTCAAGATAAAAAACCTCATTGCCCTCTCTGATGTGACACATGGGTGCTGGCTGTAATCATTGTCTACTTTGATAAACACTGAGGCTTTAAGGTGAGCAAAAGCAAACACATGGTGAGGACACATCTAAATGCATCACATAGTTTCAGTAATTTATATGTTGGACCTGTGAGAAGTCGGCACTACTATTTCCCCAGGGAAAGGCTTGAAGTTCAAAAACATTTTTTCTAACGGCACAGCTACTTTATTCTATTTGATTGAAGTCAACTTTTAGAGTTAACAAAGTTGGTTAATTTGGCAGCACCTGTGGTTCTGCTAGGAACACCAAGTGCATGTGAATTATGCAAGTCTGATGTCTCTGCTGGGAATTAAGAGACACTAAAACTAAACTACAAGAAAAAGGAAAGAAAGTTCAAAGCAATTTCTGACTCTTCTTAAAGCACAATGTGTCCAAGGATCTTTAAAGGGTCTTGAAAATGCATTCAAATCGCTTGACATTTTTTGTACTTTTTATATTTACAAACATAACTGTATTTCATTGTGACACTATGTGAGAGGCCAACTGAAAGGAGCTCATAATTGGTATGTTGATAGATGTTTTATAATAAAAATCTGGAAAATGCAACTCGGATTTTTGAAAAAAAGTGATCTTTCGAATAAAAGTGATCTAATTAAATGACCAAAGTCTCATACAATTTCTGCATGTACAGTATACAGCTGTTCACTGAAGGATGAAAAACTTTGGTAGATAACATTGGTTCACATACAACAGCACAGAAAAGAGATTGGAGAAAGTTCTAAGCAAGATTAAATTTGGGTTAAGTTTTGAAAAACATTCCAAGCTTTGAAAATATCACAACACACTAGATCATCTGGAAATGATGAAGATGGCAAAACTGCAAACCTATCAAGATATGGTAATGAACCAAATTGACAGGGAAAGCATCAGTTAAAGAAGCAACCAATGTGTAAGTAAATATGCTGACGGAAAAACTAAAATTAATGCACATTACAAATCTGGACGTTTATAGTAGACAGGCAAGAAGAATACCACTGTTTAAGGAAACCTGTGAAAAGTACTACCATTAAATCATCATATGCCTTGCAAACATGTTGAAAATGGGCTTTGGTCAGTTAAGAAAATAATTAAATGCTTTAGCCCTCATGCAAAACACAACGGAAATATTTCTCTCCAGCCGGCGTAGGATCATGGTTGATGGTAAGATAGATGGAAATCAATATGTTGCAATCCTGGAAGAATTATGTTTTACATTGTAAAACCATGGACACAATCGTTTGTACCCCTTGTTCAATGGAAGATAAAGCCGCAATGTTCAGAAAAATAACTTGAATCTTAAGAAAGAGTAAAAATGAATACATATTCAAAGAAAATAAAAAAATGAAAATCAGATATAGCTTTTTAAGCAGTCTTCAATCAAATTATTTTAACCAATAAACTCATGAAATGGGCCTGGACAAAAAGACTGAAAGTAATTTGACCAAAGGAATATGTTAAATAAATCTGCTAATAAGCATTAAAGGTGTATAATTTTGTAGTCAGTAGTCAGTCAGTGGGTTGATAAGGCTAGTTAATGTGCTGTTGAGGAAAAAGTTCTCTCACAGGGATTAGAGAAAAAGCTATAAACAGGCATGTTAAAGATAAAAGCTAATTATCTCTAAGCAGCATGATGTTACTATGACTAGAGTTCCACATATGATTCAGAAAGTTAAGATCCATGGGAATGTAGCTAACCTCCCCAGAAAGGGGCAGCAGGAGGAAAAATGATGACAAACCTGAGACAGATATGAATGGTAACAAAAGAGCCAAAAAAAACTTTTAAGGGGGTTAAGAATGATGTCCATGTTCAAGGAATATCAGCAAAAAAACCTTCCATTGTTGTTTGAGCCAAAGTGGACTTGGGTGAAAAAAAAGGAGGACATCTTTGTTAAAAATACCCAGACTGGAATTTGCTGATCTTCATCTTGACAAGCTAGAAAGCTTCTGGTAAAATGTCTTATAGACAGATAAGAGAAAAGGGAACCCTTTTTTTGGCCAAAACACATCGGATCGCACAAGGTGTTAATCACACAAACATAACGTCCTTTTGACAAAGATCCAATCGGCTAATAGTAGCCTTGCAAGAACAAGCTTTATTAAAGTGTATTTTTTGTGATTCACAGGAAGCAGTACGCAGTCTTCAAAACTCGGAGACAAATTGCAGGCGCTATGAACCGGAGCAAGGGTAAGAGTTAAAGAATATGCTTTCATTCTGCGGTATAAGGAAATAGATACGGATTGATACCGATCATAACTGTACATTTTGTTTTCACAGACTAATCGCGCCTCATAATGAGGCGGTGACCTCCTATTATTCATACCACTCTAATTTAATTGTTTTCCAGCTGCCTGTAAGACGTAATATGAGACGGTACGCAGGAGCTTCAGATATACGCAGCCTGAGAACACGTTGTGCGTGGAATCTGCCAGGCATTCAGAAAAGAAAGAGAGTAAGACTTTATTTGGTGACTTTGGTGACAGGTGCATTGATAGATGCATTGTGTCCATACGCAGTGCATCCCATCGCATAGTGCTGATTCATTGTTTTTTTTTGTTTTTTTTACAGCTGCTGGAATCGAGGCAGAGTGTGCTAGCTGATGAGGAAGGAGAACTCTGGAATGGCCGCCGCCATTTCGTAGGCCGGATCTCTCTGAACTCTGTGTTAAGCTGCGGTCCCGGTTAGAAGCGATGCCGAAGTACAGGGCCAAGCACAGTAGGCGTCTGCAAATCGGACCTGCCTCGGAGGGAATGCTGCCAGTTACCTCCAACCCCGAGGAAGAAAACGGACCGTTCACGGACTTGTGATTTTATGATACGCATGTGTTTGGATACGCGTTGTATATAGTTGTGTGTGTTTTAATAAAGCTCTTTCTTTGCATAAACAGCTTCCTGGCAAATGTTCATTTCCTGTATAAATTCATTCATGCCCTTGATGGTAGCCTAATAATTGTGTAGTAGTGTAGGATAACATAAATACACAGCATATGAATGAATAAACATATTAATGAATATATATATATATATATATATATATATATATATATATATATATATATATATATATTTATGTAAATTTATATGTAAATATATATATATATGCCAACCAATCACAAGCGACTTTACTTGTTTGAGAATAGTAGTTTCAGCCAAAACTGAGTAGGTTATTCAAGCCAGACCTGGCCAGCCGTGCAGGTTTGCTGCATTCATATGCTAATTAGGGCCATTAGTACAGCTGATCGCTCTCCACATATGTCAGAGTCCGTTCCCGACAATTTGTGGCACTGACAAACGGGGACAAGCGCGGGTTGCAAATTGACGAAAATCAGGGAGATCTGCGGGAGTTTACGGGAGTTTACAGGGACGAAAATCTCACTTTTCATGCAGTGAGAGCAGGTGCTGGACTGAGTGATCAGGCCAGAATCAGTGCAGAAACCATTACAGAACCCCCCTTAAGGGCGGATTCCAGACGCCCTTTTGGGCTGGTCAGGATGGGCCCTGTGGAAATCCCGGATCAAAGTCTTGTCCAGGATGAGGCGGGAAGGGACCCAGGAGTGCTCCTCAGGTCCATAACCCTCCCAATCCACCAGATATTGGATGCCCCTGCCCCTCCTCCTGGATCTGAGAATGCGCCTAACTGAATAGGCAGGACCCCCATCGATCAGACGGGGGGGAGGTGGGGGTCTGGCAGTGGGCACAAACCTAGAGTCTCCCACCGGCCTGACACGGGAGACGTGGAATGTGGGGTGAATTCTCATCATCTGAGTGAGGCGAAGCCGGACAGCCACTGGATTGACCACCTTCGAGATGGGGAAGGGCCCAATGAATCGGGGTGCCAGTTTCTTGCAATCCACTTTTAAAGGTAGGTCCTTGGTGGAGAGCCAGACCCGGTCTCCAGGTTGGTAACATGGAGCTGGAGCCCGCCGGCGATTGGCATTCCGAGCCTGGACCTGGGACGACTTGATGATGGCTCTCCTTGCCCTCCTCCAAGCACGCAGACATCAAAGGGCAGACAGACGGGCTGACGGTACTCTGGACTCCTTCTCTTCGACAGAAAAAACTGGTGGTTGAAACCCTCACACCACATAGAAGGGTGAGAGGCCGGTGGAGCTGGAGGGAGTGGAGTTGTTCCACCCAGGGTAGGTTCTGCACCCACCTAGTGGGGTCGGACTCACAGAGGAGTCGAAGTTTTGTCTCAACCTCTTGGTTCATCCTCTCTGTTTGACCATCAGTCTGAGGGTGAAAACGACAGATTAACTGTAACCCCTAACGTACAGCAGAACTCCTGCCAGTAACGGGCCACAAACTGAGGACCTCTGTCGGACACTATGTCAGCTGGCAGTCCATGCATACGGAAGACCTCCTTAGCCAGGATTGTGCCCATCTCCTTGGCAGTGGGGAGCTTAGGTAGAGGGACCAGGTGGACCATTTTAGAAAATCTGTCAACAATGGTTAAAATGACAGAGTGACCCTCAGAAACTGATAAACCTGTGACAAAGTCCATGGAAATGCTAGACCATGGCCGAGAAGGAACGGGGAGAGAGCGAAGCAGACCGGACGGGGGTCGCCTGGAGACCTTGGCCTGGTTGCATTGAGGGCAGGCTGCAACAAACTCCTTAACATCCCAAGTCAAAGTGGGCCACCAAAACTGGGACCTGATGATTCTGACTGACTTAGTGTAACCAGGATGACAATACAGACGAGAGCAATGACAGAAGTTAAGGACTTTATTAATCAGAGAGTCTTTGACATAAAGCCTGTCCCTGGGGCAGGCCCCCGGAATCTGTACTCCCTCGAGAGATTCTTTGACCTTTCCCTCCAGGTCGAGCCTCGTGATGGCACACCTAACGGTGTCAGGGAGGATGTACTCCTGAGCCTCCTTGGAAATCTCCTCCCCGGTCTCGAACATCCTGGACAGGTGTCTGGTTTCCTGTTCTTGGACCCCGGCCTGTAAGATAGGGAGAAGTCAAAACGACCAAAAAACAGGGCCCACCTGGCTTGCCTGGGGTTAAGTCTCTTTGCAGTCCTGAGATACTCCAGATTCTTGTGGTCAGTCCAGACCAGGAAGGGGAGCTTAGATCCCTCTAGCCAGTGTCTCCACTCCTCCAAGGCCAACTTAACTGCCAAGAGTTCCCGGTTTCCCACATCATAATTGCGTTCAGAGCTAGACAGTTTCCTGTAGAAAAATGCACAGGGGTGAATGCGGCCGTCACTGGCTCTCTGACTGAGGATGGAACCGACTCCAGAGCTGGAAGCATCCACCTCCACAATGAACTGCTTGTCTGGGTCAGGGGAGATCAATGCCGGAGCTGATGTGAACAGGGATTTGAGCTGCTTAAACGCCCTGTCAGCCTGGTTGTTCCAGAGGAACTTAACTTTGCTAGAGGTTAGGGCATGAAGGGGAGCACATACCTGACTAAACCCACGGATGAAACGGCAGTAGAAATTAGTAAACCCCAAAAACCTCTGGAGTTGCTTTCTGTCTGAAGGAATAGGCCACTCAGTGACAGCCCGGACCTTGGCTGGGTCCATATAAATCCGGCCTGGGGATACCATGAAGCCAAGGAAGGTCATGGATGTGACATGAAATTCACACTTCTCTGCTTTAACGATCAGCTGGTTTTGGAGAAGGCGGAGTAAGACAGCACAGACATGTTTCCTATGAGCTGAGAGGTTTTCAGAATAGATTAGTACATCATCAATGGCATGACCAGATATTCATAGTGGCCAGAGGGAGTGTTAAAGGCAGTCTTCCACTCGTCACCCTCCCTTATTCGGACCAGATGGTAGGCGTTCTGCAGGTCCAATTTAGTGAAGATCTTGGCCCTCTGGATCTGGTCGAAGGCCGAGTTCATAAGGTGAAGTGGATAACGGTTCTTAAGAGACACCTCGTTGAGCCCCCTATAGTCAATGCAAGGTCTGAGGGACCCATCCTTCTTACCCACAAAAAAAAAACACTGCACCAGCAGGGGACGAAGAAGGACAAATTATCCCTGCCCTGAGTGACTCATTTACACTATATTGCCAAAAGTATTTGCTCACCCATCCAAATTATTGGAATCAGGTGTTCCAATCACTTCCATGGCCACAGGTGTATAAATTCAAGCACCTAGGCATGCAGACTGTTTTTACAAACATTTGTGAAAGAATGGGTCGCTCTCAGGAGCTCAGTGAATTCCAGCGTGGAACTGTGATAGGATGCCACCTGTGCAACAAATCCAGTCGTGAAATTTCCTCGCTCCTAAATATTCCACAGTCAACTGTCAGCTGTATTATAAGAAAATGGAAGTGTTTGGGAACGACAGCAACTCAGCCACGAAGTGGTAGGCCACGTAAACTGACGGAGCGGGGTCAGCGGATGCTGAAGCGCATAGTGCGAAGAGGTCGCCAACTTTCTGCAGAGTCAATCACTACAGACCTCCAAACTTCATGTGGCCTTCAGATTAGCTCAAGAACAGTGCGCAGAGAGCTTCATGGAATGGGTTTCCATGGTCGAGCAGCTGCATCCAAGCCATACATAACCAAGTGCAATGCAAAGCGTCGGATGCGGTGGTGTAAAGCACGCCGCCACTGGACTCTAGAGCAGTGGAGACGCGTTCTCTGGAGTGACGAATCGCGCTTCTCCATCTGGCAATCTGATGGACGGGTCTGGGTTTGGCGGTTGCCAGGAGAACGGTACTTGTCTGACTGCATTGTGCCAAGTGTAAAGTTTGGTGGAGGGGGGATTATGGTGTGGGGTTGTTTTTCAGGAGCTGGGCTTGGCCCCTTAGTTCCAGTGAAAGGAACTCTGAATGCTTCAGCATACCAAGACATTTTGGACAATTCCATGCTCCCAACTTTGTGGGAACAGTTTGGAGCTGGCCCCTTCCTCTTCCAACATGACTGTGCACCAGTGCACAAAGCAAGGTCCATAAAGACATGGATGACAGAGTCTGGTGTGGATGAACTTGACTGGCCTGCACAGAGTCCTGACCTCAACCCGATAGAACACCTTTGGGATGAATTAGAGCGGAGACTGAGAGCCAGGCCTTCTCGTCCAACATCAGTGTGCGACCTCACAAATGCGCTTCTGGAAGAATGGTCAAAAATTCCCATAAACACACTCCTAAACCTTGTGGACAGCCTTCCCAGAAGAGTTGAAGCTGTTCTAGCTGCAAAGGGTGGACCGACGTCATATTGAACCCTATGGATTAGGAACGGGATGTCACTTAAGCTCATATGTGAGTCAAGGCAGGTGAGCAAATACTTTTGGCAATATAGTGTATGTATTTCTGCATTGCCTGGGACTCTGGTATGGACAGAGAGTAGAGTCGACCCCTAGGGGGTTGTTCCCGGTAGCAGTTCGATGCTGCAGTCAAATGGACGGTGAGGCGGTAGGGCTGTGGCTCTGGACTTATTAAAAACCTCTTTCAGATCATGGTAGTCTGCGGGAACCTTAGAAAGGTCAGGGTAAACCTCCTCCACCTCATTCTCTGCAGTTAAAAGAGGTTGGGCAGACAACAAACAGGACTGAGAACATGAGGGAGCCCAACCCATGACCTCCACTCTTCTCCAGTCTATCAGGGGATTGTGTCTCCAGAGCCAGGTGACACCCAGGACAACAGGAAGCTGTGGGGAGTCAATGATTATGAAGGTCAAAGTCTCTCTATGGTTACCTCCGACTAGCAGTTCCACCGGCTCAGTGACGAGGTGAGAGTGGTTCAACCGGTGGCCATCCAGGGCGAGTACACTGTGAGGTGACGAGCCCGGGAGGAGTCCAATGTTTAGTCCTCTGGCGAATCCGTCGTCCATGAATTCAGTGTCTGCCCCAGAATCAATAAGGACAGACAGGTTATGTGCTATAGCTGAAACAGTCAAGGTAGCAGGTAGCAAGAGGTCTGGGTAGACAGAGAGTGTAATGTGGTTCAGGGTGGATCTCCCTCCCCCCTACTGAGCCTTGGCTTTTACTGGACAGGTGCCAATGTAGTGACCCACTGCTCCACAGTAGAGGCAGAGGTTTAATTGATGCCTGCGATGGCGCTCCTCACTAGAGAGCTTGCTCCTCCCCAATTGCATGGGTTCAGGGTCGGCTGCGCTTGGGAGGGGTGAAGCCTCTTCTGGTGCAGAGGAGAACGACCTGGGGAGAAACTGGTTAGCTGCTCGGCACTCCCTTCGACGTTCCATAAGTCGAAGGTCAATCCGGGTTGCCAGATCCTCCAAATCCTTTAGTGTCCGTGGGAAATCCCGGGTGGTGAGTTCATCCTTTGTTTTTTCATTTAGACCAGTAATAAAAACATCCATCAGGGCGTGTTCATTCCAGCGGCTCTCAGCTGCTAAGAGATGAAAGTCAATTATATATTCAGGAAGACTTATCACCCTGCCTGAGGGTTAGGAGCCCCCTAGTGCAGCGGTCCCCAACCACCGGGCCGCGGACCGACTGATAATTTTTTATTTTATGTTGAAAAATTGAAAAAATTGCGGTACTCTCTCCCAGTTACATCAGTCGGTGCATCTGTGCCTCTTGACACAGGTTAATCCAGTTCAAGACTCATCCTATCTTTAACGTCCTATCTTTGTGAAGCGGGATTTTCTGCGATTACAGCGACCAAAACAAAGGGAGCAGACTGGACATCAGGAGCACACTTCATGTGTCATTCTATCCGATTACGCCACGATGGGACCAGCTTGTTGTTTTATTTGTATGTTGTTTGTATTAGATTTTATGCCAGTCGTATCATTTTACTTGATCGTATTCACCCCCCCGCCCGGCTGATCAAGGGGTGGGGGGGTATGGGGGAGGGGGGGTGCATGGGCATTGGTGGGATTGGGTAAATACGATCAAGTAAAAAACGGTCCGCTGCCATAACCCCCCGCCACTCCGTGAAAATATTGTCAGTCATGTAGCGGTCCGTGGTGTAAAAAAGGTTGGGGACCGCTGCCCTAGTGGATTCACGGCATGGTAGCACAGGGCTGAAAACTCTGATCATCTCCTGGGAGAAATCGTCATATGAGTGGCAGATGTCAGAGTCATTTTGCCATTCAGAAGTTCCCCACAATCTTGCCTTACCGGTCAGCAGGGAAATTACATATGCAACCCTGGAGCGGTCAGAGGGGTATGCGGATGGCTGTAACTCGAACTGGATCTCACACTGCGTGAGGAAGGCTCGGCATTGGTTCGGATCGCCCCTGAACAGTTCGGGCGGGGTCAGGCGTGGTTCTGACAGCTGCAGTGTAGCCGAGCGTGATGCGGTGACAGGCGCTGACGCCTGCGGAAGCGAAGCGGCTGAAGGAGGCTGATCACGGAGATGTGAGAGGATCTCACTGACACCAGCCTCTAACTGAGAAATAGATCTCTCCACACTAGCACGCCACTGATCGTCTGGTGATAGATCCATGTTGGCCAGATTATTCTGTAAGGAGACAGAGACTGGATCCAAATAAACCCAGACAGGTTAGTGACGTTTTGAAGAGGGTTAACCAGAAAGCGAGGCTGGATCGGTGTGGGCAAACAGGCTGCAGGAAGACAGGCGGGCAGATTGAGGGAGGTTTACCAGTTTTATCCAGGACGGAGAGGCAGACAGTTAGGCGGAACTTTTTAGAGTCAGAGATCCAGAGAGAGGGCGAAGCATGCAGGCAGAATCAAACAGGGTTCAGGCAGGCTCGGAGTCAGGAGGCAGATCGGGTCAGAAACAGATAGGCGGTCAGGTTCTTCTTTTGATGCTGGATTATTCGTAGTGGGTTGGCTTGAGATAATCTGGCACAGAGTACAGATCTGATGGGGTTTTTAAAGTGCTGGAAACAGGTGACTCCAGTCAGAGCTGATTGCAGATGAGTGGAGCAGAGCAGGTGCATGGACTGAGTGATCAGGCCAGAATCAGTGCAGAAACCATTACATACAGATAGGAATAGTATCATGCTGTAGACCGGTGTACTGTATTTTACTTTCTATTAGAATTAACAGACATTTTTTATGAGGATTATGCTGGGCTTACTTAAATTCTTTGTCCGTGTACACAGCCAGCCCACACTTTTTCAGAGAAAGCCACCAATACGGACTTTTATGAGGGGGTCCTGGCACTCAATGGCCGGAACTCCCCACTACTCAGGAGATTACAGACTAAACACTATAACGGAGGTCAATTTTCTAAGTTTTCTGTGTTCTATACATTGTTTATTAGTTTTTAGTTACTGTTCTTTTTTGGCAGTACTTGAGGGGAAGTACCTAATATAATTTTTAATTACCCATTGCAAATAAAGAATACTAGATTGTCACACAGGATATCAATTCTATGATAAGCCCATATAAGAAAGGCAAAATGTTATCAAAAGCAAATAACAAATAAACACCAATTTTATCCTGGCAAGAAACTCGCTTACGTTAATCAAGAACATGTAAAGTTAATGAAGAAAGGTTTTAGAACTACTTACTATTCATCATCTAAATGTGGTCACAAAAGGGGAATTATGATTATGATTCCAAATTCTGTACATTTTGAACAACTATCAGGAACCAAAAGACAGGGAGGGCAGGTTTGTCTTCAAAGAGGTAAAAAAGGCTGTTAGGAAGATAACTTTAATAATTTACATGCTTGTAAAAATAGTTTTAATTGAAATAACTGATTTAACAACATCCTAATCTGACTATATTATAATAATGAATCATAATTTGGACGCAAGAATATCTGAAAAGAGAATTTACAGAGAATTTACAAGCGTTAGAAAATGCAATATAGTAAAAAAAAATTGAATGATAAAATTTATATATATATATATATATATATATATATATATATATATATATATATATATATATATATATATATATATATATATACATCAGCTTAGGTTGTTTAAGATTTTATTTGTCACAGCATTGTTCAGACAGAAAACCATTTCAGGTATCCATTAGTGTTAAAAGGTGATAATGAGAAAAATAAAAAGAAATGTTGTGCCAGAATTTGAAATACTCCCCTTTGGCAGCTGTTTATGAGATCCATATTATTTTCATTTACAATAATCAGCTCTTTCAAAACCCCAGAAAAGATTTTGATAAATTAATCTTTGGCAGCAGATCAGCGAGTCTATTGGCTGAGTTCATGAAAAATTATATTTTGATTATTTGGTTATGATAAAACAGGGACTTTGCTGGTATGATTATATCCTTGTGCAAGTGTGAAAAATGCTGCTAGATTCTTGAAATGTATGTTTCTAAATGTCTAAAGATGGTAGGTAATATTGTTTGTTGTAATATTGTTTTCCAAGTAAAGCAAAAAACAAATAAAGTTTATGAAAACATACTTGTAAAATATTCAACAAATATTCAACTGGATAAGTTGATACTACATATAAAAGGTATTTAGAAAGCAGTCCATAGTGCTTACGCAAAGCATTTAACCCCCTAAGTGACCCCTACTTACATGACGGAGTTAAGAGGAAAATACTCAGAGTGCACATTAAAAGATGAAGTTGTGAGTCAAAGTTGCTCTGATGCACACTATGACTAAGGACAAGCAGCAGTAGCTAAGGTTCGCTCAAAACCGACCAATCAGTAGACAGCATTTCATCTTAAGCTGCTCTCATCTGCATTCCTGCTTAAAACTCTCCTTCAGATCCGTAGAGCACTCAGAGCCCTCCATCAAAGGATCTGCTTTTGACAGATAACCGTAATTCCCTCCACTCCAGACTGTGTTTACTGACCTCACATGAAAGAGGCTTTGCCCCATGTATTGTGGGATATTTGCATACCTCTCTACTTTAGTGTACTTAGAAACCCAGATTTGCACCGTCATCTGTTTCTCTTCACCAAAAAGCTGGGTGTGACTGTGCATCAAATGTTTATGTTTGTGAGCAAGTAATTTGCATTTAGCAGTGTGAAATGTCTGCACTAAGGGGAATTCTCAGATATTTTGAAGGCTCACCATTATTCTAAAAATATTTCCCAATTACTGATGAAATTTGTAATGGCAAAAACTCACCAAGGAAGAACTCTGCAAGAGTTCAGATTGTCTATGGAAGTGTCTCCCAAACGTATGTGTACATAAGTTTGTACACCTTTGGGCATTTTGTCTTACCATGAGTGCCCCTCACAGTCAATAGTATCGATGATTGTCTAAAAGTGGAATGTATACTAACTGAAATAAAGACTATTTCGAGACAGATCTCTAGGAGAAGCAGAATGGAGAGATACAGAAGATATTTTGTCCCGGCTTCCATTAGACAGTTTTTTTTTTTGAAGGACTTTTTTTTTTTTAATATTATTATTTTTATCTAGTTATGTTTTGTATCCTATTTTACATGCGTTTATCTTTACTATAGAGCAGGTAAATTTCTCTATCTATCTATCTAGCCCCAGTTGTCCTACACGGTGAGGGCTTTGGTTGAAAACAATGGGTGTAGCACCTTTATGGTAATTACAACCCACCCCACACTTCTCAGTCAGCGTTTACCTCCCTGTATGACAGTAGCTTTGCTTTGAATGTAGTTGAGAAAATATTCACAAATGTTTTCTATATATATTTTGAACTAAACATTTCTTTTGTATAGGTAAATGGTACTTTTGGGTTGAAAATGTTAGTGGTCCAAAAAAGTAAAAAAAAAAAAAAAAAAACTTTGTTTCCATGTTTGAATACATTTTGTTTCCCATCCAGGAAGCTTTTTTCAATTAGAAATTTCAGGAATACCGTTACGTTACCTTTACGGCTATGTACAGTAGCCAAACAAGGAATGACCTCGATGACTGAGAATCTTCACCAGCTTAGTGGTATTGTAAAAGTATAAATATGTTTTCCCATTAGTCAAGAAATGTGCTTTAAACCTTTGATTTATTGTTTTTTTATTAATGAAATTGGAACACACTTGCATTCAGCTTGTCATCTACCACATGAGCTCAGAGGAGGGTTTTTTTTTTTTAAATATTGAATTAAACATATGGCTTCTATTTGTTCCCTGCTGTTAAAACTGATGATGTTACAACTCTCCTTTTCTTACAATCATTATTGGTCTTCCTACAATATTTCTGCACCTCCCAAAGTTTGAAAGAAAGTTCGAAAAGAAAGTCTGCCTTTGATCAAAGAAGGTTGTTTGGAAGTTTGGAACAACTCAAAAACCCCTTTTGACATTAGGCTCAGTTGTGAATCTATATGAACTACAAGGATAATGGGCTAGGGTAAAAGAAAAACGTGCACTTTCTAGCCTGTCGAGCTTTACATCTATCTAAATGGACAAACCAGAGGATTTTAAGAAAGATTAGAATAGAATAGAAAAGCCCTTTATTGTCCCTAAATGGGGAAATTCTAGTGTTACAGAAGGAAAAAGATTATTATTCCATAAAGATAAACAATTTAAATATTTGAAGGACTCACTGTTGAGGCTGAACATTACTTTTATGAACAATGTGTCAAACATGGTTATGGTAGCATAATACTGTGTCTGTTTCACTGCCAGTCATCTTGGTGCATCTTAAAAACTGGATGGACTACAAACATCCCACAGTACACCAACTTCACTGAAAAATACACAGTTAGATGACTGATACGATAACTCTGTAAGGTATTCAAAAAAGACACTCTTCCTAAATGCACACACAAACTGGTTTATGATTTCTGGAAGGGAAACCAACCTTTATAAATGACATATCAGGTTTGTAAGAAGAGTTGTCAAACATTTAGGGAGCAGTGTGCCATCTGACCGAGGTCTTAAGGGCCTTACAGATAGTAGATAGTAGTGCACACAGCTCTGTGCTCTTAAATCCAATATAATTTAATATACGCCACACAAAGATACAAAATTGCACCGTAAAATGCAAGTACAGAGCAAGACAGGTCCTGCGCACACCGCGGTCAGAGTTCAGCAAGCGCAGTGCACACCTCCTGAAAGGCTTTTAATTAGCTAAGGGGCATTTGACTAAATATAATTTGGTGTATGTTTGAAGCTCTACACTTTATATGAACTTTTACACTTCATTGTAGCATTTTGTATAAACAATCCACCCTGGCAGTGACACAAAGTGTCAAGAGTTTACTAAATATGGCACAAATATTGTAAAAAGAAATTTCTAATCCTTTTTCTAAGATGTTTTTTTTTTCCTAAAAGGTCACCATTTAAAAGCAGAGCACACAAAAGAGGTCTCCATCACTACGAAAGATGTCTTTTTACTCATTACAGGCTCAGATGAGCTGATCTGCACTCAGAAAATCTAAAGGCATCTTTCTTTAGTTCTTTTTTCAGTCAGCTTCTCCTTTGGTGCGCATACACACACACACACACACACTGGGCTTGGCACAGAAAACAGTCACACAGGAGGAGCGCTGCCAAGAAACGCTGAGCTGGAGGCAACAGCCACCGAACTGGAGAAAATCGACGGCTGGAGAGACGAAGGATGGAAGCAATTCATCTTTGTGCTAAGCCAAACTTGTACAGTAACATCAGGCAATCTGCTACTCCATTTTAACCCTTTGGATAAGAACTGCATCAGGATTTATTTCACACTGAGCGCTTAGTGCATCTGAATTATCTTACAGAGATTGACTTAAAGATAGAGAGCTCTGTAAAAGATAAGCTCCAGCTGCAGAGATCTTTGTGAGCAAAATAGGTTAATGGACTACAGTACAACAGAAGTGGGATTAGAAAAAAAGAACTGAAAGCTTAAAGCACCAACATCTCTGTCATGCTGATGCAGAAATCCTACAGGCTTCAAAAGCAGCTTCACATTGTCAGCTATAAAAAGATTTACAGCCATATGCAATTTTACACCAATTTACATTCAGGGCACCGGTTTTATTTCAAAAGACCCTGGCTGATATTCACTCCATCTATCATGAGATTATAACTAAATATCTCTTAGAATATTTACAGAATTGAACAGTCTTCATCACTCACGGTAAAACTGCTGTCCTTTTGAAAAGGGCAGTTTTCCTGACTTCATGAAAACACACTAATTGTTGTTTTAACAGTCTTTACAATTACTGCATACTGCACTGCATTTTGCTTGCTGAAGCCTGTGGACCATCCTTTATTAATCATCCCTTCAAAAAAGAAACTTATAAGCTTGGAGCTGGTGTAGCAGGTCATCTGTTGTAGTCTTTGATTAGCTCCTCAGTCAAGTGTGCTGAGAAGTAACCACCTCTGTTACTGAATTTAAATCGAAATCCTGGGAAAATTGGGGACGTAATAGCCTCCTTCCAGAATATTTAAGAAGTCATGTTTCCGGATTGGCCAAGCAACACGATCAGACCTGCTTTCTTGCCCCTCCATCAAAGGCCAACCATCCCGCTTCATCTGGCTGCCGATAAGCATGGATGAAATGAGAGCCAGTTGTGCTGACCCACCTTTTACTCACCCTTTAAAGGTGCCACCCGCAATGAGCGATAGCAACCAGAAGTGCTGACCCGATATTTGACATATACGGCCCTGGGATCTTTGGCCCAATGAAAAGATATCTCATTGGTCCCTCATAGCAGGTCTAGGCCTACATAAAATGTTGATACTGGTGTACATAAAACTGTGTAATTAATTAATCATAATAAATTTAACGACCTTTTCTGTTATCATTTTAATATTTATGAAAAGTAAAAAAGGATAGTTCATGGGAAAGCATTGAAAATGCAATAAATTAATGTAAATTCAAATATATGTTTTAAGATTTAAAGTATAATCTGTCTGTCTCTTGTCTCTATCATTTGCTTCTTCCCATCACACACAAATAGGCTCGCACACACACTTTGTGAGATAATATTACTAATATTCAGATTCTTTTCATTTCTATGCCTTGTAACTTTGCTTCTCAAATATTAACAAGATAAGCAGAGGTCATATTTGTTTCTATGATGAAACACACACTGCTTAAGATTTAAGCTAAACATTAACAGCCAAGGTTTGTCAAATGGAATCTGCATGGAGCTGGCACCAGAGAGGCAGGGTTGAAAAAACTTAACCAGCTTGCAAGACTACAGGCAGTCACTGTCTTATTAATAGAGATTCATGAATCAGCTGTGACTGCAAAAGATGTAAAATCACCTGGGTTCCCTTATGCATTCTGTAACTGCTATAATTCTAAGCAAAGAGGAGTATATATTTTGATTCACTAAATTATAAATTTCACAATATTAGATACATTTACAGATCCAAATGGTTAATTTATAATGATAAAAATATCCATTCATAATCAAAAGGTATGTACTGTTAGCGTTTATGGCCAAGACTTAGAAAAACCCCCTCATTCTTAAATACTTTCTTAGCTACAATCGGGGATGACTTCAGTTTCAGCCTACATGAAGAAATAGACTTATTAAACACATTGGGAGCTCAACACAGGCATTCAATAAATTCAGGGAAACAGCATATGACTGATTACGGACTTTGTAATGCATAACAATCTTTTACCCTTGAAGCAGGTAACACTGTCTACTTTTTTCTTACATATACATCATTCTTACTCTGATTTAGATTATTCCCAAGTCAGCAGCTCTTGGTTGACTAACATCTCAGACCCTGAAATTCATCCTGTCACTGTCAGTAATTGTGCTTCTGTCTCTTTAAAGCTACAGTGTGTAATTTTCAGCGACATCTAACGTCCAGACTGCAGACCGCAGCAACATCAACACCTCCCCCCACCGCTTCTCCCCCCCAACAGTACGGCGAGCGTTACGGGACAAAATGTCTTCCATGACGTCCGCATCACCTACCTTCTCAAGTGATGAGGTTTGTTTACATAGATGATTTTACAGATAGTATTTCATTAGTCTGTGTGTTCAGTACCGTCTCAGTTCATCTCTCTCAACTTGCCGTAGTTACTTTCGAGCGTAAAGGGGCGATTTCGCAATCGCTAGTTTGTTGGCTCTGCGCTGCCGTAGCGCAAAGATGTCTGCCTCCATGGCTGCGAGACCCGCTCCTATGTAATTATAAATAACAAATTCTAAGGCAACGCAAATATTAAGGTTAAGAGGCTGAGCTCGTAGATGATGATAAATATCATAGTTATGTATAATACACTGTAGCTTTAATACACTGTAGCTTTAAACCTAAAAATCTAAACAATAAATATTCAAGATAAAGGTTTCAAATATTAAGCATCATTGCATGAAGATGCAGATTTAAAAAAAAAAAAATTAAGGAAGAATAGACTTCATATTTGGTGTGTAATGACCTTGTAGAGGCTGGGGAAGCAGTGATGAAAGGTACTATAACCTAATTTGCACCACATAAGAAGAAATTAGGTCAAAAGATTCAAGAATTGCAGGAAACCATTAAAATGTTAGAAGCTTTCCCGGAAGAGCAAGCAACAAGTAAAATGCCTACAGCAAAACTAGAATTAAAAGAAAGGCTTCACAAAAAACAAAAACTAATTTATCCTAGAAAGATTTTTAAATAGTAAATTTTGAGAACATGCAATAAACCAGGACATTTTTATCTAACCAGATTAAAATAAATAAAGGACAAAGACAATGATCCAAAGAGGATAAACAGCAGTTTCAGTAATTTCTATAAAGCTGTACAGTATATTCATCAACAATAAACCCATCAGAATTAGATGGACTGGCGGCCTGTCCAGGGTGTACCCCGCCTCTCGCCCATTGATGGCTGGAGATCACCACACCAGCACCCCTTGTGACCCAACGGGAGTAAGCGTGTTAGAAAATGGATGGATAAACCCATCAGGTGTCAACATCATACATTTTTAGATAAATAACTCCTACATCATTGGATAGGTAAGGAAAGGCCTTGGATTTACCATGGATGATGGTAGAACTACAGGAATCTCTCAAAGGCACCAAGCCATGATTGATTTGCAGCAAAATTCTAGTGGAACTAAAACTAAAACTTGAGTTAACTGGGCATTTGTATTTATATCTCAATTTAAATTTGGTTTTGAAAACAGTTTTATAAATTGGTTAAATAATAGCATGTTATAGAACAAATAATCAAACTTCACACCAGTTTAATTTTAAGAAGGGCACTAGGAGAGTGTGTCTGTTCTCCCCTCACTTTACTTGATAACATTAGCCAGTGTGTGATCATGTGTGCGTGAATGGGTGAATGAATGTAGTGTAAAGCGCTTTGGTCAAGTCTCCTGACTTGAAAAAAGGCGCTATATAAGTACATACCATTTACCATTTAAGCCGCATCAGCTACCCGAACTAATTCTAAAGATATAAAATGCATGGATAATACAAATAAAATCAGCCTTTATATGGATGATATATTACTCTTTATCCAGCACACTCAACCCCCCCTTTCCTGAGGGTACTTAGGGGAAAATGGAATGGTTAACCAAACTATTTCACGAGATTGTGTCTTGCTATTACCAGTAATTCTATTACCAATGTGAAAAATATATACATAAACAAAAAAACATGGCATTGCTTCATCATTTTGCAAGAGCTGCCGATTTGCAGTATTCCAAGTGGTGACATAATGAGATTGGTTGATGTTTCAGCTGCCAGTTGAACACAATGGAAATTCCAGTGGTACTTCACAACACTTAAGAAATATGGTTTAAAGGCCTTGATTAGACACACAAAATGAATTAATTATTTATTATAACGTAATGTATTGGATTCGTACCCAAGATTCAACCACAACAGGTCAGTGACGTTTAAAGTATTTATTGAAAAGAAACAGGGTTTAAGCAGCGCTGGCTCCCAGGTGTGCAGCTCTCCGTAACCGGCCGGAGCGTCCTAAAGGCAGAGGGACAGTTTAGAGGCTGCAGTGGCAGGTTAGAACTGAGGAGTTGATGAAGGACTAAACTGGTAATGAGAGGAGCCAGAGACAGGTTGGAGGCTTCTGGGACAGAGACGTTCACTTGTTTGCGCGGACAGAACGTTAAGCGGTCGACAAACTGTGTGGGCTTTCCAGGGGCTATAGCCCAGAGACAGTCCAGGTTCGGTAACAGGGTCCAATAAAGCAGCAGAGGTACAGGAGGGTGTAATCCAGCAGATATTTCCGATTCCAGTTCCAGGTCCAATATCCTGATAAACACATAGAGTAAAGGGGGGAGGTTGGTTCACAATGTTAAAGGCTGGAAGGTTCTTACCGGGCTGGCTCAAAACGATCTGGCACTGGAGATTTATCAGGACGGAGCTTATATGCAGGTGTCAACAGGTGAAACCAGTAGAGATAATAATCACATATAATTTTACATTGTCATCTATTAAACAAGATACAGCAACAAAACAACAGAAATACATAAAATCATCAGCAGATGTTAACCTCTTAAAACCCATCGGGGCCCTGGCGAAAATCCAGAATTATCTTTGAAAATACTGTCTAATAATGGAGATAAAAGGGGACTAGGTTAAAAACTATGGACAGAGTTAGGATCAGAAAAAATATTGATTTTCCAAAACTTTATTTTAATGCTTTGATACCACTTTAAGAAAGAGGAATAAACATTGTTCTAAATTGCCTTGAAACTAAAAAGAACCTGTAATGGATTTTAAGTATTCATTAAAGTTTTACCTGAAACATTATTACATAAATCAATCTTATTTTGTTATCAGTTCAACTTAAGATACTTAGTAGAGGAAAACACTGTAGACAAGGCTTTATGTGAATAAGAATGCAAACATGGATCTATTTTAGTGTAACTGATTTTAAAAAACAAAACAAATTTTTTTTAACTATATTTCTATCCCACTTTAGGAGGGGATCAATAGGAGCTTTGTGCATGTGAGACTCATTTTCAATGAGGAAACTGGAGACTTGCTCTGACTGCAGGCACAGGTTTGCTGCTGACTTTCCCTGTCAGTGCTTTGGAGGTGCTACTGTAGCAGCAGTCTCAACTGCTCACTGAAGACAATATACTTAGAGCAATCATTACCTCCATGTTGTCACCAAAGTTTCCAACAACACA